>JAAONU010000011.1:36093881-36693881 GCA_012932295.1 Cyclina sinensis | reverse complement strand
TTTGATTATAGTTTTAAATATAACTGTCAGGAAAGTGTGAATGGCGTGGAAAGGAGAATGGCATCTAAATTTTCCTGAGTCAAGACTTTAACAATTGCAAGTCTGTCAGCCATTGTTTTTTTTTTTTTTTAAAGAAAATATACATCAAACTATTTCAGGACACACGTGGTCAGTTTGTATTGTACACATTATATATTAATTTGACCGTACCTCAAACGTAGCTTGACCCTAATAGACCCTAGTGAACCGTAGCCTTACCAGTAGGAGTTACCGTTTCAACATGTTTACTCCGACTAACTACGGTAAATGGTACGTTGAAGTAGGGTTAAATTCGGTTAACTACGTTCAATCTACGGTAACAGTACGTTTATTCAGTTGTAGTTAGCCGTAGCAATTTTTTGAACATGTCGAAAATTTTTAATCCTTATACGGTCAAATGTTACGTTCGAACCACGTTCATAACAACGGTTAACTACGGTCTACTACAATCGGTACGTTTAAGTACGGGCTACGGCTAATGTGACCAGGCCTATAGAAGAACTACCTCCGATCATAATTTTTTTTAATGACAATTCGCGAAAAAGAAAATAAAGGACTCCCCACCCCCTCCAACACACACACAAACACTCACACACACCGAGTATACCGTAGGTGCACCAATGATTTATATTTTATTGATAACAGTCTGACGCTCATAATGTTAGCTATTGAAAAGCAAAGAAAGCGAACAGGTAACCTTGACGGCATCGACCCCTAGTAAGTTTAGGTTACGTTATTATTATTTTAGAATTGTCGAACCATCTGAACCTGGACTTTTGTTATTCAGTATTTCTGACAAAGCTGTTTTACATTTATATTCATTAATAATTCCTTCGCATAAATAAATCCTGAGAAGCTCTATTTTCCTCTTTTAATATTTCATTTGCATCAGTAATTTCCTTATTTTTTTACTTTTAATTTGTAAATGATCTTTTTCGTAGCCTGTCTTTTTTTTCTAAATTGGAAAAAATACTTACTTTTTTCATTATGTTCTACATGAATTGCACGTGCTCTCAACATCGAGCCATTTACACATTATTCATACATTTATTCTAATTTTTGTTTCGTTAACTTAATTTCTTCATGTAATGTATTTTCTTCTTTTTGATTATTTATTCCAATTGTTCTTTTTTTTTCTTCTAATGTTCTTATTTCGTTTATAAAATGAAATTCTTTTATCTTTTTCTTTGTTTTTCTGATTACTTGCGTAACTTATTGTTTCATTTCTTATTCCACCCTTAATAACTTTCCATAGAGTAGTTGGGTTGTATTCTTTATATATTTCTGCTTATGAACTTATTGTTTCTTTTATTTGATGTTGGTAATTTTCATCTAATAACAAAAAAGTACTTAATTTAAAATATCCAGGACCTTTTGTTATTGCAATATTATGTATGATTAAGGTTACTTAAGAATGATCCGGTTTATGTCGTCCTTGCGAAATATTACTTATTAAAAACAAGTTGGCTACTTAAAAAAAAACATCCAATGGGTTATGCCAAATAATTGAATTTTACATGTGCTAAAAATTTTGATGGAATATTTCTTGCAATATTGATAGTTGTCCTCTTGCTTAATGTTGCTGTCCATGTTAGTAGATATTGTAAATGTGTAAACACAGCTAGTTATTCTATTACAATTTATAGCACGGTCTTTACAAACAAGGATATAATGAATACACTATAAAAATGTTATCTTTGAGAACTCAACTACGATAATCTATTTTAGAAATAATTAAAGTATCGTAAATAGAGCTAAAAAGGGAAAATACTAAAGAGAGAAAAGCATTACATTTTTTTTTTTATATAATAAGACTAGCATTTCCAATGTGCATTATATTCAATTACACATTTGAAAATAAAACCACTGTATATATTTTGCTTTTTTGTTGTCACATTTCAACATGTTGTCTATTTAAGCCGGCATCCTGCAGGGGCAGTGGTCCAGTGGTAACGCGGTGAACTGGTAATCCAGGAGTCACGGTTTCATTCCCCGCACCTCCACTAACATTACTTTTTAAAATAACAAATCTAATATTTTAGAAGTTTGCGACAAAAACAGTCTTCCGGCCGAGAGGTTAAACAGAGGTCCAGTTTATCAGTGCTATACACTAAGCATGCAAAATACCATGCAGAGGCGTCATTGAAATGGGATGCCGTCTTGTCTTGCACTATCCCCAACAACCTAAAATAGCTAACCTCTCCCTGGAACGTCGGTCAAATGGTCAACAGGTACTGACGATAAATGAAACTCAAAACGATAAAGCAACACAGTTAATTTAGCAACGCGCTCATCACCTGCTGGCATTTTATGTATATTTTGAATTCTGGGAAACATTTGCAAACATGCATGTCTGAATTGTAAATGCATCTCAAATTTATTGCTGAGTTTATAAAAAAAATATGCAAAATTATATGTAAATTACAATTTCTTTTTTTTTTAATTTAATACATAATTTCCTGGGGTTACTGCAAAAACCTAGTATCTCCACTTTAAAAAAAAAATTCAGGCGAAGGAAAAATATTTCTAAAATGTTCTTGACTGTGTTTATTAGACTTTTCTTTTGTTTATAAAGTAAGTATTGATTATATTTTTTGGTGCCAACATGCCAAGTACATAACTCTAATAAATTCTGAGAAATAAAAGAAATTTGTTTTTGCATTCAAATTTAATTGATTATTCACAACTTACTTACCCCAAAAACATTTTATCTTGTGATACAGGGTGTTTGCATATCTCAACATACAACGGTTTTGTCAGGAAAAGATACAAAAAATGAAAACGTTTTTTCTCTGCAAAAAACATCGTATCATTAGATACAACATTTTTCCAGAAAAGAAAATAGAGGAAATTGTTACATTTGAAACAGCAAAAAAATGTTATCTTTGGATACAGTACCTTTGCACCAAGTATGCGAAATGTATTTAAACAGTAAATACCTTTATCAGTCTTTTATTATTACAATAATGAAAACATTATCATTTAGATATACTTAAATTCATTTGCACATGTGGAGAAAGATGAAAACTGAAAATATCCCTCCATCTGTATATTGCTGAGCAGTCAAAGGCAATTAAGCCTTAGTTATTTCGCTCATCTGAGATTTATTGAGTAAGTTGAAAGTAAGTGTGAAGTGCTGTGACACTATCGTAGCAGACGATGTTCTTTTCATTTTCACTGTTCATGTTTCCACTTATTATGCATCTGTGTCAATCATCAGACTCTTCTGCATTGGGTTCTGGAAGTTTATCCTGAACTGCAGAATTGGATGGCAGTAATAGTTTATTATAATCATGAAACTCTCGGGGTGACTCCATTTTGCACAATGAAAGGATCACTGATCTGACTATCTCAGCAAACTGGTATTCATCTCTCAAATCATAATATTTGAAGTACATGATTCTCTTTGCTTCCACATTTACAATCTCATGCCTCATCTTTGTCCATTGGCAGATTTACTTGGGCTTCATGTTTTTGTAATATAGAAAAATCAGTGTGCTTTTAATGTATTACTGTATAAGAATCTCTTCCCTTTGTCATTGTGACAACTGTATTCCATTAACTTGGTACACAAATTTTTGTTCCGCAAACTCGATGGCCGAGTGCATATTGTTGCATCCCATTTGTGTATATTCACTTCCTAAAAATTATGATCAATCGTTTAAAATATCTTAGGCATGTTGCAATTTCACCTGAACCTTTCATTTCACTGCTCCCTGTCCACAAGTAGCATGATCCTTTTCGATTTCCGAGAATATAAACAGAAAAGTTATAGACAAAAAGCATGGAACATGAAAAGAAGGCCTGAAGTACTTGCTAAACACCCTTGGACAAATTGATATTTTGACTGGTTTACCTCCATCTTCGACTTGTTTGTTTCATGACTCTCAAGTTTTTCACTATCTACCATCTTTACTCGTATTCTTGTTATGTTAAAGAATGATGTGTCTAAGTACTCTTAAGTTTGTCACTTTCTGAAAAGTATGCTACATAATTCTCATTTTTAACACTTTCTGCACACAGATTTGTCTCAGTGCATTCAGGTCTAACTTTTGCAATAACAAACAATTCTGCTTCTTGATAGATTTTTCTGTTCTGCCAATTTTTGCTTGTTTTGAAGTCATTATCAACAGACTGAAAAAAGCTCCTCATCTGTGTCTGACACCATCTTTAAAAATACATTGTTATATATATTAATCACTAGAAAAATGCACTGAGGCTAGGGACCGACAGATTTTAGCTTAGAATATTTTTTTCTTCAAAATTAATGATAAATATTTAAGTCATATATCATCTCGAAAACACAGTTTTTTGCGTTTATACAGCTTTAGAATTGAAAAAAATCATGTTGCTAGCAGGATTCATATCCAATTTTTAAATTTCAGTCACAAATGAGGCAGCTAGCTAACCAACTGTGCATGGACTTCTTGCTATTTTATGCACTAAATTTCAAATAAAATAAACACGTTGATAAGTAAAATGAAAAAAAAACCTACTTTTTAAAGTAATTCAAAAGGACAAAAGTAAAATCATTATATAGTTTTGACGTATCATTCACAATAACAACAATAATTTCTGTATACATAAACATTTCTTCTCTAAATAAATGTTTCGGCAAATTATGTGACAGTAACCCTAATGAGTAATGTGAAAGTCCGTTATGTGAATATTTTAATGGAAGCATACTGTCAGTTTAAATTTGATTTCCAAAATTTATTGTTTATATTTTAACATTCTAATATTTGTAATTTCATATCTTATTGAATGTATGCCTTTTTATTATACTTGTTTGCTCAAAGTCGGTGAGTTAGATTAGCTGTATGGATAGGTTTACTATCCTACAGTTCTCACATTTACATTTTATATTTAACAATTAAAGTCCTTTAATTAAAGACTCTTCAGACAACTGAGAAAGAAATGTTTATTTTAGCTTTTTATAGGTATTATAATTAATAATGATATGCTCATTCCATGTATTAAATACATACTTTAAAGATAAATCCTTATTAGAACTGTAAAATTTAAATTAAAACAAAAATCAGTTAATACTCACTCTTTATACAATAATTTTTGTTCCGGTAATTTTCTCTGCCACACTGAAGACAAAGACTTTGCTAGAGGTGTAAATATTCTTGTTTTCAATCATTCAACATAGGGCTTTGTTATCTCTTACTTCCTTGATAAACCCAATTAACAACACATAAGTCGTTACTGGTCTAAAAAATCAAATTTCTAGATGCTAGATCATCTGTTAAACCACGCATCTATTGATACTGTGTTTTTCTTTAAACATTTACCATCATTGATATATAATTTTTTAGGGATGTAAGTAAACGTTCGAAAGTTTGGACCCGATGCCGAACGTTCGAATTTATTTTAGCATTCGAATGCTCGGGAAAAAAATCTCTATTTTGTTTTCCTCTGGTTAGACGACCGTAAACATGCGTCGTGTTATGTTGGTGGCCTGTGCTTTAAGCAAGTGTCACCTACAATGGGTAAGACAAAAGGTATGATATGTCCGTATCAGAGTGTCGAGTTAGTGGTCAAACTTGGACACAGAATGATTGTGTCTCGGAAGAAACTAAGTACATGAAGGTGTCAGTCAGTTATTGGCGCTCATCCAGATTTTACTTTATATTGGCCCGATTATGGTTGTTTTATTCTTTCGAGAATTCTCTAACAGTTCACATCCGTATCGCTAATAATCAGTCAAAATGTAAATGGTACGTTCCATTCCCTGTTCTTTTTCTTTTCAACCTTCTAAATTTAAATCGAATTGGGATTTACCCAATAAGGTTACCGGATACCGAGAAATACACCTTGTGTCAAAGAATTGGAAAAACTCGGATTTTATCGAGTTAACTACGTGGAGCTATCTCCTGGTAGTGAGCTCCCCTACATTTTTAACCTAAGCTGGATTTCAGAAATTATTTTTTGTTGTTGTTGTTTAGTAATAATTGATGTTACATCGAAAATGTGAATATTCCTGGATGTAATGAAATTAAAAAAAAAACTGAAAAAAGTTTAACATTTCAACCATCATCAAGTGACATGCCTGCTACAGTGATTATTGTAAGGGAAGTAACCGCTGCGTGGAGTTTGGTCGAGAAGTTCAGTGTGTAATTATTGAGTATAAGTTATTCGAACGCTCGAATGCTAAAATGAACAAATTTAACCATAATCCATCTGTTGTTTTTATGCAGCCATAGCTAATTCGTGGATACGACATTACTGACTCCTGGAAACTACATAGCTAATTTGTTGGATGGATATAGTAACTTGTGGGAACGCAATACTAACTCGAAGAAATGAGAAACTGGCCCCTGGAAACGATATACTAAACCAATTTTTTAATGCAGTAAATAGTAACTAGAGTTTGTTTTTATAAATAAAAAGCATTCTCCTCCTCCCCACCTCCGATTTTGGATCATTAATGGACCACACTTCACACATTCTAAAATTTCTAAAAATATGCGTATTTTAGTCTTAGTACCAATTTGTATTCGTAAGAAACTGCATTCGAGTCACCGGTAAAGAAGAAGAAGAATCGACAATATTTGTGACACCCATCCATTTAAACATACAGGTAGGAAGCACATACTTAATATATCTCCCTAACGAACTCTTTGGGTAGAGATATTGTTATGTAACGTAAATAGCATTTTAGCTCCAATTATATATGTGTACGCTTCGTGTTGGCGATTTTTTTCTGAAAATCTATCCGTGTAGAACATTTGTACTTTTGAATTGCAGCTTTATATCAGTACAAACTATTTTTCTATACCAGCGGTTTTTCCTTCGGTGAGTAAAACTCGTTCTCAGCTGCCATACTCAAGCACCAACTGTTTCAAAATAACCGACTAATTCATTCTTAAAAATTCGTCTTACAAAAATGAACGATGCCTAAAAGATGTTTAAGATATTTCAGGCATACAGGAAGCATTTTCAAATTGGAGGGACGCTCTAACATTTTTACACTGTTGGGGAAATGGTCCCTCCCCAAGGATCCCGGTTCTTTCGGGTCTGCATTTGGATGGGATAAAACATACTTTTTGAGCTTCCTTTCCTAGAAAACTTTTCCTCCTTTATTGTGAATGTGCGACTCGTTGTTGTCAGTTTTTACATTTTTGCGACTTAGTGCTTTTCAAAGCTTTCCAGACCTCTTTGAGGGGTACAGGAAGTATTCTCGAAAGAACGAGAAAAAGTGCTGGCTACACTAGCAAAGTCAATGCAACACATTGTTACTTTTGGGAAGCGTTCTTCATTCACCTACCCCTGTAAGTAGTTTCAAGCCGGCCTGTAAGGCCATGTCCCCCTTGCAAGAAAACCTCCGGTGGCACTGGGATTGGCCGTAGTGGTTTCTTCTCTTTCTTCTAATTGCATTTTCTCTGAAATTTATCCCAGTTTTTATGTACTTCTTCGTAACTTTCTTTCCACTAAAATCTCGTCGAAAGTCTTCACATCTGAAGCAATGCAAACTTATTTTTTAAAACTACAGTGTTCGTACCGTATCATTACTGATGATCACCAGAAGACTTCTACAAATCTCAGAACCGAGAATCGTAACGCCGAATTTCGAAGAAGACTTCTTGTAATACAACTCGTCATCAAAAATAAATGCCTTGCACTTGCGCCGAAACTCTCTTTTCTTGTTCTTGTCATTTTTAATGAAAAAAGGATATTTCCCATCTTTAACGAAGGCTAGAATTTCGATGAACTCGTGTTCATCAATGCTGCTGTGAAGTGGTAGTCTTTACCTTACACAGGCCTTTGTATATAGATCTTACAGTGTAGGCAATAAGTGTTTCATCTACCCTAAAAGAACTTTCGGCATCGCTCTGCTTTTCTTTCATTCGAATGAGCGGCGTTTCTAAAGTGGATCAAATGAACTATTTTAAGAAATGATGACGTCTAAAGTGGCTTCTTTGTAGTAAATGCCGAATGTCGCAGCGGCGAAACAAAAGGATATTTATCATATATAGGATATAGGATCAAAATTTTGGTGGGTTAAATAACTGCATCAATGGCATGACGAGGAAGAGCTCGCCCAAATTCCCACAAAGCCTAATTGTATATCAGCCATCTCAAGGGTCATAATTGTGGCAAACCCCTTAAAAGGACTATCTATCCTTTCTTATAGGCAGAGCAAATGATTTTAACAACAGTTAACAATCTTAAATGAAGATACTGGTTTATTGGGGTTTAGCGCCAGTTTTGATAAGTTAAGAAACTATAAGAATGACGTGCACGATTGAAGGTATTGTCGAATTTCCTACAGTAGCACGAAAACAAATTTTCTGCATGAATTATGTGAGTACTACTTCTGCAACGGCAGCAGCAGCAACAACAACAATAGCAACAAGTATTAGCAATAACAACACTTGCGGTTGTTAACAGTCAGTTAGTGATCGATTAGGTGGAGGGTAACATTTTTCAAATTCAATCGAGGGGGGGGGGGTCATGATTTTTTTTACCGGGAGTCAGAATTTTATAGAAAAGTGGTCAGTTTTTCTATAGAATATTGACCTATGGATCATTATTCTATGGGTGTTACTTTACTTCATTACACCGGCAACCATGATATAAAAAGCCGTTAGAAACATATGATTGAATGAACGTATTGATTCACATATATTTTGTCACAATAACATCTACAGATTGTTTCAAATAAGCCAGTATGTATGAGCAGCCGATTGACCCACTCTTCACAGACGCATGATAACTATGTAAAACCCCAGTTACACAGAGCCATCAGTGATTGATCGGTTGTTTTTTTAGCCAAATTATGGAGTGAACCGATGACAACGTATTTAACACCGATATCACCTATTGGTCACCTGTTTTCCACCTATCAACTGCTATTGGGGAAAGATAAGTTTTATCGGTGAAAAATTACCGATTGGGATTTTTAAACATGTTTAAAATTCTCGATCGGTGAAAATATTTTATAAATAAGCGATTAAAAACCTGTCTACAACCGATATCACCGATGGGCCACCGATAAGCAACCGGTCAACTAATACTTACCACCGACAGAAAAAAGATGAGAATTAAAATGTGGGATTTCGTCGGTTTTGATCGTTGGTTAATAGGGATTCATTCTGTGATCAATCGATTGCCGCCATTGTGTCATCGGTGGGTTTAAATTTGTAAGTTGCCAATCGGTATTCATAAGTTCTCATCGGCTGTTGATCGCTTGCCGAACGCGTTTAATCGGTGACCAGTCTGATTTCGTGATTGGTCAATCGGTGGCTAGTCGGAGACACGGCGGCGTTCGATTGGTGATGTCGGGTGCTGCTCGGTATTATATAGGTCTTCGCCAGTAGTTTTGCTCCAGTTTCTGCAGTAGTTTAATCCACGTCACATTAGACCGAGATTCTCTGACAATTCTGTGAGACGTTTTGTTGTTTTATTACCATGCCTGTAAAAAGTAAATGTAAGAAATCCGACAAAGGCAAGGCCCCCACCGATGGCCGTTTACACAGAAAACCAGAAATAAAATCACGCATGACAACCGATCATAACAGCGAGTAAATTTAAAATTGAATGACCGATTGTGGACCGACCGTCTGTGTAACTGGCCCATAGTGTTTGCAAGCAAGGTTATTTTACATCTTATAAAAACCCAGCAAATATTTTTGAAGTCTTTAGTCTGGCAATTTACAATAAAGAGCAATTTAGTAGGAAAATACTTCAATAATTTGTTCAAAATAAAAAGCATGTAATGTTGTTCCAAAAGTGCTTACGTCCGAAAAAAATGCACCCTAGAATGGAAATATAAGTGTCTGAAACCAATATTCACAGTTGTTGTTTTTTGTCAATGTAAATGTGCGAAATCACTATTCACAAAAAAACATGTTTTAAGAAGCTAGCGTTCGCAAACAATGTTCACAAGTGAGTTTTATCAATATAAGAAATTGGACGGACTGTTGTCATTTCTTCTTTCTTCTCTTCCTCTGCCTTCCTCGAACCAAATTTAAGAAACCTGAAACAGATTCAGAGGTAGTTTGGACTTGATTACATGTTTATATGATGAGTTTCAATTGTCAAGTCCAATGTTCTTACGTATGTGAAATATTTACCAGACTGAAAGCATTAAGAAAACATCATCATCATAATCACCAATATCAGCAACAACAACAAAAAAAGAAATAGAACATTAAAGTGATGTTACATGTTTAAGTTCCTGAGCAAATTTCGGCATCAAGCGACGCATTTGTTTAGTGGCATAGCTTAGTGACATAGCTTAAAGACATAACTTAGTGACATTCCTTTTATTGTACAAATTCTGACAATTAATAATGAAATGAAAATGGTACAAAATACTCTTGATAGCAAAAAAAAGTTCATTTCTGGAAGAAATAAAAACGTTTCAAGTTTGATCAAAAAAAAGAAAATGTAAAGGCTTTGTAGGTGACCGACTGAATTACTTACAGAAGCAACACAAAACTAGCACAGTTGAATGCTGCCATAACAAAAAAGGTAGCACCACGTGTCTCTGCGACAGTTGCTCGGTAGATGGCATTGAGCGCAACGTTGGAAACCATGTGACACGTGGTCTCTACGACAGATATACTGGCCGCCAAAGCCCCTAGGTCAACAAAGGAATAAAAACTAGATTTTAAGTAACTGAATATTTAGGATATTTGCTTGTTTGAAATTCACAAATTAATCAATTCAACCTGCATATATATAACAACAAAAATTAATTTTAACAAACAATTTCACAGCAGAAAAGAATCTTGAACACAAAATTCTGACAGAATGATAAACTCTGCATTACCTTGCCTGTCCGGATTTGTCATCCGGGACATTATACTGCGCATCATTGGCACTGACAACAAACCCAGAGAACCAACTACTGTTACTGAATATAGATATGTGGATTAAATAGCACTGGAAATAATCTGTAGGAAAACGGTGGAAAATCAAAGAAGATGCAAGCTTTTGTTACTGTCAAATTCCAAAAGCAATTCAAAGGAGACACTTTTAAACAAGCCATTAATTTTTTATCAAGTTAATTCTAAACTTAAAATGTTGTCGAAATGCAAAAATCTACTACAGGAAAGTTTCGCTATTAGGACCAGTCAAAATATGGTCTTGATAAAGAATGTCTTAATGGCAGACGTATTTCATTTCGAATTTGCAGTTTAGATATTTCATTTTGCTGGTGTTTGAGTGATTTTGAAATTGTTAAAGCGGCCTTAATAGCGGAACTTATCTGTATTACTTCATTTTTAATTTGTACATCTTTTAAAAAGCAAACGTAAATTGAATATAGAAGTTATAATGTTTCGTTTACAGATGAGGCCTTGCATTTTATGTTTTGATTATACAAGCTAATCCGGCACCGCCCTGCTTGTCGATTTCATAACTAGAAAATTAACCCTTGACTATTCTAGAAGTTCTAAGCCAAAGTAATAAGAAATAAATTTCTTTCGCACTTTACGTGACAAATTCTTCGATTGACTAAATCTTATACAAACATGTTCGATATATCAGAACAAACATTAAAATTTACATTTTTAAAGAAAAGGTATATTTGACTAGAAAAGAACCACATCATACCTATATATATCACTGTATCAGTTTTCGCCAAACCCTCGATGATGTAGCCGGCTGCAAACGATACAGTTCCAATTATAGCTATAGATTCGTCATCAAAAAATATTTTCAACAATGCTACAGCCATCATACCGATGACTTGAAGCAAGGCGGCCCTCAATGCCCCAAACAGTCCCAATTTCTCAGGCGTCCAACAGAAAGGTGCGTTAAGCTGATACAAAGTTTCTATACCCTGGCGTCCTAACACCGTAAACATTGTGAAAAAGAACACAAGTATAGCTACAATATATTTCCACCTTAAACCATAGTTCCATGAAGCGTAATAAAACTCAACCGCTTGACGTAGATTCTTACAACGGTCAGACGACACTTTACGCTTATGCTTTGGATAAGATTCGGGTAAAATAAACAAAGTTATTACAATGGCGACAACAATTAAAGCTGCTGAAACTAGTAAAGGACCTTCGAAGCCGTATGCCTGAAGGTAAAATCCTCCCACCAATGGGGACATGGCAGAACCTAGTCCAATGCCGACTTCATTCAGAACAATACCTATTGCACGAGATTTTCTGTTTGTAATATCTGCAATAAAAGCATAACTCGCCAAAAGCCAGGCGAAAGCCTGTCCACATACGCCTTCGACTGCGAATGCAATTCCAAAGAGTTTTACGTCCATTGTCGTATAGACTCCAATCACGCAGATAAGAACGCGTAGTAAACTGCCGGTCATAGAAACAATCATTAAGAATTTTCGTCCAAATTTGTCCGTATATGATCCAAATATGATATTTGTCACTATTGAAGGAGCACAGGCTACAATATTGAACACCAGATTGTAAGTAGAAGCAACCTCTTGCACATGCGCTAGTTGTTCTAAAGCAGCCAGGCTTGCATTCGGAGATGTAATGCAGTAGGATATGCCAGTCACAAATGTCTTGTTTGGATATTCTTCCATCTGAACTCTTCGGTAGATATACTGACTAATGATAAAAATGCCCATGCTAAGTCCAAAAAAGTAAAGGAATCCGATAATCCCGATAAGCCAGTGCCGCCATGATCGATCTTGCACACTGACGCCTTCATTTATTTGCACCTTCTTCTCCGCATTTTTATTTGGTAACTCTCCTTCGACAGCCTGAAGCTCAAAACCTCCCATATCGATTTTTTTCTTAAATAAAATCTACGACTGCTTGCAACAGAAAAAATAGCTTGTATGCGCCATCATATCTTGATAGACAATGAACTGTGACTTTGTTGGTCGACTCGGAGTTTACCGTTGAAATCTACTGAATTTTATTGATGATTTGTAAACAAAGTAAACCAAATGACGCCTGTGTCATAAAATAAGACTACACAAAGTGACGATTAGATCAACAATTATCTTTGAGTTTACTTTTATTTTGCTGATTAAACTGATATCTGCATCTTGAACAATCAACATAACTGATATAACAGAAGCCTGTTTATTAAACTTTGTAAAGGAGTAATAAACGGTGATTTAGACGATAAAAAAATTTCCTCGTTCGTCAAAGTGGGTCCTGTTGATATATAATTATTTTTAATGAAATTGTTGGATCATAGAATACTCTGTTTTCGCCAAACCTTTATACATATCAAAATATTTAGTTAGGCAGAACTGGGGGCTTAACCCTTGATGCGGTGAATGTAGCGGTAAAAGTATGATTTCTAAATAATGGTATTTCAAGCAATGGTATTTCAAGCCAATTGATGAGCTTTTTTAATTATGTTAGATGTAGTTCGAATGCATTAGGGCTTTATTTTCAAAGATTGACTGGTGTTGCAGTTATCGGTCATTCTCAAAGTGTCTTTGAGCGAAACAAGTCACTCTTTTCGTATGTATTTTTCGTTCTATGTTTGCCACTTATAACATTTTGGTCTCCACTCGACTTCTCTTCTTGCAACAAAACGTTTTATAGTTAGTCCGATCAGTTAGTTTATCCATAGTACCAAATGACTGTACGGACCTGAGGATGGTAGATTATAGCCAAATGACTGCACGGACCAGAGAATGACAGATTATGGTCAAATGACTGCAAGGACAGAGAATGGTAGATTATAGCCAAATGACTTCAAGGACCACAGACTGGCAGATTATAGACAAATGACTACAAGGACAGAGAATGGTAGATTATAGCCAAATGAATGCACGGACCACAGAATGGTAGATTATGACCTAATGACTGCAAGGACAGAGAATGGTAAATTATAGCCAAATGACTGCACGGACCACAGAATGGTAGATTATGACCTAATGACTGCAAGGACAGAGAATGGTAGATTATAGCCAAATGACTGCACGGACCACAGAATGGTAGATTATAGACAAATGACTGCAAGGACAGAGAATGGTAGATTATAGCCAAATGACTTCACGGACCAGAGAATGACAGATTATGACCTTATGACTGCAAGACCAGAGAATGGTAGATTATAGCCAAATGACTGCAAGGAATAGAGAATGGTAGATTATAGCCAAATGACGGCAAGGACCAGAGAATGGTAGATTATAGCCAAATGACTGCACGGACCAGAGAACGGTAGATTATGACCTAATGACTGCAAGGACAGAGAATGGTAGATTATAGCAAAATGACTGCACGGACCAGAGAATGACAGATTATGGATAAATGACTTCACGAAAAGTTAGCACATATCAGAGAATGGTAGATAAATCTCACAGGCAAGGGAAACATTACACTGTCGCCATATGTCAAGCATTCTTACTCGTGTATATCTTTGTTGATGAAATTTTCAATGAAATTAAAATCTTCTATGAGAGTCATTTTCAGATTACATCAACAGTATTTGAACCTAAGTCATCCGATTGAAAAGTACGGCGTTCTACCCCTACCTTACATTTTGGTAGATGATGTGTAATTGAAATCACCAATATGGCTCTTTATAGACACTTTCCGTTTCTATATTCACATTATTAAGATGTCATAAATGCATGAAATTACTTTAACAAGCAAACCAGCCTAACTTACTTCAGACAGTCTGAAATGAAAATAGTAGGCTGATGTCACATTGACTGAGAAAATTCAGTCATTTTAACAGGGATAGTGCAAGAGACAAAGGAAGCTCTTTTACACGTCGAGTGTTTAGTACCGATAGCTCGGTTTTGGGTTAAAGTCTCCTCTGAAAGGGAATAGGTAACGTAAGTGGAGAAGTGGGTTATCAAACTCGCTTTTACGTGTTCTCGCTGACGGCAGGATCTCAAGTGTGAAGGGAAGTATGATGACAGAAAGCATTCATCGCCATGATTGTAAGTCAAGGTTTCAGTCTCTGGTTAAAACTACAACACATCAGGGCAATTATGTATAAAAGAGACTTTTTCATTCATTTCTTATATATAAGATAAAAGCTTGCTTTGATATACTGTAGTAAGAACTACAATGTACAAACTTGGATTAATCACTAAACATGAATTTAACTTACGTCAAAATACATTAGTATCGTTGAAGATAAGATAAGTGGCTTAATTTTTTAACAATGAAAATGCGTATATTACACTACGTCAGAAATAATTTGTTTAAATGTATGCTTATATTTGCTCTTTTTACCGATACATAGGTGATTTATACGCATTCAAACATGCGATTTCCTATGATACATATACATATATCATTCTTGTTGACGTTCTTAAGCGTAATTCCTGTATTACATGATTAGAGAACTTTTCATTTTAGGTTTTACCGATGGATCGGAAGTGGGAAAGAAGAAGCACCGGAAGGAGAATTTGTTATTAGATGACGTCATTGGAGAGCCCCCATCACTACATATAATTTATACTTCCAACGCTAACGTTCGTCTGTGAGTACTAGCGGAAGGTTAGAAATTATTGGCCACAACAAATCGGACAAAAAAGAACGATGTAAATGTAAGGGTGTACTTACAATATGACTTAGAGTAACCTGGCAAAACAAACAGAAGTATGGAAAATAATAACGTTATTGAATATAACATCGAACATTAACTTATAACAAAATCAAAACGAAAACAGTTGTTTGCATCTTACAGTCATGTATTTTCATTTTAATCACTGGCTTCATACCAGAGACCGATCAGATAACACAGATTACAGTATATTTTTCAACGTGGTTTTAACATTTATTTTTCCTTTATTTCTCAAGAAGCTTCAGTAGACTGACAAACTCATAGAAGTGTCGGGTTACTAACATAACTAACTTGAAAACAAATAAAAACGCTAATGTATGTAAGATATTTAATATCGAAATGATGATGTAAGTGGGTTAACCTCAGTTTCAGCTATAACTAATTTTACAAAATTTAACTTATTTAACATATATCTATGAGCTGAGGTAAAATCCTTCCAATGTTCACAAACTTTGCTGCCGGGAAATTTGTTCGCACATTTTTGCACTGATCTGCCTGAAACGTTTCTTTTCACACAGAATAGGTAATAGATATACCTTATTTATATTGATGTCTTTTGTGGGTAGCGTAAATTATGCCATAGACAGATGACCTTTCCATAAGTGACCTCACAAGACTTCTAGACAGATGACCTTTCCATATCTCGTGAGGTCACATATGGAAAGGTCATTTGTCAATGGTATTATTTACGCTACCCGCAAAAACATTATATAGCCATGATATATTTATTACTTATAAGAACTATCTTACAAATTATGTTGGTACGTTACCATGCATGTCGCGGCCCAGAATTTCAGAAGATCATTTTAACCAGGATTTAGTGAAAACTTTGATAGTTTTTTACTCAGCAAATTAGTTTTGCAAAAATATGCGCTGTTTACGCTGATTTTACTATCTTCAAACAATATAAGTCATGAATAACATAGACTCTGGTCGGTAAGTCTGGTTGGGGTTCTTTTCACAGAAACGTTGGCCCTTATCAAAGTTTATTTTATGAACCCTTTCTTATACTAGTAGATATACTAGTAGTTCAGTCTGGCCGTGTTTGTTAAATACACGGTTGTCACACGATGACTCGTGTTACGGTAATATATTTCTTTTTAATTCTAGTGTAATGTCATTCAATTCTACAGAAAAAGTTCCGTGTTTTCAGAAAGATATGTGCTCCCGTTTGTTTTTCGCTAGTACATATCTGTTGTATTTGGTACACGTCTAATCTCAGTTAAGCGGCAATGATTTGCGCTTGTTTTAACTTAAACTTAAATTATTTTAATATTTGAAAAAGCTTTTTTAAAATATTGAATAATGGAATGAGTATAATCGTACAAAGTAGACTTATGCCTTTAAGAATACAAACACGGTATGGCGGATGTAAACATTCTCTGCAAAAAATCTAAGGTTAGAAATACCGTTAAACATATTAATCAAAATTTTAACATATTACAGAGCTTTTTCATTTATCACTCAACTTTTCTAAATATTCGGCGGAAAAGGCCCGCTTCCTTTCCTCGATATATAGTTACACAAGTATCATTGATTTTTTTCTTCAAATTAATTCTAAAGTGCCCATTACTGAAAGCAACTAAGGTTATCAGAACCAAAAACAAAAACAAAGAACATTATAAGCCATAATTTGCTTCAGTGCTTAACATGACGCCACTTTAGCCCCTATATATTGCGAACACAAGACCAACCAGTTTGCGAAGATGAGGCAATCGCTGTATGTCACGTGTCTTCCTCAGTCATTGTAGATCTTTTTCTTCGATCCTCTCGTGCCAATCATAAATATTCTGAAAATGTATATTAAATATCTTTATGTTAAACTTACTTATTTTACCTCAATCGCGAAACAGGTTTTTGCAATTTGCAATATCAATGCCGCTCGGTGTGTGACCGCTCAATGAGCTCAAACGGGTACGTGTGCAGAAGGTGTGGGAAGCAGAAAGTCTCTCGGGATTCTTATCCTTCGTTGAATTCGAAAGATGTAGAGTCCAGCGCTCTAATTTTCGACCACTGCTCATCCACAATCGTTTGACTGAGTAATAATCAATTTAACATGAGATATGCATCCTGTGGTTTTAATTTGAATTTAAACTTTTATGGTTTGCACGGCAGTCTATCTTTAATATATCATGACCTCATTCTGGCTCGACTGCATATTGTTCACATTTTCTGAGCATTGAACTTTAAATTTATGTCGAAAAATGAGAGCAGATATTTTTTCAGTGCCAAGCCAAACCTTTTATATTACGGAATACATCCAGGATGGAGAACCCCATAACCAAAAAGGTATGTAACAAGGCCAGCATAGCGAATACTTGAGTTGTTTGGACCCGTTTTTTTAAGTTTGGTAAGAACTTAAGAGTTTTTTTGTCTCATAGCGCATTCATTTAAGCCATGTTTGAAATACAAATGCAAATGTGTAAAACCTACAATCGTCGATATTTTAGCGTGGAAGTGTGATTCCGTGTTTTGTACCACGCTTTATTTACCGAAAATATTTCCCGCTTCGCTCAAAAAGTAGAAAGAACTCGAAACTGGTGTATAGACTGTTGGAAAGAGCTTTCCATGGCGTTTTGAATGCGCTATAATATGAAACAACAACAAAACTCGAAAGTTCTATCCAAACCTAAAAACTCGCAACCAAAACGCTAAAAAAACACGCAATGTTGGCCGTGATACGTACCAAATGTGCGTTAAATGAGCATGGACAGTAGTTTTGCTCGAAAGGCCATCTCCAATTTTTTTCCTATGTAAACCTTTCTATAAATGTAGTGCCACAGGTTTTACAGTAGAGATTACTTACATCATTAGAACCATGCTGATGGCACTGAACGCAGCAAACAAAAGAAATGTGAACCCTCTTTGGATTTTAACAGTTGCTATATACACTGAGTTTGACGTCACTGCTCCGATGCAGTTTACGGCAGTCTCGATGGCAGAGACGCTTGCAAATACAGCACCTGTTGATTAAGAAGAAACAGCAGACGTAAGATTCGGTAATAAGAAACAGTGATTGTATTTGAATATCCTGATCATATGACAGTTGACAGTTTATCAATTCATGTCAATCAGACAATATGTTCAATACGTTACTTTAGACCATTTTTTACACATATAATTAAATGACAGATAACGTGGGTACATTCAAAAGTGTACGAGTGACTAACATCGCCGACTTGTAGTCATCACTAAAATCACCGGTTCGAACCCCGTTAAGGACCATGACAATTTATGTAAACGCCTGTTTGCAGGGTTTTTTTTACGGAGAATGGGAGTCTAGCCCTGGTCTTTCCCAGGTGAAATGTCTACCTAGTTGAACTGTGCAAGTTAGATGACGTGAAGCTCGAAAAAACCAAACCAAAGCATTCCATAAGGAATAACAAAACCAGTAGTGATTGTAGTGATATAACAGTTATATATCTGAGGTAATAAGCATCAAAATGTATATCAGCTAATTTCTATAAACTAAATACTGCTTTAGCAACGAAATAAAACACTCATATGGACAAACCTTGTTTTTGTGGAGATGTCATTTGCGATAATATTGACCGAATCATTGGAATTGTCAAAAGACCAAATGTTCCCACAATAGCGACTGAAAATAGATGGAATGTGACGTAATACAGTGTATGATAGTTACAATCTATGTTTTATTTATACATTAAAGAGATCATTTCAATCAAAACACAGCGCTGTAAGTACACATCGTGATCTTACCTTATCTATTTTTACGACTACTGCAAATTTCTCAAAAGCATGCAACTTATTTTTGATCTCTGATAAAATAATAGTTTTAGTTAACTTTTTTTGTTTTAATACCAGCATTTGTATAAACATTCACGACTGTTGATACAATTATTGAGAATTTTCTATTCATCTTAAGTCTCTTTGTTAACAGAATTTTGAATAGTTTGTCATTCGTTTTTGATCACACGATAAAGAGAAAGAAATTGTACATAGTCCATCGTACTTATAACTGCTTGATGACTTTAGAACCGAGGTTGTTAAAAATTTTGCTAGGAACTATTGACAATATGATAAATGCTGTGTGTTTATTATCAAAACGCATAGTCTTGTCATTTGATCTGTACATATGTCTGTTCCATCTTTTCTTTGAACCAGAGTGTCTTCATTTACCAGCCGCTTATCTTAGCTTTAAACAAAAATATGTTTACTCACAAGGCATTTGTCTAAGATCGAAACAAGAATATGATTAGTCACAACACGTTTGTTTTATCTCCAATCAAGAGAATCTTCACTCACTAGACGCTTGTCTAGAACATTCACTCACGTAAGCGCTTGTCTTAGCGCTTATCAAGAGTATTTGCACTTACCTAAGTACATCATCAGATCATTTGTTGCAAACGCTTCCAGAACAAAGGAACCAGAGTAGGAGATACAGCCGATGACTGCTATCATTTCATCGTTCATACACAAATGGAACACTTTTACCATCGCCATTCCTAAAATCTGTTGAAACGCCATCCTCATGGCCCCAAAAATACCAATTTTTGACGGACTCCAACATAGTGGGTAATTTAGAAGAAACAATCCCTCCATGGCGGTTCGGCCAAACAGGTTATACACGGTCAATGCGAAAACTAAAATTGAAACAATGTACATCCATCGCCTACCGGAGTTTTTCTTACTGAAGTATAAATCAAATGAATCTCTAAGATTTTCAAATCTGGATGTGTATTTTCTTTGGTTTCTTAATTCTTTTGGGTAGGTTTCTGGTAACAGAAACATTAGAAATAAAGTTATCAGCAGTATTCCCATAGAAATGTAAAATGGTATGAGAAACGAATTTGTTTCCTCTAAGATAAAACCGACGGCTAATGTCGGGAAAACTGTTCCTAATCCGAATGCCAGTTCCACTATTACAATGCCAACAGAGCGTGCTTTGCCTGTTTCGGTAATGTCAGCGGCGTACAGGTAAACAATCTGAAAGATGTTGAAGATTTGTCCGGTGCATCCTTCAAGAAAATATCCGGCGACGTAATAATACAGTGGGAGATCATAGTATATCCCAACTATGGCCATAGCTGTACGAAGCATAGTACCAAGACATGGTAGAATAAATAAAAATTTCCGTCCAAATCGATCAGTGTAAGCTCCCATGATGAAATTTGCAATGACTGACGTGAAACCCCCGGAGAGATATAAATATATTCCCCAAGTTGCAGCCTTTTGCTGAACATCTTCTTGAATTCTAAAGTTATCAGATGACGTGTTAACCTCACAGAAGGCTGTTGTTTTGTTTACACGAATTCCAGGGAAGTTTTCATTCTGCAGCTTTATGTAAATATACTGTCCAAAAGATGCATACGTCAAATTGTAAGCAGAAACAAATAAGAATGCAACTGGCCAGACGAGAAAATGTCGTCTGGTAATGATCTGGTTTGGTGGAAGCATTAGGTTATTTGCTACATTGCCGTCTGCTTTCTGTTCGCTCTTCTGAAAAGGATGAACATCCTCTCCATTTCCTATTAAAGGAGATTTTTCGTCTGTTTTGATGTGTTTCATTTTGAAGTATTTTTCTGCAAATAGTATTTATAAAAAAAACTTTAAGCAAAACTTTAACGGTATAGTACCTTGAATATAACTCCTACGAGCTTATCACATTACTTGTTAGTATCCACACAATTATAAACAAACTTTGTTGAATCCGAATTTTACAGTCAAGTTTTATCAGTCGAAAACTAGTAAATTAAACCTGAAGTACTATAATTTACACTTGCGTACTAGATTTTACCCTGTATTCGTGTGAATGTAAAATCAACATTATGTTGTAAGAGCGTTGCTTATTCGGGAGGTTAGAGATAACTTCACAAGATACATTTTCAGAGATGATATTGATTACACTTATAACTGAAAGGCAACAAATGTTATGCTAAGGTACAGATAAAATTACCCTTATACACTCATTGCAAAATAATTATTTCTTTCAACGTTGTTGGAAATACATTTACAATATTAACAACTTCGCCAATTTCAAAAACATTAAAAACGAAACTTGCTTTGCTATTATATTATGAGGAATTTGCTCATGTCTTCATATTTATGTTTATTCTGTTTTCAATTATTACAAGAAAATCGAAACTTGTCCGCCATTTTGTTGATCATTCCTGCCCCGAAGCCAGGACATCCCTGTCTTTATGTTGTTCCAGTTACTATCAACAGCCTGCCACGCCCAGCCTCCTGCGTATCCATAGTAGTAGGCGTGGTTATACATATCTGTAATCTTATTGGTTCCACTTTCTTCCCGGAATTCACCAATCACCAGTGGCTTGTGGAGACCATACTCTGAAGCGTGACGCTGTAAAGCGGAAATTCACAACTCAGTTTAGTTTAAGTCTATTAAGGTCAATTCACTTCGAGACAGATCAGTTAATTTCAGTTAAGTTCTGTTCAGTTTAGTTGTTGACAAAGTTTCGTGTTAAAATTGACTTTAATCGATTTTATTTCAGTGTTTAGTTTAGCTTAGCTGAACTGATTGGGCTTAGCTTAAATATCAAGTAAACAGTAAGCTACACTTTTTCAATCAACTTATTCTAGCTGAAAGAAATAATTATGGCAGAATACAGCAGAAGGTATACGCTCACAACTTAAAGGAATTCTCCAGATAACACAGTGGGAATTTCAAACACTTTAAGATATTACTTTTTTAATACAAATTTAAAGTTTTAAGATAAGATTGAATAAAAGCTTACTTCTATGGCCGATTCAAATAAATTAAAGCAGTGATGAGAAAGAACTTCCAAATAGCTCTTCAAGTTTCGATACTTATTTATGCTTGACTTTTTGCCATTCAGGTTTCATCATCCACAGAATACTGGATGGTTCTAATAATGGCGGACACTTAGTAAAAAAAAGCTTTCAGCATAGGATTCTTACTTACCTGAGGTAGGTGACTAAACCAAAACCCATCGCAAATTAAACGTAATCGCGTAAAACTACATTTTAGTTTATTTAAAAAGAAGCATAAAAGAGGTTCATCAGCGTGCTCTGAAAAGATATGTCTGCCCTATTTAGTACATCAGCTATTCTTAAATCGACAATTTGCCCCTCTCCGGAATGAAAACACGGCAATAAATTAAGTAGTCGTGTAATGCCTCTGAAATATTTGAAATGGTTTGCTCCAGTTGTAGCTACTTTAATATGAAAGGTCATTTAGACAAAAAAAATAACAAGATTAAATGATAATTTTTCGTTTTTCCTGAATTCGTATTTTTAAGAAGAGCATGATCACAAATATTATTGGAAACTGGCTCTTAAGCAATGGGCTTCATATCTTGAGGTTTAACTTCAGGTCGATACGTAAAAATGGATGCCGCCTGCAACTATCCTCAACACTGTAGGAGACGTGTGATGATCACTCCAATAAAAGTACCATAAAGCAAATAGTAAAACCGTATATATCTCAACATAATATACCTGAAATGGTGAATATCCGTCAAAATGGCCATTAAATGTGTACGTGTGCATCTGGAAAAACGTCAGAGTTCCCTGTTTGTAAAATAGAAAACAGTTGGTCTAAGCTATACATGTAGACAGTTTAATATACTGAATCAAAGTTGTTGTTTTTTATGGAATCGGTATGTTAACTTTACGTGTCCATCCTAAGTACAACCATTTTTAAACATTGTAAAATATTTAAAGAAAATTCTTACGTGCGCTTTTCCTCCAGCGGATTTAAGACAGTGGTCTGAATACAAATTTATAAACCCAAAATTATCTGTGTTAGATTTTGGATTCCATACACCAACAGTCACCATAGCACCCGGGTCAGTTGTTCGTATTGCATCTGCCTGCCAGTTTATAAATCTGGAAGTATTAAAATTAAGTTGCATATGCATAGCTGAGCAGACGAACTGTTTGAAACGGTGAAATCATACCCTGCTCCATGTTGAAAAGAAATAGCAATAGGGTTACTATTCCCTAATGACGGGCATCGGCTTTGAACCGTGTGTCGTTTACTCAGAAGAAGGTTTTAAAAAATTCGAGGGAAATTTCATTCCTATATAGAAACATGAAAGTCACATCTTAAAACTTGCCTTTGGATCTCAACTGGGTTATAAAGTTGTCCTTCCCAGCCGGCTCCACTCCCATGCAGCTGGGTGGTCTTTTGGCAATGATCGTTGCTATGCAGATCAGGTTTCATTTCCCCTTCTGGTTCGTTCATAATTTCCCATCCTCCGAGGGCCGGCTCGTTCTTAAGGGCCGACACCATTGGCTTGAGACAATGGTCGATGTAACTTTGAAGCTTGTTGGTGTCCCTGATCAGTCCGTCCAGTCTTAAATTAAATGCTCAGAAACACTATTTTTCTTGTGATCAGAAACACTATTTTTCTTGTGCTAAGAAACACTATTTTTCTTGTGCACAAAAGTTAACTATATGTACTATGTGAATGAATACTTCATCCATAGAAAAGGCGACGTAAATGATAAAATAAACAGTGATGCCTTTACAAAAAAGTAGGTCTTTCGCAATAAATAGTGACGCCTTTCCACAAAAACAAATATCGAAATGAAATTAACAAGAACTGCCATTGAAAGATGACAATGCCCCGCAGTAGTGCTCTAAACTTTGAGCAGTGAAGATAAATTGTAGATCTTTCAAAAGAAGTGTTTTTTACAATATGCCCTCAAAGTCAAGGTCATTCAGGGTCACGGTAAAAAATATGTGTTATTTGGAAGATCTCTCCCAAAGGGGTGTTGTGTGCAAACAGGAACTAAATCTTTTTATTAAAGTGGATTTTTAACAATCAGACCTCAAGGTCATTCAGGGCTTTAAGGAGAAATACATGTCATAGGGAAGGTCTCTCCCAAAAGATGTTGTGAGCAAACATGAATTAAATAGTTTGAGTAATAAGGCAGTTATGATTAATATTAAGTACAATTTTTGACAATTGGGCTTTCAAGATATAGGTCATTCATGGTCGAAGTTATATAAGTATACATTAGGAGGAAGGTCTTGTCCACTGAGGAGTTGTGTTTAAGTATGAAGTAAAACCACTTACTAATAAGGAAGTTATGGGAAATGTTGAAGATTTTACACGGAATGACAGACATTTCTTTATGTTTCTAAAGTCCATTTTTAACAATTTGTGAACAGAACCGTGAAAAAATATGGCCAATAGAAACGGGGCTTTTCATGACCACCATAATTAACCTCTCGCAATTGGACCTTCAAGGTCCAGGTCACTCAGTTGTCAAGGTCATATAGATCTATGTCAGTATGAAGGTCTTGTCAAAAAGGGCGTTTTCCTTTAGTATGGAGTAAATCCATTTACTAATAAAGAAGTTATGGGTAATGTCAAAGTTTTTGGACGGAATGCCTGACGGACTGACAGATAAAATGACTGACGGACAGACAGACGGACACTTAAAAGCCTATAATTTGGAAGATCTCTCCAAAAGGATTGTTGTGTGCAAACAAGAACTAAAACTAAATCTGTCGATACAAAAGAAGTAGGTTTATTGACAATCTGACTTTAAGGTCAGGATTGTTGTGTGCAAACAAGAACTAAATCTGTTGAGTAATATTAAGTATTTTTGAGAATTACATCTACTAGGTCAAGGTCATTCAGTGATCAATAATAAAGTAAATCCATTTTACTAATAAAGAAGTAATGGACAATAATAAAGTTTTCGGACGGATAGACGGAATGACGGACCGGCAGATGGACAGTTCAGAAACTACATGCCCTCCTTCGGGGACATAAAAATGACATTTATCTCCAAAAAAACATCATTAACAATGAACGTAACGCCTACGAATACAAACACGCCCTTTGCAATAAACTGTCACATAACAGTCTATTAAACAGAAAGTGCCAATAGACGATAAACGAAAATAACAAAATAGAATTTCAGTTAATAATTTCATAACGTAAAATGTATAATATAATAAACCTGTAATGAGCTCCTTGTTTCTTGGCACCGTTCCAAAGAACAAAGAAAACATAGACGTTGTAACGCTTGGCAGTCTGAAGCATGTTTCTCATGTCACTGATCAAGCTTCCGGCAGAATCCGTTTTGTCGACAAAGCCATTATTGTTAAAATGCGGTGAAGTTTCCCCTTCGATGTGAAGCCACAGTCCTTTGAAATAGAATAATTGATTTTTAATTATATTCTATCTATTTAATGTAAATGAAAGTTAAACTCAACGTAATGCTGACATACTCGACTCTAACTACCAAAGTATCTATTATAAGGATGAGTCCAGAACACAGACTGTGTTGTGAGGTAATAATCAAGACTAAATACGGGTACCATTAATTTTAGTTAACTAACTTTCTCAAACGAATTTAATGCCTACGTTACAAACTTGAGTATATTCTTTTTGAAAAAGTAATTCATTTAGTTCCACATAAACCATGAATTTGAAATACAATTGATCTGCGGATCTGATGGCCTGAATCAAACACCGTTCAAATATAATTAAAAAAAGTTTTCAAAATATGTTCAACATTTTAACATATTTCGAAATGCATTCTAACACATTTTACGTACAACAGCATTCATATAACTGTTACCATACTTGCATACGATTTATCGGTTCAGCATTAAGCTGGACTTTTCCGTTATAACTTACTAATAGAGTTTCCCCCTGAAGCATGGATATGGCTTAGATACTGCTCAAACTGAATCTTCACGCCTTGATACTGATTGTTCCCAAAGTCATGAGCATAATGGATCCAAGCCAAGTTTGTTCCAGATAAAAACACTCGGTGTCCATCCTTCATAAAGTGTGTCCCTTGCACGGTCAATCTCCCAGCACTGCAACCTAATAAAAATCATCTGAATATCATGAAAACGTGTAACAATTTTTAAAAAAACGCACATGTAGACATTTACATATTAAAAGCAACCAAAAAGCCGAATATTCAGTTTGAAGGCTCACAAGATATAAGAACACCATAACATACATTTATAAGCTTAACTGATTTCAAATAAGTCCTCATATATTTTAAATTTTGGTACATAATTAAAAGTGTAGCAGGCAAAAATATCTCTTGTTTCTTAATAATTCGGGGCTCTAAGTTATGCCTCCGTAATTGCATATTTGTTTTTATCTTAGTCTGTCCTAATTCCTTTTAGAGTATTTGCGATGGAGGTTTTAGCCCTTTGAACTTGCTTTCAAGACTATGCGTTATGGAATTAATCGCTTTATACCAATATTTACTGGTAATCATTCTAAGCTGGATTGATTAATATACGTGTTGCCCACTGACACACCTTGTGCTGTTGCGGGGATTCGAACCAGGGACCTCCTTTACCAGAGACGAACGCCCTAATCACTGAGAGATCGAGGTCCACATTTAACAAGGTCAAATCAAACCCAGATCAAAGTTAAGTTACATGACACGTTCGACGTGAGAACATTTACTCGATCAAGAAAAGCCGACACTGAGAAAAAAGACATAATTAATTATGTATAAATGTTTTGAAAAATACTCACTTTTAGCTGTTAGAAAAACAAACAGAAAAACAACACCTTGCAGAAATGCCATTGCGTTCACCGCTGAACTTTCCCCATGCACACGATACTGATAAGTTTGGTAATTATGTCGCGTTATGAAAACACGATTTTTGACCTTATCTATCGCCTGTGGAAGGGATACTTTGAGCTTTGCAGAGGTCAAGACTAGGTTTTGCTGATAAGATCTTGACCAGCTCATACTCGTTTTCATAGTAAAAATATGTTACGCTCTATATGCAAGTTTGTCTGGTCAAATAACTTGGATGACTGGATGCAAGCGAGATTTACACTTCTTGATAACAGCCTTACTGTTTCAATCTACATGAGGTTCTTGTACTCTCCTGCGCATCGGTCGAATGTTTCACTTTCTTCGGTAGTGTATTCACATAGCTGTTGAGGGAGCGTAGAGGTTCTTGCTACAACCACTCTTATTTATAAGATATCACGAATTCAAAATCGAGCATGCCTTTTTTCTGATATTTCTTTTTGCTTTGCGTTTTCTTAAATGATAATGAAATGAAAAGTGACATGATTTTAATAAGTGTCTAGCTTTTGTTATCAAAATTAGTTTTGGTATCCATCATCAGTTGCCTTGCTCTGAGACAACATTGAAACAACTTGGGGGTTCGAGATGTACTTAATATATTAGTCGAGCTTTTGTTCAGTGTCGGACCTTGTCGACACATTTCCCCGCAAAATCAAATTGCCTTCTAAAACACTATTCACATTTTTTCCTATGACTCATTTACAGGCTCCTATATAGAGCACCCTATGGATGGAGCGCCCCAAAAAGCTTCTTGGACCTCTTTGGACCTCGTGCTCGTCATCAACCCTGTCTGTTTGCATAACTCATTACGATTTCGTCGATCAGCACATTCTGAGATCTATAAAATAAATCAACGTGAAAATGAAAATGAGCTTTTAGAATTAACCTTATTCCTAAAAGCTAAAAGCTTCAAATTGTACACGTAGACATCTTCATGAAAATTTAACTCATTCAAAGTAATCCACTGTACTTTCTTAATGAACTTGATCTTGCATAATCTATAGTCTTTTTTAATTAAAACACAAGTGCAAAAGTCTTGACACATTATTTATTTATTTATTTATTTATGCCTAAAATAAAATAAAATGTTAGGACGCAAAATCGTGACAGGATGCAAAAACGTAAGCTTTCTTTCTGATGTTTCACTTGTGTAAGTTAACATATAACTAATTGACCTTTTAGCAAATCAATATGTTAAATAAAACAATATTCTTACATTTAAAAATAATATTACGAATTCTTTGCTTGGAATCTAAATGAAAAGGTGAGAGGAGAGGACTAAATGGCCATGGGTCGCTCACCTAAAAAAGGGGCTATCAAACAATGCAGAGTGGAAAGCAAGTGTCAATTTCAATTAGATGGTCACCCAAAGAATATCTGTGCCAAATTATTTTCAAATTGGACTTGCAGTATCTAAGAAGAAGACATTTTTAAGTTTGTAAAATAGACATATAAGGCAAAATCAGCCCCGCACCCTGGCGGTCATGTTTTACACGTATTGGAATAAATTTCACATATTATATAGAGGCTCTATCAAGGAACATTTGTGCCGTATTATTTTCAAAACAAGCCAGGAGTTTCTGAATGGAGCTTTAAAGTTTTTCTTTTCAGCTGCCATGGCAACCAGAGTTCTCTGGGGAGTTTTTTTTAAGGGACCATGGAAGAAGCGTATCTGTAAGTTTATAGCAATTGACCTTATGGCTTTAGAGGAGAAGGTCTGAAAGTTTTCCTATTTAAGTTCATGCAAAATGAAGTCACCCCTCGGGCTGGAGCAATCCAGACCTTCGGTCATGTGTGCTAAAAAGAAGTGTAATAAATCGAGTGATCGATGACACTTATAACACCACAATAATAAGTCGCAAATCCTTTGATGTTTCACGTCTTAGCATTGGCCAATTAAAAAGAATGGTTCTAATACATAGAATTATATAGTGCCATTTTTTCCAAATCTTCATAGTTGAGTTTAATAAATTGATATTTTGTGTAATCTCATGGAATATAATGATGAAGGGTAGACCTAGATCCTTTATAAGTAAAGGATAACTTTCAAAAACCAAAATTTAACAGGCTACTTTAAATGCTTTACGTACATACGAGATTTGCATTACGGTGGATTTATTTTAATTGTAAAAAAACAACCTCTGGAAATATCCATGAAAGCAATCTTGTAGATAATTAAACAACCCCTGGAAATATCCGTGAGAGCAATCTCATAGATAGTTACACCCCTGGAAGTATCCGTGAGAGCAATCTTATATATATTAAAACAACCTCTGAAATTTCAGTGAGAGCAACCTCGTACATAATAAGGCCTAAGATTACACCAACATTCAAATTTCTTTGAATCCTGTAACTCTCGGTAAAGTGAAAAAGAAGCTAACTCAACAAGTAACGGTTATTACAAAGTTTTTACTCTTACCAATCTAATATGGCCTCCTGGTTTAGTTTAGACTCATTTATTTTACATCGATTGCAATACAAGTTCTTACAACTTAGATTCATCACGCTCGATGACTGCTTCCTGGGTTCCATACCAGTATTCGCGCAGCGTGGAGGCGGGATTCGAACCCGCGACCTTCGGATCCGGAGCCCTGCGCTCTACCCCTGGACCACAGTGCCTCCTGGTTCAAACTTAGTCAAGCCTTTTTAGTTTATGTGTAATATATGCATAGAGCAGTCAATGTGGTTTCGTGCTCTTCGACCAACGGATTTGAGATGTCTGAAATCGAATTTATCTGTGTTAGATCTAAGATATAACAACAATCATTACTGCACCTGGGTGTATCGTTCATGTTGCATCTGCCTGCCAATTTAAAAATCTGACAACATTTAAATAAAGAATGTAAAAAACATCTAAACAAACCATTTTTTATTTAACATGGAAACAACATTTTTTTTTATTTCTTTAGTGACTTTTCACAAAGAATGTAAATAGCAAAATCAAGTTATCCATTCCGGAAGGACAAAAGAGTCAGACATCAGAATTCTTATCAACTTTGACGTCTGCACTGTTACGATTAAATATTCTGAACAGCCCCAGACGTTATAACATTATTCTCTTCTCAATTGTTTGACTGCTGAACCTCAGCGTGTGTATTTTCTATTTTCTAACTTTCTAAATGTTTTAAAATTGGCAAGTGAATCCTTCAGTTTTAAAACTTGTAACAATACAATGGCTTAAATAAGGAGAAAAAACTGTTGAAAATATGAGTCATACATGTTACATTTTTGTAAATTTTCCAAAAACTACATGGTAAAATTTGTTTATCTTCTGTATTTAAGCTGGATATAGTTTATCTGTTAAAAATATGTCCTAAATATTAAACTAACAATCATATTTTTAATTTTCTGACTCTTTGTTTTCTCTCAAACCAATTTTTACACTGCTCAGACCATTTGGATTTTTTGCACTCTTCCACAGATTAACAGGTTATGGAAGGTTGTTGTCTACAAAGAAAGATTTATTTTCTCTGTTTTCAAGTTTTGACGCTTTTACTGCATCTGTAGACACCAGTATTGTTTTGGTATTAGGAAATTTGGGTGAAATATGTGACTTTTTTATACCCAAGGGTGTCAAATAAACTGAACAGAAGACGAGCTGTGGGGTTGTTTCGAAAAAAGTCGTTTATTTCTCTAAAAAGTATGGAAAGCCAACCTAAAAATTTGCAGGTAGATCAGTGAAATGATGCAGATTATGAAAATAAAATGTTAGATAACATCTGGAAAGGTGCTCATTACAGGTGCGCTACCTTAAGAATGCGTTATTCCCTATTTCATAAAATATCATCTTTTCGAGGATTAAGGCAATCATCTTTTAAGATCTCCCCTTGGATTTTGCAGTGTTTCGAATCTCGTGCTAACATTGCATTCAAAGCAAATTACTCAAATTTAGAATTCCGTATGTTGAATGTTGTACTGGCACACCATTCTAAGTTCAAGTGCTTCTAAATTCGAATGTCGAACTAGCACAGCATTCAAAGCAAATGATTCAAAATTTGAATGTCGAAAGACGAATCACTCACCTTCTAAAAAAGGTGTCATGATGGCAACTCGTTCAACCAGTTTCTTTGTTTTTGTTGTTGTTCTGTTTTGTTTGTTTGTTGTTGTTTTGTTGTTGTTTTTTGTTGTTTTTTATTGCTTTACGCAATATATCCAAAGTCATGTTTCTTTTAAAATAAAGCTGATCCGTCTAGATTTTTTTCATAAGGTTAGCCAGCTTCTAAAAAATACCAAACATTAATTTGTAACAGTTCATAACAGACCAAAGCAACGTACTGTACCATTTTATGAGGTTTAATGTCCGAGACAAGTATTCAACAGGTTAACCTACTTGAACCATTTGTTTCTGTATATCTCAATGTTTATTAGATCATTTGTCAAAACGTACATGTAGCTGGCCATTTATCTTTTCCATGATGTCAAATGTGTCAAAGACCATAATTCGATAGGTATAGTTAGACATATTCAGTGAGCTTGCCAATCACTTGTATTTTCTGAAGTGGTATGTCTCAAGGTACGTCATATAAGTAGCCAAAGATACTGGTAGTGGCCATTTACTTTTGCCTGTTGAACCTTTGTCTGATATTTAAGGTACCACAGACAAGGATATAAAAGACCTACCCCGATATATTCATTGAGCTTACTTGCAGCTTTTGATTGTGTACACATAAATCTACGTCATTATTTTGCCAAATACAAGTAGCTTATTGAGTTTAATGCCCTCTACCAAAGTCAAATCGAGCGGGCAGTTTATTGGGCAGAACCGGTACTAGACATTCTCCGTAAGAAATTGCTGAGTTTCTTACGTACATGGTAATGGTTGGTAACGAGGCTTAAGTCCGTGACCTTCACTGAGTAAGAGGTTAAAAGATTTGAAGCCGGCGACTTACACCAGTCGACCACGTGAACGGGTCTATCTTTACTTGACTGCTATAAACCTGGTGTCCAAGACCAGGTGTTATTAGGTCTATCTATTTATTTTACTGTGCTAACCAGCTACCTGTACCTTTCGACTCTGCACTTCTCAGTTTCCATTATAATTTTGCAGAAAAATACTCAAACATAAAACAGAAATTAAACAGGTGGCTGGTCATTTATCTTTCCCGAATGCACATAGACATGATGACCATGGTGTCCATGGGTAGGATTTAAAAAAAAAAAACTTGTTATATCCTGGGCTGGGACACCTTAGACTTCATTCAAGGGATTAAGTAATTCGTTCAGTCTGTCATTATTGTTTACCGTCTACAACTTCCTACTTCTTAGCAGCTGGCCAACTTTCCCTGAATAAGTAGCCAGTAACATACTAGTAGCTAACAACACCCCCACCCCATTTTTTGTATCAGTCACACTTGGCCCAGTGTTGAAAAGCAAGGCTCTAAGGTTCGTTTTTTCACACCTTATATACAGAACTCTCTGTTTATATCTTTCAACAGAAAAAGAAAATACGTCTCAGTTATGTCTATTTTTGCAATAATAATTATAGCAAAAAAAACAGTATACACAAACAATTCTATGAGGGAAGACATAATTTACTCTAGGTGTTCACCTTATGGCTACATCGATATTAAGACCACGCTTCATATTCGGTATTACGATCATCCTTCCGTATTCCAGTTACCTTCAAAGAGGAAATCTTATATTCTGAATGAAAGATATATTATGCATGCTTCATCCTGCTTACTGAAAGTTTCCTTTGCTGTTCATTATACAAACTATTTTGACATTTTGAAATTTCTAGCTTACGATTATTATTTAAATTGAAAGCGTCATAATTTGGAACAATTTAAATCAATTTTGAAGAAAAAAATCGATCGTTTTATATGTATCAAAGTAGCTCACAGTTCGTCTAATAATCAGTCAAAATCCTGAAAATCTGTTGTTTTACACCTAGACATCCTACTGCTATAGGTAACGGATGCAAACGACTCTACTCATTTTGTAATCATACACGTGACTCCCCAACATTTGCAGACAATTGTCTGCCAACGTATGTAAGTTGACATTTATTAAGTAACAAGCAGTCAGTCGAATGGAGGTACATTTTAACGAAGATCATTTAATATGTTTACTCAAAGATCCCTACGTACCGGCATGGATTCGAAAACGTGACTGCGTGTTTATAAAAGCTGATCCTCTCTTAATTCGGAGTTAGCAATTTCAATTCCAGCACCACAAATACAATCTGTTGTTGGTTTTGTCTAACGATATATTGTACAGAGGCCCCATGTATCAGTGTTTACACCGTGTATGTGAAGAATTAGGTGTGTCTGTCTAATGAACTGGAGCACTTTCTATACTGAACTAGATCTTGGAGAAACTTCTCCAACTGGAATATTTAATAATAGGCAACGGGAACATACACTGAATAAAGTCATACAGAAACCCAAGAGAAATAAAAAGACTGAAAGATGTCACAAGCACGCAACTGTTTCGTGTTCAAAGCTGTAATTTTCCCCCACCGTGTTTGGTAAAAATGCCAAAGTAGAAAGACTGATAAGTTTCAGGGAATGTAGAGATACACTAAATGTGAACTAAGAAAGGTCACTGAAAACTGAATACCATGATCCAAAAGAGAGACATCCGCATGCCCCTGATCTGTGAGTGAATGATAGGCTACAAGATAAACATATTTTGAAATGAAGATAAGAATAACTTTCCTGTACGTGATAAATTCAGTGTTTACTCTTTGTTTCCGCAAAAACATTTTCCTGTCTGACTAATTTAGACTGTTTGCAGATACATATAAAAGCCTTACAACCAGACGCTGTGTCAAAACTTCAATAGTTGTCAACACGAACAATGAAGACTTTTTACTGCTTATATGCAATTATTACAGCTTTCGGTATGTTCCTTTTTGCACTTCTTTCTTCGGCAATTAAATATTTTATGTATGCGCCAGGCATTCAGAATACGAAAAAATAAAGAATTTTTTAACCAATCAATTTTCACTCTACCGTTCTACACAATTCAAGACGTAAGAAATCACATGGCAAAGGAGCCAGCAACATCCATTTCAAATGAAAGAATTGCGACAAATGCTTCTCTGTTTGCTTTGGACAACTTGCGATCTAGATTGGATTTCAAATCTGTACATAGTATGAAGTGTTTCGTTTATTGCTTTCATCAAATAATATCATTTTATGATGCGTTTGTGTTACTGAATGGAAAAAAATTAACTTGAGTAAAATTTATATTAGGTTGGTTTACGTGCAACTGTCATGGTGGCATTGGTTACAGTCGGGTACCACGACGTAACTGTTAAGAGAAGTTTGTCAACACGTAAACCTTACAAGTAATGAAAGATAGTAAAGAAAGCTAATGTTTGTACAGATTTTTTCTTCTTCTTCTTTAAAAATGGCCTTAAGAGAAAAAAAATAATATGGGACCACTTTTGCTGTCTGAAATAAAACTTTATTTATAACAAAAAAAATGAAATAAAATTGAGGTTGTTGCGATGGCTAAGTGGTCTGAGGCGTTCTTTGCATCGGTTGGTGCCGGTCGGTGACGGCTCGAGTCCCACAGGGATCTTCATTATTATCTAAACAGATAAAATGTAAATCTAACGCAGTAAAACATGGCTCGAACAAATTCATTTGTATAATAAAAAAATCTCGTTTTCTCAAATAAGGTTTAAATTGGGAAAACTGTGCATCGTCGTTGAAGAAGAATACTCTATAATTTAGATATTTACCTTTCCTTTAAAAATCATATAAACATGTATGATATCCTGGTGTCAAAAAGGGAGTCAAGTTGAAGTACGGCAGATTAAATGAATACATTAATTTTTAAATTTGTCGTTATATAGAGTTGTTGTTTTATTCCAACCGAACACTTCCTTAATGCCTAAAGGGGAAATCTTTCAATAAATGTTCAGTTATATTTCATTTTAAAGAGAATGGGCCAGTACAATAGATATACAGTATATCATCTGTTTGTTCTTTAAAAGATGACGATTTAAGATGACCCCGGCCTCACTTTAAAAAAAAGGTAAAAAAAAGAAAGAAAACATGCTTCGTTTAGCAAATTCATGTAAATCGAGTTATAACTGTTCAAGTCTCTCTCGTATTTTTGAGCTTGTAGCTTACACAGAGGAAAACAATACATTGTGGACTTTTTAACTTTCATTTTTGGCCGATTATGTAAAATTTCGGGAAAAGTCGGTTATACAACTCTTGGTAGTACAATCTGCTCCGCCTTACTCACGTGGTATGGCGCAGTAATGGACGCCTTTTAAAATTGTGAGAGAAACTAGTAAATTTTTGGGACTTATATTGATTTAAAATATGTGATGGAATTTTTAACTGGATGAATAATATAGTTAAGTTTTGTGTCTATTTAATATAACGACAAGAAACAAAAGTAAAACGCGGAAAGAGAGAAATAGCAGTGGGCATAGTGCTGATGATTTAAACAAAAGTAGTTAGCAAACAGAGAGGCCCATCAGAGGAAATAGGCGTTAGTGAAATTTTAAGTCAGTTGAATTCGAGACTGTACTCGAAAAAGAACAATAGTGGTGGATTTGATGGAGACAATACTGTGTTTGTGAGTAACGAAACGGACGGTGGGGACGGTGAGGAAAGGGTTGGGACGGTAAAGATGGCCGACAATACGGCGACTGAGGACAGAGAGCCTACTAAAAGGGAACTAGTTGAATGTTTGAAGACGATTTCCAAAAAAAAAATAGATGGAATGGAGAAAAGGGTAGAGAAAATTGAGAGACTTGACGAAGTTTTCGATAAGCGACGGGTGTTGCTTAAAAAAATGGAAAAAAGCAAGTGACGCGAACAAATAAGTATGGATAGTGTATGACACTATATATAGATGGCCGGCCTGTGAGGGAGTAGAGACATGCAGGGGGTGAACTTTCTATTCTCTCCTGGAATATAGTTCTATTGCAAAGTAGGGTTACCTCATATTCATATAAATTTTCCCGCTTAAATTTATTTTAATTCGATTTTCTTTTACATATTTAAAATCATGAGAGTTTTATCTTTTCAAATATGATTGCGATTTTAAAGTATATTAACAAATAAGAAAGTTATGACCATTTTTGTTACACCTTCCTTCTTTATTTTTTATGACGTTTTATATCAGTTTTTGACCAACCGCTAAAAGACCAATAGTTTGACATGATTTATCGTCGGTACGGATGGCCCATATGACCGACGCCCCCTGAAGAGATTAGTTATTTTATGTTGTGGGTGTAGTGCAAGGTACAGAAAGCATCCCATTCCAGAGACACCTCTGGTTATTTTGCATGCTCAGTGTACAGCACTGATACATGGGACCTCGGTTTAACGTCTCATCTGAAAGACAATTAGTAAAGCTAGTGGAGGAGCGGGGGATCGAACTCGGGACCCCTGGGTCACCAGTCCAGCGCGTTACCACTGGATCACTGATTCGCTCCCAAAAATTATGATAACACCCGGAACGGTCTGTATTTATATTAGACTATTATGACGTTATCGCACGCACTATTCAAAATGGAGAACGACGGACGGCAAGCAGATTCTGGACAACTTACAGGCACGATTACATGAAAATAAATGTATGACAGCATCCAGTAACAAATTGCAAAGGTATTTATGGACAAGAACTATCAGACAATCGTAACGTTAGAAATTACAAAGTATTACAAATGAAGATATGGACCAAACAAGTTGGTACTTAAAATGTTCGTACCCAAAGTCGTAATAGTCAGATTTTATAAAGACGGAACTAGAAGCCTGGGTACCGCAATATTTATTTGTGTGGAGCCTATACCTGCAGAAAGAATCGCCTGCCTATAATACTTTTAATAATGTTGATTTATTTGACACCCTAAAAAAATTAATATATCATATTATTTAGGAGGCTCAATTCGGATTTCGAAAAGACCGATACACAGTCGACGCTATATTCATCCTCATATCACTTATTCAGAAATATCTAGATGAAAATAAAAGAATATATGTTATATACGTCGGCATGATGAAATGTTTTGATTCCATTTATGGAAATGCACTTTGGTTAAAATTATTTAAAGACGGCATTCGAGAAAAGGTATTTCGGATTATTAGAGATATGTACCCAACAGAGAAATCATCTGTCAAATCTTATTCTTCATATTCTGATTATTTTGATTACGCTATTGGCTTGCGCCAAGGTGAAGTATTGCCCCCGTTGTTGTTTTCATTATTTGTAGAAGATTTAGAGCTATTTTTACGAAATGATGTAAATTCAGGAATTGATATAAACGATATTTTACTAATTTCCCTTCGAATTGCTGATGATATGGCCAATGTAGGTAAATCACCCGAGGAAATGCAAAACCACTCTTGAACTCGCTTTTATTTTATTGTAATAGTTGGGGCTTATCAGTAAACATAACCGAAACTAAAATTATGGTATTTCGTAAAACGGGTGGTTTGCTACCTTCAGAAAAGTGGACCTGTAATTGCCAACCTATAGAAGTTGTTAAAGATTTTAATTATCTAGGCACTGTTTTTAAATATACTGGAACTTTTGCATTAAATCAAGAACATTTAGTAGAAAAAGCACTTAAAGCATAGAATAGCCTTTTTTCTAAATTCAAAGATTTTGATCTCAGACCGAAAATCTTTTGCCAACTTTTCTATGCTTTTGTCGCACCTATTCTAAATTATACAGCAAAGATACTGGGCTACACTAAATCTAAAGAAATAGAGAGGATACATTTGAAATTCTTTAAACATTTGATAAATGTAACGAAAAGCACATGTAATAGTAGTTAATGCAAAGTTATTTTACAGTACTGGATTAAATCCTAAATAGTGACGATATTATTATTCGTAAAGTCTATATACAAGCTTTATCAGATTGTATAAATGGTAAAAAAATTTGGGTCACAAATGTCCGACAATTGTTAAGTTATAACGGATTTGCATATGTGTTTGAAAAAGCAAATGTAACAAATGTTAAACTATTTTAGATGTAATTAAATGCAGAATTATCGACTGTTTTTAATCAAGGGTGGTTTAGGTCTAAAGATAGGCTTGAATATGAATGTTATTTAAATGTTTTACCTAAGAGCTTAGATATTACTTAGAATCGTATTACTTACATAGTCTTAAATTCAACAAACAAAGAAGACCTAAAATTTCAATATGTACTTCAATATATATAAAAGAAGTTTTGACTTTACGTCGAACGATATTAAAGGCAGAAAATTAACAGTTCTTTCTCATACAACTTACTGACTCATATAACATATTGTTTTAATGTGTCTCTATTTAAAATACATTTTGTCTGTTGGTTTATTGACTTTTTTGCCTAATATTTTATGTTTGTTTGTCTAATGTTGTTTGTCATACTATGATCCTTTTTCTCACACATTGGTGTTTATAACATGAGCTGTACCATGTTCATTCATTTGTGTATGCATTTATGACATGACAATGTACATTGCACACGTCTAAATAAATGTTCTATTCTTACTGCTAAGTGGAATTCTTACTCAGTTTTCAAAAGTTTAATTTTGATAAATCTTGCAAGATGGAACTACTGAAAACTTTTTGATATTATTGCAGGAGTTGTGGCAGTATCGTTCCGTCAGAAGCTGCAACAGAACGTTGAAAGGTACAAGCACAACAACTTCAGATGGAATACTAGAAATCTGAATGACAACAGCATTCTATCAGTGAGAAAGCTAGAGGAACGAAAGGACGAGGAATTCCGTCAGTATCTTAAACATCTTAGACGAAATGATGAATATCTTCTATCTATGGTACACAACAATGAAGGGAGTCTAAAACAAAGAAGACATCCAAGTAGAATGTGTTACAGATGCAGTCAAGACCATGACATAACTAATCATGGTCCAAGTTTACCAAAGAACATTATGGGGTATAGCGTAACAAAACGATCTGTAGAAAAAAGAAGCTATCACCCACAGCCAGAAGAAGACACGTTGCAGCTTTTGAATGTCATGAGGTACGACGTAAGCGAAAATAGTGTGCTGTCAAAGGAAGATAGTCTTCAACCAATGCATGTATTGGCATACAATAGTGGCAAGCAGGCACAGCCAGAAATGGTGTATAATGAAAATTTGCAATCTATGTTGTACAGTGATACACTTCAACCCATGTTGTACAAAGACACAACAGAAGTCGAAAATCTGGGCAAGCGGTCACCACGAACAATGTTGTACAATGCGAATGTACAGCCTTTATTGTACAATGCAAATTTGCAACCCATGATGTACAGTAATAAACCTCAAACTATGATGTACAATGCTAATTTACAATCTATGTTGTACAGTGATACACTTCAACCCATGTTGTACAAAGACACAACAGAAGTCGAAAATCTGGGCAAGCGGTCACCACGAGCAATGCTGTACAATGCGAATGTACAGCCTTTAATGTACAATGCAAATTTGCAACCCATGATGTACAGTAATAAACCTCAAAGTATGATGTACAATGCTAATTTACAATCTATGTTGTACAGAGATACACTTCAACCCATGTTGTACAAAGACACAACAGAAGTCGAAAATCTGGGCAAGCGGTCACCACGAGCAATGTTGTACAATGCGAATGTACAGCCGTTGATGTACAATGCGAATTTGCAACCCATGATGTACAGTAATAAACTTCAAACTATGATGTACAATGCTAATTTACAATCTATGTTGTACAGTGATACACTTCAACCCATGTTGTACAAAGACACAACAGAAGTCGAAAATCTGGGCAAGCGGTCACCACGAGCAATGCTGTACAATGCGAATGTACAGCCTTTAATGTACAATGCAAATTTGCAACCCATGATGTACAGTTATAAACTTCAAACTATGATGTACAATGCTAATTTACAATCTATGTTGTACAGTGATACACTTCAACCCATGTTGTACAAAGACACAACAGAAGTCGAAAATCTGGGCAAGCGGTCACCACGAGCAATGCTGTACAATGCGAATGTACAGCCTTTAATGTACAATGCAAATTTGCAACCCATGATGTACAGTAATAAACCTCAAAGTATGATGTACAATGCTAATTTACAATCTATGTTGTACAGTGATACACTTCAACCCATGTTGTACAAAGACACAACAGAAGTCGAAAATCTGGGCAAGCGGTCACCACGAGCAATGTTGTACAATGCGAATGTACAGCCGTTGATGTACAATGCGAATTTGCAACCCATGATGTACAGTAATAAACTTCAAACTATGATGTACAATGCTAATTTACAATCTATGTTGTACAGTGATACACTTCAACCCATGTTGTACAAAGACACAACAGAAGTCGAAAATCTGGGCAAGCGGTCACCACGAGCAATGCTGTACAATGCGAATGTACAGCCTTTAATGTACAATGCAAATTTGCAACCCATGATGTACAGAAATAAACCTCAAAGTATGATGTACAATGCTAATTTACAATCTATGTTGTACAGTGATAAACTTCAACCCATGTTGTACAAAGACACAACAGAAGTCGAAAATTTCGGTAAACGGAGTTTGACAGAACAAAAAACTGGGAAACTAAGTTTAACCTCAGAACAATATGTGCCATCAAAAGAACTTAAAAATTCAAGAAAATCTAGCGACTGGATTAGTACGCTTGAAACGTTGGTAAAAGTAGTTCCGGAAAAGTCCGAAGATTTCTTCCGCAACTGGAGTCATACTATTTCAGTTCTTGGCGACGATCATGAGTCACGACAACAGTTTAAACATAAGTTTCGATCGTATGGTATTGACACTGTAATAAAAGATATGGCAAGTTCCAGCGTATTCGAAAAACTTTTTTGGCCTTTTGTATACGATAATGGGTTTATGAATCAAAAGTTAGGTTTGCTTGGACTCTCTAGTGAATCCAGTAAAGCAGAAAAACAGAAGCTTTTATTTTACGAAGCTCTTGAGAAGTGTCAAACACTGAAAATTCCGATATCTGACAAAATTTTTTACAGTTTCAATGACCCTGGTTTAGTCGAAGGGCTGAATCGTTCTGGGCTTGTTGAAATGAGCAAGAGGTATGTCGAATCTGGACTTCATTTGTATACACAAGAAGAGCAGACTGAAATACTTAACAAAGTGGAGGCAGCCATGAACATGATCAATAATTCAATGCCAAACCTGTACAGGGTCATCCACCAAGTTGTTGGTTCCATAGCATACTATAAGGCACAGCATGGCGGCTTTGCAGGGGGAAGTATCAGCTCCGCACTTGGTGTCATCTGGCAGGATCCACGAGCCTATAGGGAACAGTCGGTTGCCCATTATGCTGAACAGATCGTTCACGAATTTATTCATACGTCCTTGTTTCTTGCTGACTTTGTACATGGAACGTTTACAGACTTCAATCTACTTACAAGAGCCAAAGTGTATTCGCCCATTCGACATGAGCTAAGAGACTTCGACAAAGCATTCCATGCATCATATGTATCCGCAGGTAAGAAATGGCACACGACTAATGTAACTGTATTACAAAGAATAATAGTTTTACTATTGTTATTATTATTTTATTTTTTCTTCTTCTTATTTTTTTGGAAGAAACCCAATCTCATATAAACTTGATTAGCCAACTTGACAGTTATTGGATGCACTGCGGTTCATTCTGTTATCATGAAATTAAACAAAATACAGTCGGACATAAGTCTTAATAATTTATGTTCTAATGAAAAAGTAACTGAAAGTATTTTTACGTTTGGGGCAATTAAATGGGTAATTTTGCAATATGCAACTTTGAGTAATTCTAATCTATACTGTTTATTTAGGATACTGACTTTTTAACTATTCTAGGGGTTGCTCTTTTCCATGCGAGAGCTGGCAACTGGGAGAAAGCGTACAAACAATTGGAGCCACTTAGGACTTCAGTGGATGGCCTAGTGAAGATCAACAAAGAGCTTGGGGTCTTGAACGATTCTGGAAATGCCATGTTACAGGCTTTGGATGACTTTTTAACTATCATCCGGCTTGCTTAGTGTAAAAACATTAATAAACTTGCTACTGATATTGTCTCGTTACTTCTAAAGATTTCTTTTACCTGAGAACAACTACGCGAAAAGATGTTTTACGGTAAACGTGAGTCACGTCATATTATTTTCTGTTTCTGTTAGTTTGTGAGACAATGTACAAAGCTGTTGTTCAAACTGCCTTAACGCAAAGAGTAATCGAAACAGAAATTGAAGCTGTCTCTGTTAAGTACAAATGAACATAAAGAATTTCAAAACAAAACCCCTAAAATTTCTAGTTTGAAGTGGGTGTCGAAATACTTGTCTGATTCATATATTTCAATTTCTTTATTACGATGATTTTATAATATCTCATGCAATAAGGAAAAAATAAACAATTTATACAAAGAACATTATTTAGTCGAGTAGGTCGTTGTTCTCGGTTTTGATATTGATTTAAAGATATTCTGTGAAAAAATTAAAACACATGAAATGTGCTGATAAAGTGTGATGCAGAATTCAGGGTGCAGTCTCAACTGTATTGAAAATATACATTCTCAATATTTCATTCTCATATGTTGACATTTCATGCTTTCTTTGGCTTTGATTATTTTTCCACTCTAATATAGACAGTTTACAGGCCTTTCCAAAAACAGAAGTGGCCTAGGTCTATTTTTTCTATGAAACAGCTAAAAGAAGTGTGTTTGCCATACGATACCTCCTCCTTTGAGAGTATTCAAATTCAATCATTACTGTTGGAAAGAGACCTATTCACATAACGTTTTTAGTTCGATCCCTATTCAAGTCATGTTTATGCCCCCGAAGTAGGGCATATAGTATTTTAACCGTTTGTCTGTCAGTCACCTTAAACTTTAACATTTCCATTAACTTCCTTACTACTGAATTGATTTACTTCATACTTGAACAACACATCTCCTTTGGACAATACCTTCCCACTGTTTTATATCTATATGCCCTTAACCCCTGAATGGCCTAGATATCGAAGTTCTATTCACTTAATATTGGCCAAAACCCACTTTTACCAAACTGATTTAGTTCATGTCTGTACACAACAAATCTTTGTAAGAGATCTTCTAAATGACACATATATTTACGTTGACCCCTACCTTAAGGTCAAATTATATATACAGTCAAAACGGTCTTATGTGACCCTCCAGGGGACTTTCTTAAGAAGGTCACATAAGACAGGGAGTCTCTTAATACAGGTTTACTGTCAAACATCCAAACACTATCAAAAAGTTAAATAACACTAATACAGCATATACATGTAGTGTTAAAACACTTATTTATCGTAAGAGCAGAAAAAGTGTGTACAGTGTTCAAAATTGTATACATGTACAATGCTGTTGAATATTTGATTGTTGTTATTAAAACAATTTTAAAACATCTAGGCTCTTTTGATTTGCCAATGACAACTGGCTTTAACTTTTCACCAGTTAAACTGGCACAGAGAGCAACTGTGATCCTCTCTTTTGATCGTTTACCACCTGAACAATCGTCACCTTTAAAGTGGAAAGTTTTTCTCGATGTATCACGAAAAAACAACCCAGTTTCTTCCATATTAAAAATATTTTTTCCAGAATAGTCTTTACACAGATATGGTAGTCGAGATTTCCATTCATTCATTGTATGCTGCTGGACGTCCCCCCTTTCACCATTCATGCTTTCGAAAGAGATATTGTTACACTTAATGAAACTTTCTAGCCAACCGTGTGATGTTTTAAATTCAGAAATATTTAATTTTGATGCAAAGTCCAACGCTTTTGGCTTTAATAACGGACCTGTAACCACATTTTTTTCTTTTCGCTGCATCCTGAAACCAAAACATCAATAATTTATGTCCATCTTCTCAGCTCAAAGGCCAGATCACCACTTTGGGCTTATGTCATTTTTAGTTTCTTTTGTTTTTGCATTTAGTTTGATTTTATTGAAGTTTTACGTTTTAATGGAACTAGACAAACAACATTTTGTCTTCGTACCCAATATCGAATAGAAGGGGTATATAATTTTTGTAAATGTCGGTCGGTAGACACTTCGTTTCCAATCAATACTTAGAGAATCCTTTGATCCACCCTCCTCAAAGTTTGTATCTGGGTTAGTCATGGCCAGCAGATGACGCCTATAGTTTTTTTAATCATTAGAACAAAGGCCAAGGTCACAGAAAACTGTTCGAAAAGCAAATTCTTCCGATATATATCTAGAATTCTTTAGGCGTAGACTCCTTAAATTTGCCATGTTGGTTGTAAATAACTCGTTGCTTTTTCAGTTTTCGGTTTCCGATCAATAACTATAGAATCCTTAAGCTCACTTTTCTCAAACATGGTAGGTAGTTGGGTCGTGACTATAGTTTTATCGGCTTAATAAGTCAAAGGCCATGGTCAGAGTGACTTTGAAAAGAAAACCATTTCCGATAAATATCTAGATAACCATTTGGGCAAGTTTCTTCAAACTTTGTATGTTGGTCAGTCATGATCAGTAAATATCTCCTACAGTTTTTTAAGGTCAAAATGTCAAAGGCTAAGTTCACAGTGACCTTGAAAAGCAAAACGGTTTTCGATCAATAACTGTATAATGCTTTGTCCAGGCTCCCCAAAACTTCATATGCAGGTATTAGTAGATGACCCCTATAGTTTTTCTTGTCACTAGGTCAAAGGCCAATGTCGCAGTGACATTGGAAAGCAAAAAACTTTTCCGATGTATAAGTCTTTGCTATTTGATTACACAAGGTGTGTAAAACTATCTAGCAATAACTGCAAAAGCTGTATAGCTTGAACTGAATTATTAAAATACTTGCCCAAGCAGGGTTGTCCCTAACCTAGTGGACAATTACCAGAGGTACGCATTAGCATCTACATTGATTAATCAAAGCCTTGACAGAACTGTATGGCTATGGCCATCATACAACTCATGCTTATAATGGAAACACTAATCTTACTCTGCTGGTTTAGTGGAAATAGTAATAAGATAAATAAAACGTGAATTTGAGAACTTTATTTATTATCAGTATTAACAAAATATATATAAAACAATATTCTTAACAGTTTACAGCCTGCTTAATATGAAGGATAGAAACCGCTGGTTGTCAACATTACATAGATCTGTTTCAGGCCACCATGACGCTGACTCTTGACCTCTTGTGATAATCGTTTTGTTCCGTATGGAAGTTATGAATGCTATGAGTTTTCTATCTTGCCTTAGCAATATATAGGAATGTATTGTATAAAATAAACATTAAAATACTCTGCTAAAACTGCATAAACAAATCATATAAAAGAATACCAATCGAACAAGTTTATATATTCTATAATGATTGGATGACAGGTTTTGTTTCAGACATTTATACTGTACTTTTCACTTTTCCTGCAGGTATGTGGCCAAGATGGCCATATATTGTCCACCTTTAACTTCAGCGGACGTAATTGTCAAAATCTTCTAAGTAGACATCAAAGAAGATCCAACAGCTGCCCCTTTAAATAGTTTTAAAGTAATTTGACCTATCCATAAGCACTTCTTAGCTACCTACGCACCAAATATTGATCATTTAATAATGAAGTTATTCTTAGCCCGTGACCTTGATTCATACCAGAGTTTGGAATGACTGGTAACTTAGAACTAGTTATTGAGCAGAACCATTTTTTTCTCTTTAAGATATAAGTGACCTTGATCATAACAGTAGTGAACCAAACTACAATCCAAGATAATGGAAGGTATCCACATGCTGAATGAAAATATACTGGCTAAAAGGTTTCAGTCTCAAACTCAGTTGAGATTGAAAACGCTTTGTAAACACATGGCAAAGGGTCTACACTTTTCCGCAATTATTTACACATTCTTCATTTCCTTAACTACTGTAAATCAAATTTTTTAAAGGCTGTTAATTACCGTAGGGAACATGGATACTCATCTTACAGATTAAAGTCCCGGACAACGCGGACGGACACTAACATCAGAAAACACGTTCAGATGCATTTGGTCATTATCTAAAATGCATATAAATTACGATGATAAATATGTGTTGACCTTATGTGTCTCCACCTTATATCTCCTCGGATTTGCTAATATTTTGCGACAAACTGGATTGTCTATTTATGGAATTTCCCCGCCCTTATTGTACTCATGAGTTTGTATGGACTTATATTATGACGATCTAGTGTTAAAAATCATGTAGGACGTATATATATTATCGTGGCCGAACAATTCATAAAAGCCTATTCCAATCACCCAACCGTCCCTTAATTTACCCTACACCCCCCCCCCCCCCCAACAACCCCAAGTAGTCTTATTCAAAGATACACATTTCATTTCATTGACGCGGGTCTTATGGAAAGCATTGGGGCGGAATGTCTATGGAGTTGTGTAACTTATTGATGGAAAGGAACTCAATGATTTTCAATCAGCGATCTTAGAATTAAGTCTTGTTGCAGTCTTTTGTACGATGTACTGAGTACTCAAACAAGGTAATGAATATATGATGATTTCCTTTCCCAGAAATGGTTTTGAACTGCAATAAAATGTTTATGTCGGCGATGTGCGTAACGGAATGTCCCTTCGAATAAATGCCTTTTTTTTGTATTAGGAACTCAAGTAGACACGGAAGGAATGGGATTAGGCAATGCTTAGACATGACTTGAAAGCATGCCCGTAAAAATAACTGACAACTGCAAGAAATATTTGACTCTGAAACTTCGTAGTAAGCATTTGTAACGGATCCCACTTTCGTGGATGATCTTTAGTGTCTATCAAATATTAAGCAGAAGGGATAGAAGCCCTCCTTTTCAGACCGGAAAACGTGTCAAATCGAGAAGTAAAATTCGTTATCCAGGGGAACCAATGTCTTCTGAATGTTAAATCAATGACTAATTCTTTAGAGAATCCGCGATATTTCAGATCACGCGATGCTTGCATGTACACTCTTTTTCGGCCAATGTTATGAAAGGATGTAAATCACGTGATGATTATATTTTCATCAGTGTGCCTGAATTTTTATGGAACTGTCCGATACATATTTGCATTACCTGTTTGTGGTACTTGCTTGCCTGCTGTGTGGCACATGCCACTGAAAACATTTTGCTGGTTTGTGAGCTCCATCTGGTCACTCTTTCTTCGCCGGCAATCCATTTATCCGCGTCTTTGATGCTTCGCATAAATGTTTTTCTTATTGACACTTTATCCTTTAAGTATGACTACATACGCATTTATGAATGGTTTCCTTGTAAAATATAAAAGCGTCTGCAAAACTGTTAAAGAGACAGCCGTGACCTTCGTTTGACCGAGGAGAGACGTGGTGTCTTATGTACGTTATTACTGCAGAGATTAGTTATATTATGTGCTTGGGAATAGTGCAAGATACAGAAAGTTTCCCGTTCAAAAGACACCCCTGGTCCTTTGCATGCTCAGTATACAGTTCTGACACATGGGACCTCTGTTTTAATGTTTCATCCGAAAGACATTAGTAATGTTAATGGAGGAGGAGGGATCAATCTCGGGACCCCTAGGTTGCCAGTCCAGCGCATTACCACTGGACCACTGACTCGCTCCCATCCATTTGTTTATCCTATAACGGAAAATCGATCGATGATTAATTATCTATCGTTGGAAAGTGGTAAGTATTAAGGCTCTGTTATTATGTAATGAAAATTCAGCATTATTTAGATGATGCAATCAACATTTTTATTAAGTGTTTCCAGTTAATTTCTAAGTAAACTTAAGAAAATTGGTCAAAAGGATTAGCAAATGAATGTGAATTATTTTACTCATTCTTCTTTTATGGCTTGACCATTTGAAATATGGCAATGTATTATTATTTACTAAAGCCAGAGTCTTTCAAATAGCATGGTCTGGAAACGCGCTATATAAATCCTTATCGCTGCGATTTATCATGTCTCGGTAAGGTAGCACAAACCCGTTTTTCAGCCACACATTCGAACTGGCCATGTAGAAATTATTAATGATAGGGTAATATGTGTATTGTCGAAGTCTAAATTAATTAATACATGAGGATATGTGTATTCAGAGTGGTCAGGAAGAGGTTCTCTTAGTTTTTTCCTTATTGAACAGTATTGAAATGCACTCAGTGTGAAACAGGAGCTTGAAATTCGAAACTGATGAAAGCAGGTTATGTCAGTGGTTTCGGCTGCAGAAGTTCAATAGGATGCCGTATGAGCTGGATACTGAAAAAAGTGTAGGATTGACAGGTATCTAGCACTAGCTGATTTAGGTGTGCCATAACAGATAAACAATTAGCATGTAGTGTTATGAATCTACCGTGTGCCTTTGTATATCAGGCGATCTGTCTGTTTCATAGAATTTGCCTCGGCCACGTGTCGAAAACTGGCGACAATGTTTAATGTTATAACTAAGTTGAAAATTTTTATCCTGGCTCATCCTGTATTATCTCAATGCAAACAGAATGAAGCCGGGCTTCAGGGATGATGTATGCACTCGAAACCTCACAATAGCCAGTCATGGAGAATAAATTCTTTCGCCAGGAATATAGTCCATTCAAAAAAGCGATGAAATGAAATGAAAATCCTCATGAAAAAAGGTATCAAATGTGTTTTTAAAGCAAACTTTTTCCTTAGTGAGAAATCTGCTATAGTCTTTTGCTGTGCATTCTGTGGGCATTTGACTTCAACAAGGCCACATTTTGAGACTGGTGAGGCCCCAAGAAAAGACAATTTGGGGTTTACAATCAACCCACACTTGTGCTCATGATTGCCTGTTCTTTTTTCAAATATTCAGTTTTTTCATTCATTTGGTATTCCTTATGATACTGCCTTTTTAGAGTCTCGTTTAGGTTCAATAATCATTTGTACAAATTTCTCAGTCCCTTTTTCCATTTGACTATCATTCCAAATTCTGGAGCCGTCTGTCTGGACTCCCTCCTGTGTTCCAGTTTTCATCCAAAGAGACATAGTTTTGTCAAAGATAAAAGCCTTGTTTTATCATAAGACAATAAAATTTCAAAAACCTAATCCGACAATAAGTTCCTGTAAAATGTTACCCTTGCCATGCCAAATATCTAAAATGGACTTGTCCGTCTTTCAATGAGGACAGATCCATTAATTGTTTGTATGGGTGCAGGTTGAAAATTTACTCACTGAATGGCAGATAGTACAGACCATAATCACACTGCACGGATGTGCAGGCTGATCTTGGTCTGCACTAGTCGCAAAGATAAATTGCCTCCAGCAGGGTAAGGGCTGAGGTATCAAATATGCATTTTGTTATATTTAATCTATTTTTTAGGTTGCTGCAGTCACATGGTCTCTAAAAAGTGACAATGTGCTAAATAAAGCTATATACCTGGCTGATGACATTGTGGAAAAGTGTAAAGTAGCACTACAGAAATGACAATAGTTTGACTACAACAAGCAGAACAGTTGTAGAGGTATATATAAGCACTTTATCCAGCTATTAGGAATTTTATACATTTTGTTTATTTTTAGTTAGTTTATCTATTAGACCAATAAATGTAAATTCTGGAACAGTTTTTCAAGAAAAGTGGATCTGTTCAGTTCTTTTCAAGTGTTACTTTCAAATTTGTTTTATTAGACTGTAGTCTTAAAAAAGATTGAGATAAGAGTGGTACTGAGTAATGGCATATGTATAATCAATATAACCATGCATTCATGGAATTTTGAATTACCAAGTATTTATATGTTCATATTACAATGTAGTGCCACACAAAAATTTCTTTTTTAAGTTTTATGTTTAAGCAATTATTGATGTTTAATTGAATTCTGAGATATTCCATATTGCAGTGATGATAACTCCTTGACATTTTCATTTTTTGCATAGGGTAATTGGGTATTCACATAAAGTAACAACCGTTTATGATATTGATAAAACCTTACATTTAATAGGCTATTCAGACAGTTCTGGACTCTGCATAACCATTGCTTGACATCACTGAAGGTAAGTTTCACGAGCAGTTATAATAAAAACATGTAAGGTTAATGCTACAATAGCAACGATGATGAACCTTTCAGAAATGTTGTAGGCCTCAGAAGACTCTTGATATCAAGTAACCCTCAGAATCCCATAATACAGAGTTATGTGAAATACCCTAGATTGATATGCCATTTTTCTGTCACCAAAGAAGGGGTCTGGTTTTTGAATTGTCTATCTGTCATTCTGTCTGAAAACTTTAAGATTGCCAATAACTTCCTTATTAGTAAATTGATTTTATTTATACTCAAACAGAACTTTGGACAAGACCTTCCCACTGCTATATACTTATTTGACATTGACCCCAGGATGGTCCAATTGCAAAAATGGTTAATATTGGCCATAACTCCCAGACAGATTTAGGTCATGTTTGTACACAACAACATTTGGGAGAGATATCAAGAATGACAGTTTTCTTACCTTGACCCCTAATAACTTTGATCCTTTATTTTACTTAGTTCATGTTTGCATACATCAAACCTTTGAGATTAATCATCCAAATGACTTTTTTTTAACTGGACCGATCAATGACCTTGATCTTGAGGTCAAATTGTCAAAAAGACCGAACGTTTTTGAAGGCTCTACAATCACTTTTTGTGTGATGTAAGTATAAAGGTCTAGGCACCATTTCGGGGGGATTGTCATCTTTTAGTGACAGTTCTTGCTATTAATAGATTCTTTTCTATTTTTTCTTACTTTCCAGGAAATTGAAGCTACTCTCCTCCAAGAAATGTATACAATCAAGGGGATTGCTGAGGAACACTTCCGCGTTTCTTCTTGACAATGATGGCATTAAAAATATTCTCTTTCGAAAAGATATCAGTGCCATATGAAGACAACAAAGAAAATTTCATGTGAATGGACTGAAATAGTTTTATTTCATGGACCCTGGACAGGCAGTGAAATGCTTTCTAGTCAGAAATAAAGAGACAATACAAAAATAAAGACACTATATTTGTACATATAGATGAGAGTTTTATACTTTTTGCTGGGTTTATAGACTTGAATATAAATAGAGTTTCTTGTAAACAATGATCTTTGATGACATCATGTTGCATCTGTTTCTTTAGAAGTGATGTAGAAAGCAGTGCCAGAAGAAGACAATATTGAGAATCTCACTGTAGTTGGTACTTCCAGTATCTAATATATTTCCTCCTTTCAGAGGCTTTCCTATTTTGGTTCATTCAGTTTATAATTAAACCATCTGTCTACACTTCCATCAGTTCATCTTTTTTTGCTAGTTGGAAATTTCTCACTTTTTGCACCTACTTTTGTTGCAGTTGCATGACAGTTGACACTTACTCATTTGTGTGTAGGTCATGACCCTTACAAGATACATAACTCTGACTGCCATTTACAGGGTTAATCCTCTATGTGTACTTCAAGAAAAGGCTATGGTTTCATGTTATCCAGTTTTCATTTCTACAAATATTAACAGAGGCATTATCATCACACAATTGTCATCATGATGCAACGTACCAGTGCACCGGTCATCTGGGTCATGCATGGCCTTTTTTAAACTCCATATGTCATTTCCACACATTTAAATGAAAATGCTTGTACAGATTTCATTCATATTTGCATGTAAATGTGTCTAAATACGGTTCCTTCCAGTATGCCCCTTTTATACTTATTTTCCATTTAAATGAAATTTCTGCACATTTAAAGAAAAATGCTTAAACAGATTTCATTCATATTTTGCATGTATATGTATCTTATGAAACAACAGGTTTTGCAAAATTGGGCAGAACACCTCCATATTTTCAGAGTTTTGACCTTTATAGACTAAATATCTGATAAAAACCAAATGTCTTCACATAAATATAACAATTACACTGCTTTTGACATTCCACCTGCCTCTTAAAATTCTATCATCTACTTATGATCTTCTGTCATTATTTAGATATGGATGGGGCAAATGTGTCCCATGGACACATTTCTAGTGAATTGTTATTTTGATAGTTTTATTTTTTTAAATAAAAATAATGGTAACAAGTATTGCTTTCTTGTGGTGTTTGTGGTTAACTGTCAGCTACAGTTTTACCCCCTATTTACAGTTGTATTCATATCAGAGTCAGTTTAACTTCCTATAATTACTGGAAAGAACCTGTACTAGACGGCAAATGTTACCAGTAAACTACCAACAGAACTTACAATATTGGTCAGTCTGCATAAATCATGGTTGGTATAATAGTACTCTTATACTTTTCTAGAACATTATAGTTGAAGTACCACAGGGTTTTAGAAAAAGAAGTGGAATAGTCAATGATGGTCAGTACTGAATAGAGTATTCAGTAATTATGTAAAAATTTCCAGTGAAGTTGGACTAAAATAGGTCAAGAATAGATTTTTATCATATTCAGCTTAATTAGACTAGCTCCAATGGACCTCTGTTGTACAGAGATAAATTCTCCCGGATAAAGGTATTGCATTACATGCATGTATCCATTACTCAGCACTACGTGGCATGTTTTGCAGTTCTTTCAGTGCTTTGATTTAGAGAAGTGTTTCATCTAAAATTTGAGTTTTTGTGGTAGACTGTCTTCAATCCTATAAGAATAGCTGTACTTTTCTTTTCAGGTTGTTGTATTGGGATTGCCAGTGAGGCGCTAACAGTTTGAGTGGTCGTGAGACACTAAATTTTAGTTTGAAACTGGTATCTGTCACCTAACGATTTTTTTACTTATGAGTGATTATCATAGACGCGTAGATAACATTGCTCTACAAATTCCATACGATGCGGTAAAGGTTTGTACGGTACGGACGATACCGTAAAGATCTGCATGGTACATTTAATGCGGAAACATGGTGGGTAGTACAAATTATTTGTATGTTTATTTCGTAACGAATTTAATTTAAAACACAACAACAACATTAAGTCATTCATTGGGGATTTTTTATCAATAAAATTCAATTTATTTAATTGTATAAACCACATAGAAGGTTTATAGTACAAATGAATTAACAAATTAAATAGATGTCCACTTGCATCTTTTGAAATATCCGTGAAAAGTAAACAATTACATTTCATTATCCTCCTATTAAAGTTAGTTAAGAGCTCAAATTCATAGATCTAAAAATTAATAAATAAATAAAAATCATTTCCACCCACTATTAAATGATTTCAAACAAATATTTTAATTTGTTACTTGTTCAAACTTTAAGAGATTTTGAGTTAACTTAGGTGTGAATATCTCCATAGTATCTATTCAGAACTTTATGAATTGGTGTCTATTTCTGTTTTTTGAAGTTCAAATTAGATAAAACTTTTTGCATGAACAAGTTTTGTAATTATGGCTTATTCAAAGAAAGATTTTTTTTATTGCAATGCTGATCTAGATCTTGATAATATTCTTGGAGAATATACATGTAGTAGTGAGGATTCTTTGGAAAGCAAAACAAGTCGTGTTAGAGACTCCAAACTTAATTCCTATACATGTTCATAATGTTGTAAAATTCATAAATCAATTTCTGGGATTAGAAGTAATGTGACGTCAAAACATGAATTGATACATGTAAAGGGTAATTTATTTTCACCTTTCGGTATTAAATTTTGAATGATTAGATGTTCTTTTACCTCTGCAGCTCTTCATCTTTCTGTATAACCTATTCCAAATCTCTGAGGATACGGCCTTAATTTTTGGCAATTCATTTTTTTATAGTCCAAAACAGAAGAAGTTGACAAGTTGAACAACTTAAATAGTCCAACTAAAGTATGTTAGATCAATGTATTAATTATTTCATAATGTTTATTTACTGAATATTTTTTTAATATCAAAGCTGAGTAACAACATAAACTTGCATCCAAAACACTTGTATTAATGAAAAACACAATTATGTTAGTTAAGATATATTTAATATATATTCATTTTTATGATTCATATACACACAAGATAATGAAAGATGATAACCTCCTAGCTATCTATGAAACACCAAGAAAATATAAACACAGGATAAAATGCTGAGTTGTATAATTCATATTTAAAAAATACTGACAAGCGTCACTAAGCTTCTAACATAAAAAGACAATAATACCTTGTTCTTTTTTTGTAACTTGAAGCTGCACAACTCTAGAAGAACACATTCTCCGAAGAATCAAACTTAAGAAAAATGTATTTAGTTTAAAATTATAAATATTCCGTGTGTGTTTGAGCTGTTTCAACATGAAAGTTTTGGTTCTCTAACAGCTTGTTGTTAGCTGGGCGGAAGTGAACCAAGTCTTTCTGAGGTGTTTTACATTGCCGTTGTTTTGCTTTCTGGCAAACTTTACTCTTCAAGTTCCTCCGTAAACTTGACAGCTCTTACTCTTCGCCCTTAGTTTGTTACAGTCAGATTCATTCTCAAAGGAAGATTCAAAATGTTCATTTTCATTATCCATCCAAAATCCCGAATAGAAACATCTTCTGAAGAAGTCATCACTTGACTCTGTTATAACTTCTGAAATAATATGATAAACACTATAATCAACTACTAAGTGATGCAAATTGGGGTCTTTCAAATATCCTGTGTAAAGGTAGGAACACTTCTTCTAATTTGAAGTATAAATGTCCAGAACAACTAAAAAGGCCATTTAAGTATTATCCAGTTGCAAAAAAATAAAATCTAGCCCAACTAAACAATCAGCATTGAAATAACAAGCTACCTGTTTGACAAGATACTGAGAAAATTTACTAAAACATCCAGCAAAAAAATGACCAAATTCAAGCTTCTCAAAAATACAAACAAAAGCAAGAATTGAAATTATAAAAACATGTTTAACTTTGAAAAATGTTCAACTTAAAGAAAAAAAAAGTTAAGAGTTTGTGTCCTAGTCTGAAATTAGCTGCGAAATTAATATTGTTAGTTAAAAATATGTCTGAAAAAATGGCGTCATTTATAAAAAAGAAAATGCTCAAATTTAGCTAGCAATATTTTCTAATATTGGAATAAAAAAAGAAAAGATCTTTTCACAGTTGATTGGAAAATATATTTTGCACATGAAGTTAATCTTTATTAAATAATACAACACCGATTACTTAAAAAAAACGCTTACGAAACGAACTGTTTTTTCTGGGGGAAAAATCTAATGTCAGTGGTAGATTTTTACCTCGACACGGCTAACAAGAAAACACGAAATAAATCGCAAATCAATAAGAAAATAACTTTCATACATATATAATATGAAAATATAATACTTACCTTTCTTTTCAATAATTTTTTGGCCGATGAAACAATTTTTTATTAAAATATTTTTAATATTTTAACAGTGTGATTCTCTTAACAATGGCGGTTGCTATTTGAAAGACCATGCTTAAGCTTTTGAGACATTGCTTTAAGACTTAGAAAACTTGTTTAATATGATTACCACAGTCTGGATAGATAACTTTATCAAAAGTAGATAATTCTATCAAGGATTTTTAAGAAAAGTAGCCATTTGAGACTTAAAATTGGTTTAAGTTTTCGACAAGGTAACACTTTTTCTTAACCTTCTAAGATATTGTTTTGAAACTTGCATTACTTGTTCCCAGTATCACATTGATTTTACTGATAAAGGAAAATTAATATACTGAAAGGATAATGATCGAACCTTTCAAACAATGTTGACATACCGGTATGTCTTTCTTTCGTGTTCAAGTCAAATCTTCCTGAAAAAAGCATTTTTAATACTTTTTTGCAATAACATTGAAAAAAATGAAAAAAAGAAATAAGTGCAGTATATTGTTAACATGTTCATTGCAAAGTTGGGAATGATTTTGGAAGACACCTTTCTCAGTAAAATAAGAACTTCTCATAATTGTGATACTGAGACTTACCATCATGACCCGTTTCGGCCGTGAGAACTGTTTTACACTGGAAAAATAAGCAAAAGGACTCCTTCAGTTTTGCTAGCACAAACATCCAATCAACGAATTTCTTGTTATTTTGTAAATTTGACAAATTTCATGTAACAGTACTGCTAATAAATCAGAAATAAAACAATAGTCCCCCTTGTTCATCCTCATGGCGGAAAATTCAACTTTTAATTACAGTTTCCATTAAAAATGTAAAGTAATGCTTGTAAGTTACAGCATACATTGTGAAAATACAAACTATTGTACAATTAGTAGATCCAAACAAATTCAGTGCCTTCAGTGAATAAATGTTCATAACCAAACACCTAAACAATGACAACATTTCGTAAAATGTGCAACACAGTAACAGAATTTAAGAAATGTAAAATCGTAACAGTTTTTTAAAAAAGGATTTTTTTTATTAAATCTTTATTTTTGAGATTACCAAGAGTGACTATGCTAAAAAAGAGATGCAAATATTATTCTTGCCTTGGCTCCAGCCTAAAAACATGCAACACGGTAATGGAGGAATTTAAAGAAAACAGAAATGAAACAGAGTCGAACATTGACCGTTCTCTAAAGTCATTATTAAAGAAAAGAACGGAAAATATACGGTATCTTCACCCAGCCACCGGATGTAATCGATATGCACGGCCCAGCAGTCATGGGGCATATTTTAAATATATCACTGAACAAACAGTACAGTTTAGTAGATTTTATGAATCCATACTTAGACTACAAATGCAAAAAAAAAAATAATAAAATCGCGCAATTTAATTTTGCCTTTCTTCTGGACCAAACCAAAAAAAATGGCACCTGAAAAATAGCCAGTTATAAGTTTTTCTATCTTTTATTTGTTGGTTTATATCCCAGCGGTCAGTTTGGCTGTCTGGCGTTCCTGGGTATGAAACCAGTACTAACCATGGTCTCTGCCAGTTATTCTTGAGTATGTAGAAACAGTATGCAAAGCGACACCTAGTGAATATGCCTTGCAATATTTACTAGGCTGCCATCAGTGTAAGTGTGCATTTTGTTCGTCGAAGTTCCTGCTACCTCGAACAAAGTGCATTTTATTGATACTTACTATAACAAACATCAAGAATGAAAGATGGGGGCAAGACAGATATAATACCACTTGTAAACAGTTTTTAAGCCAAAGCATACTGAGGTTTACAGTGAGACTGAAGCTGCGACGTTTTTAAAGAAGCAGTTTCATATAGACCCATAAAGTTTGTCCTGAAGATGCATAGAGTTTTGGTGGATATTACATACATGCAAGAAATAATCAAGAAAAATGAAGCTGCAACGTTTATAAATAAGAATGTCTTCTAGATGCATAAAATTATGGCGTATATTCCCGACCATACGGTTGTGGTACATGTATTTGTTCTTCCGGCTTTTATATTGTGGTTACAGGACTTGCAAGTATTTTCGGTTAACTACTTTCGCTTTGAGGTCTAAGTTATACGTTATAATCTTCCCGAAAGATGACTTTCTCTTTCGATATATTGACTTCCATTTAGACAGAGAAACTTTAAGTTGGTTTGTATTTTTCATTTAAACCTAAAACTAAGTTAACATATGTATTTGTTCTTCCGGCTTTAATGAAGTAGTTACATTACTTCAAGTATTTTCGGTAAACTACTTTCGTTTTGAGTTCCAAGTTATACGTAATATAATTCTCCTTAAAGACTGCTTTCTCTTTCGATATATTGACTTCCAATTAGACAGAGAAACTTGTAAGTTGGTTTGTATTTTTCATTTAAATCTAAAACTAAGTTAACATATGCAGACTTACTTGCTACAGACATGTTTGAGATTAGTTTGATAAAATTTTCCTTTTATTTTAATCATGTTTAATACAGAACAACTACTAGAGAGTGATTCTTCATTTCTTTATTTCAGGCACTACACAGGAAAGGATAATAACAAATTTTACGATCATTTTTTTTCAAAATGCCCGCAGGAAAATACTTGTACCGTGTGCTTAGAGATGACGAAAACCCGGAAGTTGGACTTACTGCACGAAATCCTGAGGCTAAAGATGCAAAAGTATCCTCGCATGTGAATGGGCTGAAGAAGTCACCTTACATTTCTACTACAGCATCGAAAGAGGCGGTAGAAGCTTTTTACTGGCTAGCGATTAAGTATCGACAAAAGAAAAATAAGAAAAACAGCCAGGAAAGAATTAAAGTAGTGAAAATCGATAAAGAAAAACTGATGAAAGGAAAAGATGTTGAAATCTTCGACCTGTCAGATGAAAAGGTTCGCGACAAATATTTGGCCGGAAATCAGAAGCTTAAAAATTATGCCAAGAAGTACGAAGAAGTGCTTGTAAAGGGTTTTATCCCAGCTGATTGTATAACGGTGGTTGACCTAACAGAATTGACGGACGACGAGGCTTCTAGCGAAGGATATGATGCGAACGACTATACCCCAGATTACGAGGAAGAGTTGGTTGCAGGAGCAAGTAAATTAACGCTGAAATAACTCCTTCCTGCCTTACACATACACACCCTACTAAGCCGCTGTATTTCCAAAAATGGATTTATATATATTATATTCTAGATTTAACCATGTATGTACAAATGTACTTTACTTTTAACATTTATGTATTGGTCATGCTAGCTGATCAGTACTGTCCTCACTAGCTAAAGCAAAACAAACAGCTAAACATGATTATAGACTGACATTTGTACATAGCCGTAGCTTAGATTCGAATTATTTACAAATAATTTATTATTTTGAATCATCATATTTTTATTAAATAATGCAAACTTCCAACATTTTTTTTACAATTTATATTACGAATAGCAACTGTTTAATTTGCTTTTTATGGATTGCTTTTTAGTACTATTTATATTATCCGTTTAAATAAAGATTTTGCGAATATTTTGACAGTTTGTTTTACTTCACCTTTGTGTTTTCTAGAGGTTAAAAACGTTATCCTCGCATGCCAATATTCTTGACAGGGATTTTATACAAACGTAAAATAGAAAAGCCAGAATTCTATTAATCGAAAGTAAAATATCCCAGAAAATGGATCTGCCCCATCTCTTTATTTTGGAAAACAGATCTGGAAATCTATATTTAAACCGCTATATCCATTTTACATGTAAGAGTGTGGATCGAAATTGTACACAATTTTGAAGAAACAGACAGGAACAAAAAAATCTTCCTGAAAATCTGGGGTTCGAAGCACAACGCAAAATTATACATCCATAACTTTAGATAGCGCCTTACATTCCTATAAAGTTCAAACATTTTGAAAATATCCAAAACACAAGATTTTTTTCACCTAAGTCAGGGGCAATAACTCCAGTATCGATCCATGCAAAAAAAAGCTGCAAAACATATGCTTAGATTCAGATTTAATTAAGAAATGTCAACATTGCCTTTCCTGTAGCTGATTGATTTAAAGGTATTCGAAAGACATACATTGAACGAGAAAAATACGCGATGTAAATCAACGCGTGTTGCATATGTATACATATGACAAACATTTATATCTTTATATTTATAAGGCATTTCAGTGAATTTTAGCAAATACTGAAACGGTCTCAGACAGGCACCAAACTTGGTTTACCAGTTCCTTATGGCTTCGCATTTGTGAAACAAGTACAATTTCTATACCCCAAGTGTCTGTGATATAAACAGGTTTATGCTCTTTATAAATGCCGTTTAACTCAGTCAAGGGTAATAACACTATTCCATTGCATTCCAGGTGAAGCTTTATCAATGTAGCTCTGAGAGCAAGTTCGTGCTCCCTGTGATTAAATAAAGGGCAAGGCCAATATTTCTGTGTTTACTTTATGCAGCAGCATGCCAAACAAGGGAAATTTACATTTCTGCTGGACCATGTGCTTTTGAAGATAGCGTTGGAAGTTTATGAATGACAGACAACCACAACAAACTAGTTTGTTTCAACAATTCTGAAGGGGGTTATACCAAAGAAGGAATCTTGAATGGATAATTATATCAATGGCATATATACTGTTGGCCACTAGGAGACTGATCACCCTTTGTAGAAAAACATCCACGATGGCCTAAAATTGCTAATCCGAATACAACTTTTTCTTTATTGTAAAAGAAGACCTGGACAATGCTTCGTGCCAAATATTAAGAAAAATATACTACTAGACACAATTCTGGGAACATATATTTTACTATATTACAGAAGGCAGTATACAAATAAAAGTTTCTCTACTTGAAAATCCTGTAGAGACAGGAGCAACGTTGAAGCATGGGTTCGGCGAAATTCATTCCAACGCGTATTCATTCCAATGGTCACCTAAAGCTGCCATAGAGGCTACACATTGACGTCTCATGGAATTGACCAAAGGTCTTAGGTCATGCTATTAAATTGCCTGCCACTCCTGAGTGAGCCAACGACGGAATTCTCCGAGATTCTCTGGATTTGCTCTGACACGTCTTTTCAGAATATCCTATCTGTGGCGAATGCTGGCCTATCCATCCGTACGATATCATTATTGTTCTGGCGAAGGAAATCGGTGACAATGTTAGTCCGATGAGGTCTTGCATTATCGTCCTGCACACACCCTTAGGGCCAATCCTTACGCTCCCACAGCAGCTATGTGAATACACTAGTCTACCGTTACTTCAAACCGCTGCTTTAATAAGAGTAGATTTATGATATTGACCTTTACAATGAACTTTTAAACAACCAGTGAAAGTGCACGAATGTCACCACGACCGAAAAATCTTGAAACCATTTTTCATTGGTTGAAACGATCATGTGATTGCAAAAATTATAAATAGACAGGTGTTTTATGACAAATCTGTAAACACATTTCATTTACACGTTTACGTTAACATCTTAATACAGCAATTAAACGTCTAAAAACAACCATACCATCTTGACTTTAATCTTCTTGATATTTTTTACTGTTTGTTTACATTTTGGGTTGTCAAGTGTATGTATGGACGATTCGTTGCAGGCTTGTCACTGATTGTCTGAAAAGTTACTGTGGATTTCCCTATCTAAAAATAAAAATATCGTTCTGAAAACTGAATTTTAGCAGAGGTAAGAAAGTGAAACATTCGACCGATGCTCAGGAGAGTAGGCCAATCCTCTGAAAACAAGGGAGGATATGAGGTGTCAGGATTTCATCCCAATAGATCGCTGCATTGAGGTTACCACCTGTAACATAAAAATCAGTTCTGTGGTGATAAGACAACTTGTCCCCATACCATCACACTACCACTACCAAATTGATTTCGCTCACGAACGTCAACGCCAGCAAACCGTTCACCTAGGCACATTTACTGAAGAATACGGCCATCATTATGCTGCAAAAAGAAGACCACTGATGACGTATCCATTGACAATGATGACGTGCCCATGCGTTCCTGGCTGTCTTCTGGCGAGGGAGTAAACGTTGCCTCACCGCTTGGCATCTTGGACGGATGTTCCTCTCGCGTAGTTGGTTCCTGATTGTCTGATCACTAACAACGGTGCAAGTAGTAACCTGTAGCTGACCTCGATCAGAGGTTATTGGCGCTGACAGTTCTTTCTCAGATTGCACAAAAAACAAGGTATCGCTCATCTCGATGTGCTGTGGATGTGAAATAGTGTTGACCTCAGTATTTACTTGACGTTCCGTTTTGCTGAATCCTCCAACGTATATTACCGATGGACTGAAATAAAGTCTGATTGCCGTCTGAAGAAGAAGAATTCCTCCTTCGGGCTACCATATGACCATTACCCTTTTTTCTAAAGTGAGATGACGACATGGTGGTTTGTTAAAGACAAATTAAATTTGGTTGAACCACGAGCCAGTTTTACAGCCAAACTGCATGCATATTGTGTGTAGATGGAAGTACACAGAAATCATGCTTGACATCCATAATCATCATTTCCATGCTAACTGTGACATGGAAAACAACAACAGTTTCAAGAAAATCACAAAATTCCACAGAGAGACCTCGATCAGGCATGAAAAGCCCAGAAATTTCAATGAATCTTTAGTCACACATTGGTAGACATGTTAACAAATGATCTGAATAAGATCTCGAGTACCGGGATACGAAAGGTATTCCTTGCATAACATCCCCCTCTCTAGACTAGACCAATGAAACACCTACAGAATGACCTACAGCTGGAAATTTACTTAGCAGGTCTAAACAACAATCATACAGGAGCTTGGTGTTATAATTGTCCAAGAATGGAATAGTCCAACTCAAAGGGCCATCCATGAATGCCAGCACGAGGAGGCACTGCAAGCCATATATTAAAAAATCCCCTTTTTCCGTAGTGAGTCAGTAACAAAGCCAATAATTGATTTATTTCATCAACCGCCTTCTGCAGTTGAACTAGGACCAAGGTGAAGGTCGATAAAGGAAATAACTCTAGTTGTAACAAAAAAGTTTAAAATGTGACAATCTGTTATATTAAGTTTGTTAAAATTTGTAAAGTTATGCAGGAAAATAATGCTTAAAATGATGAATTTCGTTGAATGGCATCCATTTTGTTCTTGTGTGCCAATAACGGTTAAGCTGCTGACCGACTATAGAAAAATATATGGTCACCACGTGACAGCTCTTATCCAATGAAACAAAACACAGAAACTAGTGGGAGGTGAAATAATTATATCTGTGGGTTATTAAACAATGAATAATAATAAACTTTAAATTTAATTTAGAAAATGATCTCCTGTTGATGAAATCCCTTTCGATCTCGTTCATTATGTTAGCAACATTTAAATAGAACAAATTGATAAACTTATCATTAAGATTCTCAAAACGCACAAAACGAAACGTATTCTATAAATGGTTTCCTATAAAATTATTTGTAACATAGTATTTTAACGTAAAAAAATGTTGCCCAAAATTAAGAGTTAAAATGACAAAAGGGACATAAGTTTAGAGAATCCTCAAAAGATTACACTATTTACCTGATGTAACAAGTCTCAGCCTAGGAGATAATTTTAAGAGTTTGTCAGTGTATGGTTGTTCCAAAAATGACCAGTTTGAACAATCTTAGAAGACCACTGGACAATACTTAATGGAAATTTTCAGGACTGTGGGCCTTGTGGTTTCAGACGAAGTGTTTGAAAGGTTTTATTATATTTTTTATGTTGAAAATTTGACCCTTGGTGGAACCAAAAAGCTGCAGGTGCAAAATACGGACAATCTTGGTAAAGGCTTAAAAGACTATACTACACACCACATTTTGGAAGTCCCAGCCTCATGGTTCCTGATAGAAAATCTTTTTAAAGGTTACTCTATATAATATAAAGTCTTTGTAACAACTTCAGCTATTAGGTGAAGCCGGGCAAAGTTTGAATGATCTCAAATGCGCGCGCGCGTGTGTAAAACCGATCAGGTGAAGTTTACAGTGCGCCCAGGGACACACCGTTGTCAACTTCTACCATTAACTACTCAGTCAAATTTAATGAAACTTCTACAATGTAAGCTTCCATGCATGAAGCTCTACCAAATTTGTAATAGGAATTAAATTCCATGCAAGGCTTTGGTTGACATAATATGATACATTGTGCGCCAAGATTTCTCAAAATCCATCCATGCATAAGAACAACTTGAACAGGGTAAATCGTAATAACTTTTTACCTTTGACAAGTCACTTTGACCCTGACAATTTAGCTAGGTACTTAAGTCTTCCATGTGACACACTGTCTCATCTAACTGGACAAATATACGAAGGTGTATCAAAACCCTTCCATGCATGGGGAAGTTGTGGCTCAGACAAAGTTTATCATCAAAATTATTTAAAATGACCAGCGACTATGACCTTGGCCTATGGACTTTGGTCTTGCATGCTATAAACTGTCTCATCGAGGTGAACAAATATGCCGAGGTATTTTCAAATCTTTCTATACATGGAGGTTATTGGTTGGACAAACAAGTAAACAAGAAAAACGGTAGAACCGATGGATGCTCCCCATAGTGGCGCTATTTCATTTTATTTCTGAGTATAAACAGAAGTAAAAATACTGGTATAAAATATAACAAGAGCTATCAATGCTTGTGAGGTATATCCCGACAATACCCCCTTGCTAGAGGCATAAGAGGAAATATCAAGTAAGAACTAACTCAGCAAGGTAGAGTTATGGCTCTTGTATACCACACTTTATCACAAAATTTTCTATTACTTTTCTATTTAAATGACTAAGTGTTACACATCGTTATCATGTAGGCATCATTTGTGCCAAACTATTTCAAAATCACTTGATGGATGATAAAGTTATAGAGCGGGAAAAGGAAAAAGGACCTCTAAGAGTGACCTTCAACTTAGAGGTATGCAGGTGGGAGATGTCTTGTATGTGACAAATGGTCTCAATTTATACAAACTTATTTCAAAATCCCTTCATGCATAGCGACGTTAAACCCAAGACAAGAAGTGGGCCTTCTGACATAGTGATTTCTGTATACCCACTAAACTTTTTTGTAGAGATATAATAAAGGGAGATATTTAATAAACATGGCCAGGTAGTGTATTGCACTTTCTATCCTTTCATCTATCTGTAAGGGGTCTCTGATATCAAAAGCTATTGGCCATGGCAAGTAGATAAATGAGATTAACTGTAAATTATGTCAATGACACTTTGTATAAACAAGAGGGCCATGATGGCCCTAGATCGCTCACCTGAGTATGACTTTTAACAAAATTGTTATGGACCTGATTAATTGACCCCAGATGACCCATATTCGAACTTGACCTAGAAATTACTGTAACAACTTTTCTGAGAAATTTCCAGGTTATTTGGACTGAAAACGCTACCTCTAGAGTGTTAACAATATTTTCTAATATTCGGGCTCTATGACCTAGTTTTTGACCCCAGATGACCCATAAACAAACGAGCTAGAAATCATTGACACAACCTTTCTGACAAATTTCCAGTATATTTGGAATGAAAAGTAATCTCTAGAGTGTTAACATGGTTTTTCATATTTGGGCTGTGACCTAGTTTTTTTAACCCAGATGATCCATATTCAAACTTGAGCTAGAAATCATAGAAAAACCTTTCTGACAAACGTCCAGGACATTTGGACTAAAAATGTTTCCTCTAGAGTGTTTACAAAGTTTTTCCATTTGTGCTGTGACCTAGTTTTTGAACCCTGATGACCCATATTCGAACTTGAGCTAGAAATCATCGAAACAATCTTTCTGACAAATTTTCAGGTTATTTGGACTGAAAATGAAGCCTCTAGAGTGTTTACAAGTTGTTTCCATATTTGGGCTCCGTGACCTTCATTTTGACCCCAGATGACCCATATTCAAACTTGTGCTACATATCATGGAAACAACCGTTCTGACAAATTTCTAGAATATTTTTACTAACAAGAGGGCCATGATGGCCCTGAATCGCTCACCTGATAGACCATGAAACGATATTGTAGACATAATGAGGAGAGAATTGGTGAAAGAAGGGCATGTGTCCACACTTGCTGATTGGTGAAGTTTTAACTTTACATGAACTGTTTTAATAATTTCCAGTTTACCTCATTTCGTCTAGATGATAAATACATGGAAAATGTTAACATTTCAAAGTCATTAGACTTTCGATACATTTTTTTTTTCTTTGTAAGTTAACATGAAACTATTGTATGAAGTACAAATTGAAATATGGATATCTGAAACAGGTGTAATGTTTTCATTTTGGCTGAAGGTAGTTTCCTTCAGAAATGTACAGTCTAGAAGTGACTTTTGTGTTAGGGTATATGCTATTTTGAGACAGTATTTAAGTTACATAATGGTATGCAGTTAACCTGTGTTGGTAAATTCTGTACCAGTACAGAATTTGAGAGCACGTTATGACACACAAGATAGGTGATCCACAGACCATGGACTGTACGTACTGAACTCAGCAGTTGGGAAGACCGAAGCAAACTTTGCAGACTAAGATCAGATGGCTATATAAACTATATATAAAATGAATTGACTATGGGGCGGGGTCAATTTGACCCCGGGGATCATGATTTGAGCAAACTTGGTTAAGGTCTACTAGGTCATGCTACATGCAAAATTTCTAAGCTCTAGGCTTTCTGGTTCTGGAGTAGAAGATTTTTTGAAGTTTTTCCTATATAAACTCTATATAAAATCAACTGACCCCCAGGCGGGGTCAATTTGACCCCAGGGATCATGATTTGAGCAAACTTGGTAGAAGTCTACTAGTTAATGCTACATGCAAAATATCTAAGCTCCAGCCCTGCAGTTCTGGAGAAGAAGATTTTTGAAGTTTTTCCTATATAAACTATATATAAAATGAATTGACTATGGGGCGGGGTCAATTTGACCCCGGGGATCATGATTTAAGCAAACTTGGTAAAGGTCTACTAGGTAATGCTACATGCAAAATATCTAAGCTCCAGGCTTTGTGGTTCTGGAGAAGAAGATTTTTGAAGTTTTTCCTATATAAACTCTATATAAAATCAATTGACCCCCGGGCGGGGTCAACTTGACCCCGGGGATCATGATTTGAGCAAACTTGGTAGAAGTCTACTAGGTAATGCTACATGCAAAATATCTAAGCTCCAGGCTTTGTGGTTCTGGAGAAGAAGATTTTTGAAGTTTTTCCTATATAAACTCTATATAAAATCAATTGACCCCCGGGGCGGGGTCAATCTGACCCCGGGGATCATGATTTGAGCAAACTTGGTTAAGGTCTACTTGGTTATGCTACATGCAAAATATCTAAGCTCTAGCCTTTGTGGTTCTGGAGAAGAAGATTTTTGAAGTTTTTCCTATATAAACTCTATATAAAATTAACTGACCCCCGGGCGGGATCAACTTGACCCCGGGGATCATGATTTGAGCAAACTTGGTAGAAGTCTACTAGTTAATGCTACATGCAAAATATCTAAGCGCCAGGCTTTGTGGTTCTGGAGAAGAAGATTTTTGAAGTTTTTCCTATATAAATTCTAAGTAAAATCTATTTACCCCCGGGGCTGAACCAGTTTGACCCCGGAAGTCATGATTTGAGCAAACTTGACAGAGGTCCCCTAGATGATGCTTCATACCAAATATGAAAGCTCTGGGCCTTGTTATTTCAGACAAGAAGATTTTTGAAATTTCCATTTTAAAAACACCTTTTAGGGCCTCACAGCCATATTGTGCATTGGACCGGAACCATTTGAGCAAACTTGGTAAAGGGACATCTAAGGACCATTAGTATGAAGTTATTTTAAAATTGGGCCAGGGGTTTAGGAGGAGATGTCATTTAAAGAAAATGTTGACGACGGACGACGGACGACGAACGACGGACGGACGACGGACGCCGGACACAAGGGTATCCTAATAGCTCACTCTGTCACTGCGTGACAGGTGAGCTAAAAAGGTAGCCTTTAGAGCGTTAAGGTTTTTCTTTCTATGGGCTCTGTGACCTTGTATTTCACATGTTTCACCCAAGATGACCCATATTCAAACTTGAGCTAGAAATCATTGAAACAACCTTAGACAAACGTCCAGGATATTTGAACTGAAAATGTTACCTCTAGAGTGTTAACAAGGTTTTTCAATATTTGGGCTCTGTGACCTAGTTTTTGACCCCAGATGACCCACATTCGAACTTGACCTAAAAATTATTGAAACAACCTTTCTGACAAATTTCCAGGATATTTGGACTGAAAAGGTAGCCTCTAGATTGTTAACAATGTTTTTTCTAGTGTTAAACTAATAGTGGACAGACAGACGATGGACAAAAGGCAATCACAAAAGCTCACTCTGTCACTATGAGGCAGGACATAATGAAGGGAGATAACAGAAAAACAGGGCAAGGCAGAGTTACTACTTTTCAACACAGCACTTCATGTAAACATTCTTTATCAATGGCTTGAATATCAACTAAATCCCATTTAAAATTTTAAAGTAAGGCTCTGCACAAGCATTATTACATATAAACTAGAACTCCCCAAGTTAGATGTGTTGGATGATGATAGCATACCAGATTTTTTTTTCTAAGGAATGGGGTATTTATACATATGTAGACCCAAGACAAGAATTATGAACTAGAACTACGAGAGTTGAATGTGTGGTCTGACGATTGAATACCAGTTACATGTATTTAACCTTTTTTCTATGGAATGAGGAATCTATAGTCCCAGACAAGAATAAAGTATGAAATATTACAAAGGAAAATAACTCAAAAATTATGCACAAGAGAGTTATGTTTCGTTGGCACTGCACCTTTCCACAGTGAGATCTATTCACCTACAAAGTTTCAAGTTAATATCTTCAATACCTTTTAAGTTATGCACCAGACAAGAATTAAGTATGAACAAGAGCCATGTTACACATGGTTAATCCCCCCGCCGGGAAGAAGCTACCTGAAGGTTGTACTTTCAAACACTCAATGTAATAATGTTTGAAGAAAATCCCACAAAAAATAGATAAGGTAGAGTTATTGTTCTTGCAAACTGCACTTCCTATTAATGTGCTATGTCAGTGTATTAAGTTTGAAAGAAATCGCTCAAGCACTTTTTGAGTTATGCTTCGGACAAAGTTTTTCAATTAAATCTTATAAAGGGGAATAATTCTAAAAGAAGGCAAGGTAGAGTTATTATTCTTACACACTGCACCTCCTCCAAATGTGCTCTTTCAGTATATGAAGTTTGGAGAAAATCACTCAAGTACTTTTGGAGTTATGCTCCGGACAAAACTGGAATGGAGGCACGCACGGACGGACAGAGACCATTTCTAATATCCCCTCCGCCTTTGGCAGGGGGATAATAAGTTCAAGAATTCAATAATTAGATATACATGTATATGCTGGGATTTTTAAAATGTAAACAAGTAAATCTGATAAAGGGGAATAACTCTAAAAAAATAGGCAAGGTAGAGTTATTGGACTTGCACACTGCATTACCTACCAATGTGCTCTGTCAGTGTATGAAATTTGAATAAAATCCCTCAAGTAGTTTTGGAGTTATGCTCTGGACAAAATTTATCAAGTAATTCTGATAAAGGGGAATAACTCTTAAAATAGGCAAGGTAGAGTTATTGTTCTTGCACACTGCACTACCTACCAATGTGCTCTGTCAGTGTATGAAGTTTGAATAAAATCCCTCAAGTAGTTTTAGAATTATGCTCTGGACAAAATTTATCAAGTAATTCTGATAAAGGGGAATAACTCTAAAAATAGGCAAGGTAGAGTTATTGGACTTGCACAATGCACTACTTACTAATGTGCTCTGTCAGTGTATGAAGTTTGAATAAAATCCCTCAAGTAGTTTTGGAGTTATGCTCTGGACAAAATTTATCAAGTAATTCTGATAAAGGGGAATAACTCTAAAAATAGGCAAGTTAGAGTTATTGGACTTGCACAATGCACTACCTACTAATGTGCTCTGTCAGTGTATGAAGTTTGAATTAAATCCCTTTAGCAGTTTTGGAGTTATGCTCCGGACAAAATTTATCAAGTAAATTTGATAAAGCGGAATACAATGTAACTCTAAAAAAAGGCAAGGTAGAGTTATTGCACTTGCACACTGCACTACCTACCAATGCGCTCTGTCAGTGTATGAAGTTTGAATAAAATCTCTAAAGTAGTTTTGGAGTTATGCTCCGGACAAAATTGTTTCGGACGGACGGACGCACAGACGCACAAAGGGGATTTCTAATATCCCCTCCGCCTTTGGCAGGGGGATAATAAGTTCAAGAATTCAAGAATTATATATACATGTATATGCTGGGATTTTTAAAATGTAAACAAGTAAATCTGATAAAGGGGAATAACTCTAAAAAATAAGCAAGATAGAGTTATTGGACTTGCACACTGCATTACCTACCAATGTGCTCTGTCAGTGTATGAAATTTGAATAAAATCCCTTTAAGTAGTTTTGGAGTTATGCTCTGGACAAAATTTATCAAGTAATTTTGATAAAGGGGAATAACTCTAAAAATAGGCAAGGTAGAGTTATTGTTCTTGCACACTGCACTACCTACCAATGTGCTCTGTCAGTGTATGAAGTTTGAATAAAATCCCTCAAGTAGTTTTAGAATTATGCTCTGGACAAAATTTATCAAGTAATTCTGATAAAGGGGAATAACTCTAAAAATAGGCAAGGCAGAGTTATTGTTCTTGCACAATGCACTACCTACCAATGTGCTCTGTCAGTGTATGAAGATTAAATAAAATCCCTCAAGTAGTTTTAGAATTATGCTCTGGACAAAATTTATCAAGTAATTCTGATAAAGGGGAATAACTCTAAAAATAGGCAAGGTAGAGTTATTGGACTTGCACACTGCACTACTTACTAATGTGCTCTGTCAGTGTATGAAGTTTGAATAAAATCCCTCAAGTAGTTTGGAGTTATGCTCTGGACAAAATTTATCAAGTAATTCTGATAAAGGGGAATAACTCTAAAAATAGGCAAGGTAGAGTTATTGGACTTGCACAATGCACTACCTACCAATGTGCTCTGTCAGTGTATGAAGTTTGAATAAAATCCCTTTAGCAGTTTTGGAGTTATGCTCCGGACAAAATTTATCAAGTAAATTTGATAAAGCGGAATAACTCTAAAAATAGGCAAGGTAGAGTTATTGCACTTGCACACTGCACTACCTACCAATGTGCTCTGTCAGTGTATGAAGTTTGAATAAAATCCCTAAAGTAGTTTTGGAGATATGCTCCGGAAAAATTGTTTCGGACGGACAGTCGCACAGATGCACAGACGCACGAAGGGGATTTCTAATATCCCCTCCGCCTTTGGCAGGGGGATAATAAGTTCAAGAATTTAAGAATTATATATACATGTATATGCTGGGATTTTTAAAATGTAAACAAGTAAATCTGATAAAGGGGAATAACTCTAAAAAATAGGCAACATAGAGTTATTGGACTTGCACACTGCATTACCTACCAATGTGCTCTGTCAGTGTATGAAATTTGAATAAAATCCCTCAAGTAGTTTTGGAGTTATGCTCTGGACAAAATTTATCAAGTAATTCTGATAAAGGGGAATAACTCTAAAAATAGGCAAGGTAGAGTTATTGTTCTTGCACACTGCACTACCTACCAATGTGCTCTGTCAGTGTATGAAGTTTGAATAAAATCCCTCAAGTAGTTTTAGAATTATGCTCTGGACAAAATTTATCAAGTAATTCTGATAAAGGGGAATAACTCTAAAAATAGGCAAGGCAGAGTTATTGTTCTTGCACACTGCACTACCTACCAATGTGCTCTGTCAGTGTATGAAGTTTGAATAAAATCCCTCAAGTAGTTTTAGAATTATGCTCTGGACAAAATTTATCAAGTAATTCTGATAAAGGGGAATAACTCTAAAAATAGGCAAGGTAGAGTTATTGGACTTGCACACTGCACTACTTACTAATGTGCTCTGTCAGTGTATGAAGTTTGAATAAAATCCCTGAAGTAGTTTTGGAGATATGCTCCGGACAAAATTGTTTCGGACGGACGGTCGCACAGACGCACGAAGGGCATTTCTAATATCCCCTCCGCCTACAAAGGGCAATAACTCAAACTGTGAAAAAAAAGAGTTATGGTTCTAGGGCACAACACCTCCCCACAATGAGATCATATCACCTATGAAGTTTGTATGCCCCGGAAAACAATTAAGTATGAAAAATTACAAACAGCAGTAAGTCAAAAATTATACGAAAGAGAAATGGTTCTTTGGTGCTGTACCTCTCCACAATGAGATCTATTCACTTATGAAGTTTCAAGCTAATACCTCCAGTACTTTTAGAGTTATGCCTAGGACAAGGAAATTGGGAAAACGCATACAGCCCTAGTAACGTCTATAGTCAGACGACACAATAAAACTTATAAAGCTAAATAACTAAAAATGAGGACTGCTAGAACTATTGTTCTTGAACACTGCATTTCCTGCAAGTCCCCTATATCTATGCGCCAAATATCAACTAAATGCCCATCATCGTTTAGGAGATATGCCCCGAATAAGCAAAATGTACAAAGGGGAGAGATAATGAGAAAACTATATGAGTTCTTGTTCTTGTGCAGTGCACTTACAATATCCTCTATCATCTTATGAAGTATGAAGTAAATCCCTTCATTGGTGTTTGAGTTATTATATTCTGGACAAAACTAGACAGAGAGACAGACAAGCTGACTATTTGCTCTCCATTCAGGGAGCATAAAAACAGGATTGACAAAAAGACATCAAATATAAACCAATTTAGTCCCCACACACTCAGTACATGTAAGTGGAGGTATAATTAAGAAGATAAAGCATTAGGATATACTGAACAATGGCAGTTTATTTACAACTTCAATGATTTGTGTATAGATGAAAAGGAATGAATGAACATGATTTGCTGTTAAAAAATGTTTCAATTTGCCCAACATTTTTTGAGTTTTAAAGTTTTACTAAGAAGACTATATCCACAAGTCTACTAAAAAGTATTAAGATTTTCAAAACTTCTATATGCTATGCAAGTTAAAACGTAAAACAGCATATAAACACATGTTCTTTTGTCTTTATACTTATTTCGTGACTGTAACCTTAAAGGTTTAAACACTTATTCTCCTTTTACAAAGTAAAATGTTACAAGTTTGAAGTGATTCACTTGGCTGTAGCAAGTGGATTTCTGAGAACCAGGATAACCGAGTCCCCACGTAGGAACATTTTTGAGATGAATCTGTCTTTGTTGACTGGCTTTGACTTTTTCTTTCCCTTGCCAGTCTTAGGTACTTCAGTCCACATCTCTTTTACGTTCTCCAAAACCATGTTACAATGCCTGCAATAGGAGGTATTCAGTATTTTTATCCAAAAGGAAAAACTATAATTTCAATGTCAAGTTGGTTTTACATGAAATGATTATTGTCAAAAAAGGTTTAGCTAGAATGTAAGGCTGCAATTAAGGTATTACTGCCACCATTAGCCTGCTTTAATACATACCTTTCACATACATGTACACATGCTACCACTTTCTCACCTACCTTATTCAGCTCAGTTTGTGAAACATTTTCAATCATTCTATTTGGACCAGTTAATCATATCTATGAGTATTTACTGATTACTTACACACTGAACAGCACAAATGGTACAGACCATGATCAAACTGGACAAATACAATGTATATACAATGTATCAGCAGTGTAATGGTTTATTGTCAAGATAAACATGTATCTATCTGACTCACACAAGCATGTAATTCTTATTTTGGGTGTTTTTTCATAAATCATGACACTGTTTTCATTCAGGTTTCCTTTGAGGAATATGTTTATCACGTAAATATGGCTCTAATAAAGCTACTACTGACATCAAATTTAAGGCCATAACTTGACAAACATCAGCCTGACAATACTGAACCAGAAACTAAATAGAACAACAAGAGATCTAGGAAATATATTACCTATCAAAAGCTTTAACCCTGCCAAGCAGTTTTTTATTGTTCCTACAGTTGATAAGGACCTGTGTGTTGTTCTTCACAGACTGTGTCAGTACAGACAATGGCCCTGTGTTAAACTCCTCCTGTTCTCTTTGTGACAACTCCTCTGGTGTCATCTCACTCTTTGGCTTATTCATCAGACCCCTAAAATTAAGAAAATCTTAATGATTCTATTAAACTATGCCAGATTTTTTATCATTCCAGCAAAAACCCTCCTTGATGAAAAGCTTGACCTCTGAAAGTGAAAGGTCCCAGGGCTCTACAAATCCTAACGTCCAGGACAGCTCTAAATTGCTCTTGGACAACTTACTGTGTATAAAATTTTTGTCCCGGACAACTCTTATTTTGACAGTCATAAGAATCAAACTGTCCAAATACACAGCCCATTTAATTAAACAACATAATGTAATCGATTTCTTACCACATTGAAATCAATTCTGAAATTCAATAAGCACTGTCCAAAGTGAAAATCTTGGATAAATTCCATTTGTCACCTAATTTTGGAATCCTGTCTTATTTTGGTATTTGAAGAAAACCTTATCTTGGAGATGCTTAACACGACAAACTTACAGATTAAGATGAATGGTCAAGATTTGATAATTTGTACAAGTTTTACCTCTGTCATTAAGGAAGTCTCTTTTTCTCTCGAAAATTTCTATCAAACATAAAAAATATTGAAAATAAATAATGAATCATCATACATTACATTTAAAATTGTGTTATGTTTGTAAAAACCTTTTTGGTCAAACTGGTAAAAATATCCCAAAGGTACATGTGTAGCCACACTTTCTCGTAATAGTCTGAATTTTTATGCAATTTTCAATAAGTCAGAGATACACATATACATGTATCTACCCACCCAAACTGGCATAAGTCGTAGGAGTGGAAACAAGCAATATTTTATTTTAGGCCTAACTTAATTAGTTAATATTTAAATAAAATATATGCTGTATTTCACTGCCTTCAAAAGAGGTACTCAATGTCTGTTGAAAAGGCTGGGGTGTTTTTAAGATCCATGAAGGTATCATTCATTCTAAATGTATATGTATGTATATGTGTATGTTTTTATGCATTTTTTTATTTAAAAATATGAAAGTGATTTTTTTTTAATTTTCAAAACAACCTGTCGCTTTCTGAAAGGGAAAATATAGAGCAATAAATCAGAAAAAGGGAAAATCACAAAAACTGAGACTGCAACATCATGGTTCATACAGAAACTGGAGCAAGAAATTCGACTTTTTAAGGACTTTAAAGGGAAGACTTACATTTTTAGGACCCACAATACTTATGTATTCATGTAGTATTCATAAAAGCATAACATAATTGGAGGCTTCTATTTTCTTAAATCAACAGATTCAATAACATTTTAGAACACTTGTTTTAAACTGCCATAAAAAAGTAGCTAAAATTTAAACTGAAGTCAAAGGTTCTCAAACTTTTATAACTCTTAAACAACTGTCGAATGAAATGACTGCGGTGAATTTCTGCATTCTTCCATTTAAGGACCTATTCATCATATTTAAGTGCTAGCTGCTAGAATTGCATAATCTAAGGGACCCTGATTGCTATCCATGCTATTTTTAAGAAATGTTTACAGACTTTTTAAGACAAAGTTCAAATAGGGGCTTTTAAAGGTCAATGACCAAAATTTAGGGACTTTTCCAGGCCTGTATGAAACATGAACATACAGTATGCGCCAGTAGAAACTCACATTTTCTGCTTTTTTGCACGGACAAGGTAAAAGAAGTATCTGCTGCGACAGCGAGGAAAAAGATGGACGTCCTCGATGTCTCGACATCACGAAATATCACTACGATATTTGACAACTAGCACGAAATTAATTCAGGGCTCTCGCGAGGGGGCGATTCGGGCGAAGTCTTCGCTTCGCTGTCTAAAATTTCGCCTTACGTGAAGATCAAAGCGAAAATCAAGTCGCCTTATCAAAATTTAGTTGCCCTTGGCAAACATGGATAAGAGTCAATGGTGTCATAAAATGTGGCAGTTTTTTTACGATACCCAGTTTTTTTTACAATACACATAAACAATCGCTTGCCAGCCACTCATTAGGGAATCCCCGTAAAACTCCGCCTCTCACTATTTCTTGCCTTATAGCCATGTGTGACGTACAGAGCGAAGACTCCGCCCATGTTTTTTATATCTTTTCAACCAGAACATTCGATACCGACACTTAGGCGAAATAAACCAATCAGCATTTAGTTTTTAAAAAAGCACTATTGAGTAATGAATAATAATGAGTTTCCTGTCGATATTTTTAGCTGATTTCAGTGTTTATAAATTACCACTAATTGATCACTATTTGATTGCGATGTTTCGGCAATTATGGGCTTGATTAAGATCAGGTACCCTCTGAGCAATAACGGCGATTAAACTGTGTATGTATACTGTATCACGAGACAAAAAAGGTGCAATCTATCAGGTTTTCTGTGAAAAACAAGTCAGCAATGTTGATCGTCGGAAGTGTTACAGTACATTTTAATCGTCGATCATTGTTTTCCAAAAGGTCTGCGTATCAATAGTTGATATTTGTTTCATTATGTTTCTGAATATTGGTTGATAAAAGGGATCAATTATTAAAGGGAAATTTATTATTACATAAGCATACGTTGTCCGAAACAAAGAGTAACGAAACAATATCCACTTCGCTCTGAAGTCTGTCCACTTCTCCCTAACCTTCAACCCAGGGCGAAGTGACTTCTCCCAAAATTCTGAGTCTAGCGAGAGCCCTGTAATTAGGGTAACAACTCACCTAGATTAGCTGAACATTTAATGAAACGACCGTAATGAAACTGTGCATTTTACGTAATCAAATATCGCCGAGATATTTTGCAATGTCAAGAGATCAAGGACGTCTGTCTTTTTCCTTGTTGTCGTGGTTGATATTTCTTTTTCCTCGTCCACGTAAAAAAGCAGAATCTCGAAGGACTAAAAACACAACTTCAAGCTCCTGTGAATCAATACACTTTTTTCATGAAGTATTTAATATCATAACATGAAATAATAAAACTGGAGTTTATTCAACTATGACATTATATTATGCTTTGAGATCAACAGGTCCTCCATGATACAGATGGTTTTTCACAAAACTGGTCTTTTCCATTGCTAATGTTCACAATTCTAACGGCCCTGGCCTCATTCACAAGACTGAAAAAATCACTGTCTACATTTTTTTAGTTCAATTGCTTGCAAGACAGTTATTTTGTTAATTTGGAGGATTAAAGACTGGTACATTGATTATTTTATTTTTATTGAAATTCTGATACAGGGCTGAAGCTTGCAGAAGGGTGTCAGCACAAATAGTCTACTGTCCGGGGTTCGTACCAATCACACTCGCACCTGTGCATACCTCTATCCCTATGATTATTTTCGACAGTGTCTTTTTATGATTCCTGCATCTCTATCTTTAAAGTATGATTTTAAAAAATGTTAATCTGGCTGATTACAATAACACAGCACCTATTTTCAACACTTCCGGTTCCCTCCGTATAATAAATTTTCCCCAAATTTCTCTAAACAAAAAGGTTTATCCAAAAAATATTCATTGCATATTGTAAAACCTTTAAAAAGAGTTCAATAAATAACATAATAACGTCTTACGCCATTTTCCTTAATATGATGTAAACCGATATGTATCGGCTCCCAAAAATTGATATACGCGCTGAATACGCTAACAAAGCGAAACTACCGGCGTTGTAATTTAATATTTAAGTGAGATTTAGAAAAGTGCAGGTACAGAACCACTATATATGCGTTATAATCTTCGAAATAGAATGGTTACCATAAGCTGTCTGCTAGTAAACGTTAATTTATTTTACCGTATTGTACTCCTTCTAACAGATTTATGCATATGTAAAATCTTAATCGTTCTTCCGAAATCAATTGATTCATGGCTAATTTCTGGCTACCCTGTTAAGTTTAACTTCCTTTGTCATTAATGTCAAACCGCTTGCAGGGATGAAGACATGAGATATCATTCAAATACAGATACCCAGTCACAGCTGGGTTAACTGAGGCATGTTTGGATTAAGTGTATTTGCAAAAGAGACACACCTTGAGCTCCGGCTTTGATTCGAACCTGGAACATTCTGACCCGTAGCCAAACATTCTAGATAACCCGGCACTGAGCTACCGGACTCCATCAAGTTTGTAAATGAAACGCGCTACAAAGCATAAACACCAGAATCTAAATAACCAAATAAAACCAAAATCGAGAAAAAGAAGAGGATTTTTTATTCTTTTTATGAACAAACTCCAGTCAACCTGTGCAAGCGGTGTTGCATAGGCCACACCTGGACGTTATAATGATTCAGAAAATGCATTTATAATCTGATAGGACATATCTATATGTCAAATGCCTTTTGCTCTTCTTTCACAGAGACATGACCTTTCCTTGTGTGACATACTGTTATTCTAATAACAGAAAGACATAACTCAACAAATACCCTGTTTTCTCCGGTGTTTGTGTTGACGGTTTAAATAATATATAAATTCATAGTTCGTCATCTAGGTCTCAAGCTTTAGTAAAGATGTTTGACTGTCGTCTTCATCAGATTTGAATGAGTACAATTAATACAGCAGGAATAATTTATTTCTTGAAGATCACACTATAGTTTAAGCACATTGCTTTTGTTCGGCCCAATACAACATTAGTTGGATTGTTTTAAACTCGTATAATACATACATTTATACTGGTGAACAAATAATGCTCAAGACATAAATGATATTGCTGGAAATAATCGCTTCAGCTTTATTTCAGGGCACCAGATAGCCAACAAAATTGTATATCGTACTTTTTTATTGTTGTTTATGTATAATATCATATATATCTCAAGAAAAGGTCGATTTTGTTGAAATTTAAATAATTAGTCTAATTTATTAAATCTGTTTCTTGTTCGAACACAAAGCAATGGTCGAACAGCTGTAGCTGAAATGGTTATTTCGTTTGTTTGTTGGTTATTTCTATCAGGTCCCTCCACTCTTGCAGGTATGAGAAGTAGATACCCCAGTATATGTCCCTGTCATACTGTTAAAAAGGATTTTTGATCTAAATAGGAGAGTTTTACCAGGTTGCAATTTCCAACCAGTTTCAATCAAAGTGTGAATTTTGTAGACAAAGGTAGTCTACCTCGGTAATCAATGAGATCAATGAGGTTTTAAGAGAGTTAGACTAATAAATGGGTATTTTGAAACGATAAAGATATTTATAACGCATATCTACGCGTTGTTCTAGGGTATGAATTAATTACATTTGTCTTTTTTATATCCTTAGATGTTTATTACGTTTAAGGCTGGGAGAAGAGATAGAATAGAAAGCCAATGAAATCATAAAGGCATTTTAATTATGTTTATTGCTGTCTAATACAATTGCACAATTCCCGAAAAGTCCGACAAGTGTGTAGAATAACACGAAAAAAAGATAAAACCATTCAAAATAACACAATCATTCTTTACAGGCACATTCAGTTTCGACAGCGAAACGAACTTTCATATACATGCTAACAACTCTAGCATTTACTTCCTGGAAAAATCAAGAAAACCATAAGATGTCAACATTTTAAGAAACCATAAACATTATGTTTATTTCATCGTGTACTAGTTGTTTACGTTACGGCATCAAGAGTTAATGCTCGTTTCCTATTTATTAGGTATAATTCCTGTTCTTTCTCTTCATCATCTGGGTTTATCTCCCCTTCAAACATTTGCTGCAGCAATACTTCGACCTTCTTACGACCTAGAATTTAAAATAAAATCCATAAAATTAGTGAATGATATTAAGGGAATGGTGCTTATCACAATGCACAAATCAATGTTTTCACCTAGGGTAGAGTCGGGGGTGGGGGGTTAGAGTCTGGGGGGGGGGAGCATACACGGGACTTTTGAAAGAAGATCGTTCACAAACGAATGGTTCTTAGTCCCGTGAAACAGACTTTGGTGAGGTCATTTGATGTGTAAAGTATCTCCCAATGTGAGGATTTTGACAAATTGCCATTGCTCTAGGGTGGGGATTTAGACTACGAAGAAAAGAAAAATGTCAGTGTCGAAGCAAAAGATTAATAAGTGCATAATTTGCCAGAGCTATACAAGAAATACTACAGGATATTAAACGCTTGTATAGAAACTGTATCCTGTATATTTTCATTTTTGTAAGACGCCAGGTAAAATCTATTCATTTAACGTGAACAAGGAAACCAGTTTTAGTAACTTATATAAATTAATCCCGCTAGGGGACCGTTTCTTAGGTTCAAAACCAGTACTCGCGCCGAAAGTGAGACGCCTTTCAACCGTCGAACACTGCTCCTCCGAGACCCTGAAGGTATATAACGCCGAATTGAACGATTCTTTTCATAAACAGAGCCCCTCGATCTGCACTGGGTGTTTTGATCTATTGTTTCTGCTTCTAATACTATAGTCAATATTTCTACATCTGCCATGAATTCATTACTTTAATATAAATTTTAAAACGTCATGATGAATTAAATTGATAATAACTTTTAACACGCTTCAGAAAGTTTCTTAGCAGTCAAAACAACCGAACTTCCATGTTATTAATTAGAACAAGGTAAAAAAAAAATCACATTAATATTTATTGTACCTTTATACTACTTGCTTAAAAAATTAAGAAATCTCTTAAACAATACTGGATTCAAACATACAATTTGAAACGGTTTTTCTAAATGTGTTAACATAAGTATCACTGACTCTTTTTCTTTAAGTGGAAACGAAGGCCTCTCTCATCACTGACGTCCGGTATGCTATCTGTATCACTCTCGGAGTCTTCGTCTTGCGTATCAGCCTGACCATGATTGGCAGGAGGTGTGCGGTCAACCTCCTGCTCGTTGGCTACTAACTCCATCTCATCAATATTTGCCGGACCTTTCTTATTTTTGTTTGTCCTGTTGATAAGAAACGGACAGTAATACGTTCATTTCTATACTCTTAGGAAGACACAAAAGTAAATGACGCATATTTCATCATTACTTATAGTGTCTTTACTTATGTGAAACTGAAGCTGAAATCTACATGTTGAATGCTTCAGTAAGATATGAAATAATGAAAGAAGAATATTGTATTTATTTTTTCTTATCTTTAGAAACAAATAAAATGGATTTAAAAACTAAAAACAGTTAGTTTTCTGATGGCTTAGTTTTCTGTCATACCAGTACTGCTTCAGACTTGTCTTTTAGCAACAAAACTAAATGAAGATCAAACTTTGTATAACCTAACAAAACCATTTACATGTATTTAAAACTTGTTTATCCTTCAAAGTGAAAGTGACTTGTTTTTGCTTCTAATGTAGTTGATTTATTCACGGTTTGTGTGTTGTCATTATGGCGATCTAGTTTGGAATATAACTTTGTTTCCATCATATTTTCAGGCGTCGCGTAAATTCTACTCTTTTAATGTCACCATCAGTCAAAAAAATCTTCTGAGATCATTTAACCAATATTTAATGGTACATAAACAGAAACTTACTGTCCTATGCCAAGACCCAATCCCTTGATTTTAGACTCAACAGCTGATTCGAAACGCCCGCTCATTTGCAGCGAATACTCCAAGATAAATGCCTCGAGAATAAATGCAACGAAAATGCTGCAAAGAAAAAAAAAGAAAAGAAAAATAATTTTTCAGAAAATATTTATGAATGAAGGTTCTTTATACATTCACCTTCCGGTTTAACAACTTCAATGGCCTAAATTGAAGGAATTATATCATAATATTACACCGGACATCTTATATAACGTTTGTGTTCACTTAAATAAAAAATATTGATAAATTTGTAATTTTGCATGGACAAATCTTATATTAAGTGAATACAATGCATTTCTAGTTTATATTTGAACAGATGAGGATAAAGCATTCCGGAAGACATCAAACAGGTTTAGACATCAAACAGCTTTAGACATCAAACAGGTTTAGACATCAAACAGCTTTAGACATTGATTCTTTCAAATAGCTTGTTTTGTCTGATGTTGAAATAATCCAAGTAGTCTTTCTTATCTTATCTGTTTGCTTTTAATTATAGTCGGTATGTTTTCCTTATGGCCGACACCATCTACAGGTTTTAGTTAATCTAGGCCGTGTGGATAGTACATTCCATTCCAGAGACACCCCTGATTCTTTAACATGCTCAGTACATAGCACTGATACGTTTGTTCGGCGTCTCATCCGACAGACAACCAGTAGTTGAGGAAGCAGAGTCTGAACTCGCACGCCCTGGATTACAAACTTTGTGTGTCATCAGCTCACCACTTAGCGGAAATTTACTATACATGTGTCGCGAGGTCAGAAAAATCACATGTCACAGGACCGATGTAGGTGATATGGGTACTAACGTACTATCACCAGCCCGGGTAGCTCAGTTGGTAAAGTACCTGACTTGCAAGCGGGGGTCGCGGGTTCGAGTCCCGCCCTGGGTAAATGATTTTTCTGACCCCGCGACATGTATTTATGTTTCAAACAATTAAGGGCTCAGGGCGAGACAATTAAGGGCTCAGGGCGAGAGAAGTAAAGTCTTACTTTAGAACAATGATCACGCATGACATGTGGAATATGAAGAAATATAGCCTGGCAGCTTTATTTGTAACAAACACAAAGCCAGATGACAGCACTGACCAGTTGTCAAGGAAATATAAAGGAAATGATTGATTTACGCAAACATTCAGGAAACAAATCTCAGCGGCGCTATGTCAAAACTGTCTGAGATCGATAATAAAAAAGACACAAGTTACGAAACTGAATCATGCTGTTACTTTCTGTACGACGTATTCATTTGATAATACGAAGTTTAACTGTGCCTTAATAATCTCAACATAAACAAGGATATCTCAAACTGGTGAATGTTTAAACCTCACATAAATATTTAAAAGTTTCTTGTAATGATTTATCAAACATGATTCCACTTTAGAGATTTCATAGTGTATAGACAGTTGTTATCAATAATTACGATGTAAAAAACAAAGGATATCATGCCACTGGTTGACCACAGTCAATTCAAACAACAGGACGAACGCCTTCAGGATGTCGTTAAAGTTGTTGTTACAGTAGTGGTTGCGATAAAATGCCGTGTTATTTAACTTTGGATTCCCGCAGAACATATCGTTTTGATTTGTCTCCTGATAACCATGGTATGTGATTAAACCATGGAATATTTCCATACCAACGATCGCAAACATGTAATAAAGGACCTAGAAAAGGTAGAAAGAAAACCGCATTACAGCCCTGAACAAGATCACTACCAATATATTTTCCACGTGCTTGTTCAACAACAAATCTGTAACAAAATATTATTTTTAACATAACTGAAAAAAAAGTTTTAATAAATTTTAAAGCTAGCTAATAAAGAAACACAAAAAAGAAAAGGAAACAACATTATCTGTCTGTCTGTCTGTCTGTCTGTCTTAGGATATATTACAAATAATACTTGCAAAAAGAACTCCGCCATAAGTAACCATGGACGGTCCTATGTTCATTATTGTCATCAAAATGACCTTGAATCTGAAATAAAGATTATTTTTATATTTAATCGATTTTAGAAATAGATACTGTTACATCTGATACATAGAATAACAGATCGAATTATTGTATAAGGTAAGAAAAACTAAAATGTGCTCCACTTTACCAATATATATAACACTAAGTCATTTTCTACACTTCTGTAAATTCAACGTTTGCAAACCTCATTTGGGAAAGTTATTTAAAAACCTTTTCGCTGTTTCAGTAAGAAACCCACCTCTTAATGCTGACAAAAATCTTCACTAAACGCATGACTCTGAGCACCAAAAGGAGGTCTAGTGTACTAAGCTCTTCACCACCTGTAAAGTAATACATTAAAAGGTAGAATCTGGAAAAAATAAATTCTGATATCGCAGCTGCGGTATAAGACCTTATATGATATGTTAAAATTATTTTCAACTTAAAGACTGAATTTCATCAAGGTAGTTTTAAAAATGACTTGTTTTAATCAAAAAGACCATCTATTTAAAATATGAGACATAAACAGGAATAAACAGTTGAAGCACAAAATTATAAAACGAACCTTCCCCTGAACCAGATTCAACTGCAGTGGCTATAACGGCACCGAATATAACAACAAAGTCAAATCTGGAAGGCAAATAAAAATGTCTAGAAACCAGTTATCACCTAAGTTCTTGACTTAATATAACTATAAAATCAAAATGCAAAACTGCATTGATTGCATATGTCGAGAAAGCATTATAAAAAGTATGTCGTAGAAATTATTTTCTACTGCTGTTACAAACACAAAATTAGCAAGCTGTAAGTTAAACAAACAACATAAACGCTGCCAAATGGTGATGCAGAATTGGGATTTTGACAATGTGCAAACGCGTCAATACTGTGGAGGCAGCCCTTTTTTGTTACGCTTCATTAATAGAATTGACCTCCTTTTTTTGTTGTTTTGTTTATCTGAAATAAACTTACATATTCCAGAGACGTCGAAAGAACTCTTTTGGTCCAAAGACATACATTTTTAGGATTATTTCAAACATGAAGATTGACAAGAAAAACCAATCAGATGCGTCAATGTCGAAACCAATAAACCAAGCGTTCAGGAAGATCATAAAGTCAAAGAAATATCGAAAGAACCTGCAATAAAAATACGGTAACTATAATCCTTACTGAAGGAATTGAAATATTTACAGGTTCGTTATAACTATGGACCGCATAAAATTGTTACACTAAATATCAGTTTGGGACAAATCAAGTCTGATAGCTCCTCTTAGTTGACGTGTTAAAATACAGACGTATTCCGATGTTAGCCATGGTTGAATCATCGTGAAATAGTCTCCATTCGGAATACTTCTACACAGTTTTCTCTGCTTCTAGCCAAAGAGCGATTACATAATGCATGGGTTGTATTGTAAACAACGGAGCACGTAGTTTTCACCAGAAGTCACTGTTAGATACCCACTGATGTTGTTTTCAATCACTATGACTGGAGTTTACAGATTGCAATAGACGAAAGGTTTCCATTTGTAAGTTTTAATTATGATTGATGGATTACTCAAAATAAAGCAAGCTATGACAATGGTGAAACTTTAAAAGTATGTGTTTTCACAACCTAACAAAAAGTTAACATGTAAAAAGCTGACAAGTGATTTAAACAGATTTGCATATTCAGTCCATACTAGTACCTGAAACAGACAAAATGTACAAATAAAACATTCCAAAAAAGCTTACCTATGTCTGACACAAAGTTTCAAATAAAAGCTTGCTTTGCTGTTGTAAATGTTTGGAAATGTCCTCTCGAGGAAAGTTTGCCTTTCATGAACCTCTGTCACAGGGACTTGTAGTAGATTTACAAGGTTCAGGAAGTCCTTTTTATCTAAAATATACACAGCGGAAAAAAGCATATGTTCTTGTGTTAATGTTATGGATATCCCATTTAAAACATTTTGTTACAAGTTCACCTTGTTCTTAAGCACGGCAGCTTATATCATTTAGCACAAGCTGTTAGCACAAACAATTAGCACAGACTACATTTTTTTGTAAATTATTTACTGAAGTAGTGTTTCTTGTCTGTTCAGAGCTCTGGATATTGATAGTTTAGTTGTGAAAGAACTGAATTTTTTACCATAGATATTAATTCATTTGCCAATTATGCATGTATATGTCTATAACGTACTATTCAACCAACTTTTCCAGTTAGTAGTCTAAAGAAACATACTTTAATAAACTAACATTACATAAAATGAAACTTCAAGAGCAAAAGTACTGGGTTTCAGATTTTGACTGACAGGCATTAAAATAATCTACACATTAAACAGTTATATAGTCACTATAAACCGGAATAATTGATATAAGCTTTAGCTGCCTTCGAACTGTTTAACTGTACAATATATCATAAACATTTTAAATATGCTTGAAGAAAAACGTATAAATACAAACAGGTAAGTACATGATCGCTGAAAATAAAGCATGATAAAGCACTTTATTCAAGCTTTAGGATTTCTTTAAAGTGAAATGGTCATGGCGTTAACTTACTGATGTGTCCAGCACCATCTTTGTCTAATATTACCATCAGCAGTTCTATCCTTTCTATACTTTTATTGGGTAGCACTCGTTTCATGATAGTGTTCCATACAGGCTTCGTTATAATCTCCTCTCCATTCCGAGTAACGCTCAACAGTTTGAACGCCTGACGTAGTTTTCGTCTTTTTCCAAACACTGCATCACGGATCTCATTCTGTTATAAAATTCTTGAGTGAGTTTATTGATGCCAGTTGACATGAACAGTCAAAAGTAATAAATGAAACACAGACAAACGCACACGCGCGCGCACAAATCAAGAACAACAAAAGTTATGTCCTACCTAAATGTACCATGATACAAGTTTGATGTGTATAACGTAAAAAATTCGTCAACTTATTCTTTTCATTATATATGAAAGTTGTGTGTGTGTGGTTTTGTGTGTGTGTGTGGTTTTTTTTTTTTGTTTTTTTTTTTTTGGTCTTGAAAAATAACACTGTTTCTGCTCGACTGAAAGCAACACAATTTATACATCAGAAGACCTAATGTGGAAAGCAAAAGTTTAAAGAGAACAGCTTGAGGTATTTCCAAGGTCATCTGTACGAATCAAAACAAAGAGAAGAATTGCCAGGAATACCTTGCCGCGCATTTAAAGGAAATTGCTCACGGCATTAAGTTCTAGGCAATTTTCTTTGTGAACAGCGTTTGCAGGGGTAGTTATAGGCATCAAGTGTAAAAAGATACTGATCTACCTTTAGATTGTTTCTGTAGTTGTTGTAGATGGCAGCAAGGACAATGCTCATAAAAACGTACAGACAGATGATCAGGTAGACTCCAAAGTAAAGAGCAAACCAGTTACTCTCATCGTAAGCTGGCATCCTGTTTGTAAAGACAATACTATGTTTGTAAAGACAATACTATGTTTGTAAAGACAATACTTAAGTTTTACATTTAAAGAGAAATCTTCGTTTACTAACTAAAGACTGGTTTTTTTTGTTGTTGTTGTTGTTTTATCTATATTGTCTTCAGACCGTATTTTAATCCTGTATGAATATTTATAAAACGATAAATATTTTCATGTCTAAATATAAAGCATTCAGTGTTTCTTACTAACAAATTTGTGTTAGAAAAAAGTGTTCTCCGATTTATCTGTTACACAGTTGTAAGTATGTAAGATTTCGAGAAAGTAAAAGGTCACAAAAAAGCGAGACTTTAAGAATTTTAACGATAAATATTGCTGCTCTCAGCGACATGAAGTGAAAAGGAAGTAACCAATCAAAAGATATAGACATCATACATGACATCCGGATTGTTTGCTGTGGTCACAAGTACATATAGGTCCCAGATACTATCGAAGTAGTTCTTGAAGTACGCTGAACCGTCTGGATATGTCAAACTTTGTCTGCCAAAAGTTAGAACATGTATAAGCATGTTGCAAAGTTTAAAAAACAGAAAGCATGTGATTCCTTTGGGGAAAAAACTTAACAACAACAACACGTACGTAAAGTCTATTCGCATGTTGTGAAATATAATGAGACAATGTTAATCAACGTTATTCTGTTTAATGTAACTGTGTTGTCATGTATCTGTTTAAATCAACTTCACTATCAGTAATTTCAGACAAATCATTTGCTAGGTCTGCCCGTTAGCAAGAGATAACTAGACTGAATGTTATCATTTTTACTAAACATAAGCATAAGTAAACAGTTCTAAACCTTACAAGAAACAAATATTTTATCGAATGACATAAAGATTCAAACTTAGCAAAAGAAACGGAAAACAAACTGAAACTGAAGGTTGGGTTTATCACATTTATATAAAAAGAGGAAAGAAAAGAATATTTTATGCTGAATTATAAAATGATTCATGAGTACCTCAGCAGATATATCTCTGTCAATATAATTGTCGTTAATTCTATAACGAGTTTAACTTATTTGTAACAGTGCAAAGTTTTGGCAAGTCCACTATTGCAAGCATTTGACTTCTATTGCCGTCAGTACTTAATTTGAAATAAAATTTACAATACCTTCGACCAAAAAGTTTCAGTGCGAGCAACGCAAACAGGAAAACACTCATCATAAACAGAATAAGAACGTTTAGAATCTCCGGTACTGTTCGCCGAATATTTCTGAAAGCTCTGCGAATCTGAGAAAAAGAAAAGAAAAGGTTTGAGAACAAGTCAGAATCAAAATTTTGGTTTTTGTTTCTTTTAACTAAAAACTTAAACTTGTGATTATACAACTCTTTTCACTACCTTTCTGAACATATTAGGACAATAATAAGGAGATTTAATGTGTAAATGAAATGATAGAGATCGAAAAGTGCGAAAAGCAAAGGGTCCGAAAATAGTGAACTTAACCCCACAATCTTCAAGGTTTTGTACAACAATACAAGGATTAACTGTTGCGCTTGACAGTATCAACAGTATATGATCCTTGTTATTATATTTCACAGTCCGTATATCTAAAATACTGACCTGACGCCCGTCAGAGAAGTTTATAATGAGCAAAGACCTAAGTGGTCTTGACCATCTAACAGGATGCGAATCTGGGGCTTTGTTGATCCATATGACGTAGCATATCATATCTATAATGGTCAACTGGAAAACATATGTTTATTTTTTCAAATATAATGAATTGCAAAATATCATATAATACAAAATTTCTTCAAATAAGACATGCGGAACTTGTGATAGAAAGATATTTACACTTTGTAAATGAAATGCAATGTTTCGGAAGACATTTTATTGTCAACCTCAAACACAGTATGATAGTGGCCATACCGCAAACCTTGAGTACCGTCAAGCATAAGGCATGCAAAAACAGTAGTTTAAAGTTCTTTCTTCAACCGATATAATATAAAAAAAATGTTTAACAGAAAAAAAAGAGTTGTGTATATCTTTATACACTAACTTCCACTGCAGTGAAGTATTTAAATAGTAAGACAAAAAACACAGACATAGCCCGCCCACTTAGCTCAAAAGGTAGAGCACTGGATTAGTAATCCATCGGTCGTTGGTTCGACCCCTGGGCAGGGCAAAATTTCTCCGTGACAATTGTTCTCAGACATTGTGTCTTATGTTCATTTGTATTTCACCGCTGATTCAGAATAGATCATGTGGGAACAGTAGTCAGTCACTTGCGGAGAAATTGGCATTTACTGGTTAGTTATCCAGGAAAACCGGTTAGGTGGACTGACCGCCGAGATATAACATATGTTGAAATCGGCGTTAAACCCCAAAACAAACAAACAAAACACAGACATTTATGCATATGTAGAAGCAGCCTGCACAGAATATGTCTGTGTTTTTTATAATAAGACATAAATAGACTATAAAGAAGACCAACACGTACTGTACTGTACTGTACTGTACTGTACTGTACTGTATTGCACTGCACTACACTGCATTGCATTGCATTGCAACAAAATTGTGATGTGGTGTCGTGTCGTGTCCCGTTGTGTTGTGTTGCTTGCCCTTCGCTGCGCTGTGCTACATTATTTTTTAGTATCGTATCGGTTAGCGTAAAGTATTTTTGCTACTGCAGCAGGGGATCATTATATTGACTGTCTGAATACAGTGTTTCTATTGACCTACCGTTATTATACCTATGACCATGATGTTTTTGGTATCCCTCCAGAAAATGTTTGCAAGGCTGAAATAGGCAGAATGGATGAATCGGACGATAAATAAAGTCAGGCAAAACATCTCGATTATCATCGTTCCCTGAAATGTACATCAAAGTGTACTATTATAGACAATAGTAGAAAAAATAAAATAAATCGAAAAAAAGGATTTGTTTAGGCATATCAATTGTCTGAATTGTAATGTTTCAAAAGTTATACGTAACGATTGTGTAAGATCGATCTCAATATTTGAGGATACATGTATGTATTCTTAAAATCTTCAAGAAATAAGTATTTTACTTTTGTTTTCTGTCTCGTCTTTTACTGAGATGATTAACGTGGAGTTTTCCCTTTATGACATGTGTATTTTTTATTTTACGACCAAGATGACAAGTATTGCTGTCTTTCGGATCCACTTAAAACAAATATACCTAGATTATTGTTACGGTATCATACACAATTTATTGCAATTGACTGGCATTTTTTGTAAGACTAGAAGTATTCGTTAGGCTAACATTAATGGGTATTACGAATTGTATCAGGTGTGTACTATCTGTAAACAAAACAGCCTTAATCAAAGGTAATTACCCAATAAGGCAGTTCCCATCCCGGACGTGTTGGCTTTTCAAACAGTGCTAGTGAAAGGTCAAGAAGTATACAGAAATACAATCCCCATCGGAAATACCATTTGTGATAGATAATGTAAAATCTGGAATGAACGCGTCAATCAATCAGTAGATTAATCAATCAATCAAACAAATAAACAATCGATCGAAAAGAAAAGAAAACTTAGAGCAACAAGCTAGATGACTATTTATGATTCCAAAGTTATTACACTGAAATCTTTTATGTTTTTGTTTGAATAATTCAACTTGACTATAATTTGCATGAAGCTTTATGCATTGATATTTAAAGACTATTTTGGGTCAAATCATTAAAATATTCGGAACAATAGCAAGACAAAAAGCCATTTGAATTTAAAAAAATCGTTAAACATAAATGTTTAATTTACTAGGAGATAATTGTTAAATAAGCATATTTTTTTCTAAAAGAAAAGGGTCTATATTTGAACTGATGTAAATGAAACCAGACGGTAAAACTATTGGTGATTAAGGTTTTATTTCGCAGAATTTTATGACAGTACGTAATTTACTGTATCTTATATCTTGTGAAGAAAAGTACAATGTATATTGGAATGTAATCTCACCTGACGTGAACAGGATCGGTTTTATACGTAAAATTTCTGCCACTCTCTGCATCTTTTATAAGAGTTTCAGCAAGAATCAAGCCCTGAAAACGGTGTTATACCATTAGCCTTTACACAGTGTTAACTGACACTGGAGAATGTTGATTGGAAGAAAACTACGCAATTAATTCAGTGAGTTAGAGAGTATACAACTCTTAATTCTAATCTCTGAAGTATGACTGAACGACCTTATTCGGTTGTTACCATAATTATCTTACAACAGTCAATTATATTGTAAAGATAACAAGGGGTCTACTCAAGTTTATCGAAATTTACGTTATATGTTATATCAGTATCTATGTAATGCATTTTTTTTATTTTGCCTTTTTACTATATTTATTCACTCAATTTTAATAAACATTTGAAAACAAGAGGCATAAAAGAATCCAAACGTGTGTATAGTTTGACTGTCGAGTGTGTCTGGTTAAAAGCTTAAAATTTTAAACAAACCTCCTCCGTCAAGTGTTGCAGTTCTTCCTCTTTGCTCGGGTGTCTATGTCTAGGACTTGGTGGCCCGTTGAGCTGGTTGAACGCTGAATTTATATTTGATAGTGTAGGTTTTGTTTTCTCTGCTGTGTTCACTGTAATAACTGTACTGTCTTCTTTATTTGCCTCAACACTTCTCGCCTCTTTTGATAATTTTCCTGGTGGTGGAAGTTTTAAGGTTTCCAGGGAATCATTGTTATCAGTTTTGTCCGTTTCGTCACTCACTCGTAGTGTAATGCTATTTCTATTTACTTCATTACTGTCATTCTCGTCTGCTGTCACAGGATCTGAGGAGGTTTCGCCGTCGGCTGGGTCGATAACTATGACAGGTGGTGAAAGTTCCGAAGAAGACATTCCTTGCAACACAAAATCCAAATACGTTTAATTAAAGAACATTGCAATCCATCCAATTTATGATTGATAATATCCTGCATCCATGTACAACTTTAATCCCCCTAATCTTTCTCCGCAACTGTTGCACTTAGATGCATTTCTTTTAATTACCGAATTTACAATCTTTGTAAGTACTTTTATATCATTAATTCCACGACTTCTTTGACAAGTAATTATTTCTTCATACAAGGAGGCGTTTTTCTTTTGTTAACCAGGGATGTACTCAAAGTTATCGTATGCCTATATATTGTAAAGTAGGTTGATAACGTGTGGATGGTGATAAAACATTGAACAGATGCACAGTCGGGTAATTGTTATCAGTGGGCAAATCTCTGAATAGTTTTCATAAATATTTTTTATTATTTACAATCAGTACCTTTGTATTTTGTATTAGAATATCTTATATTAATATTGGACATACCACAACAGCAAATACGGACACAAGAGTTAAGTGTGATGCTGTTGTGTGTTGCTGAGTGCACCGTCAACGATTAACATATTTTGTGAAACAGGGATTAGACTATAATCTTTTTGGAAGCAATAAACGCTCCCACCCCCTCTTTCTGAATACTCTGGGGTGGGGGTCCAAATGAAATGTTGTTCAATTACACTTGCATCTCATATCAAAGAGATATTTGCCATGTTCCTACTTGTATGAAAATTAAACATTGGACGTTTGTTGGTATCCTTACTTTTACGATGAGTATATACACATGTATTTTTACTACCTTACAAAAACGTGTCTAGTAAAGATGTTTATTAAAAATTTGAGGTGAAACTTTCCAGACTTGTATTAAATTAGTATTACAAGAAACAAATTCAAAACTTTTTTTACCAAAGTTCTTAACTACAAAATTATATAATTGTGCATTAAAAAAGAGGATTTGAAAACACACACACACACACACACACACACACGGTAAAGAAAACATTGCTTGAATTTCGAGGTGTCCATAGTAGTACCTTTGTAAAATCAATAATATTGTTTCTCATTATTTAAGTGCAAGTTATTCTCTGTGAAAATGATTTCTGATACTTAAATATAATATTGTTTTTAGTTTGCGATAAACATTTTTCAACTTATGGTATGGGGCACACTATCGAGTCCTAAAATTATTGTAAATAAGAGCCATGTCCAAAACGCTGCTCCCGTCCGCTGACAAAGCTGTATTGCCAAAGGATATGCGACGCAAATAACTTGCTAAGCGTAACAGCTGATGATAGAGGTAAAAGCTCAACAGCTCAATTTCAGTGGTGTAGAAAATGTTGTGATAGAACACATATCGCAGTAGAAGAAAAACTAATTTGGTGTAAATGAAAAGGAATAAATGGTACAATTTACAGTTCTACTTTATAACTCTTAACATGCACTTCCTCTCAATACATTTAATCGTTTGAAGTTTCAATAAAGTACCTTGTTGGTGTTACGCTCGGGACAAGTGTGTTACGGACGATCAGACGGACAAACTGATAGAGACCTTTATTATAAGCACTTCCTCTCAATTTTATCCATCATTGCTGTGTTACAGTTCTTGCACACTGTACTTCCTCTTTATGTTCTGTATCATTGTGTGAAATATTAATTCTTTTTACATTTTTCGAGTTATCTGTGGACAAGTATTTTCAAATAATGATGATGATGATGACGATGATAATAATGGGAGGTAAATAAAAATGAGAAAGACAGTGTTATGATTTTTGCAAACTGCACATCCACTCGATGTACACTGTCGTGTGAAATGTCAACTAAATTCCCTAACTAATTCAGAGTTGCATTTGGAGACATTTTATCATTTTATTTCCTTAATAACTTTTGGAGTAACGCTAAATACAAGTAATGTATATTACAAAAGGACCATGGCAGCACTTAAGCCCTCGTCTGTGTATAACTGCTAAGAAAGGTTAGTGTTATGTAATGTTTTTATCATCAAAATAAAATAGAAAGACTTAATCAAGTGGCAATATTAGAACAAAATCGGTAGAAATTGACTTAAATTAAGTATTGGTCCACTAAGTAATGTTTCAAATCAAATTTCAGAAGTTACAACCTTATGGCTTCTTACAAGTAATTATATAGGATTTTCTCTAACAGGGGTGAAGCGAAAATGACCCCAGGGGCAAAGATTGAACAATCTTGATAGAGGTCTACTTGGTAAGAACTCTGGGTACTGTGTTACAAAGAAGAGAGATTTTTTAGATTTTAAATCTATAGATTTCTAATGTAAAACGTTGGACCCCAGGTTGGCGCAAATAATGACTACAGGGACATATTGTGAAGAAACTAGAAAAGAGGGCCATAGTGGCCCTAAAACGCTCATCTTAGTTCACTGCTGAGAAAGTGCAATATCATGGATTTATCATCAAAATAAAAAAGAAAAAATTAACAAGAGGCATAATATGAACATTATTAGTAGAGATCCATTAGGCAATGCTTCAAACTAGATTTAAGACTCAGTCTTATGGCTTCTGACAAATATCTTTAAAACAGATTTTTCTATATAAAACATCTTGCCAAAATAAAGCCAAGGTCAAAATTTGAATAATTTTGGTATTGGCATTGCTTCAAGCAATATTTCAGAACTCTTGGCCTTATTAATAAGCTTCAGAGAAAGAGTTTAGAAAAAAAAAGATTTCTAACAGGACTGTTAGAATTTATCCTCTGACAAAAATTGCACTCCCTTTTTGTGCAAGTTGTCCTCTTTTATTGTTTGCAATATGACATTGTATCCATTCCCAACCTTTGGAGTAATGCTCCAAAAGTAAAGTATATAAAAGGGAAATAATTCAAGAATGAGGTAGTTGTATTGTCTCTGTACGAACTTTCATGCATGCATATTAAACACCGAATGGAAGTAATGGTATGCATCTGGGCGGCCGTCACTCTGGTTGTCCGTTAGCAGACTCTTCCCAACGCAAGTTCCCATTCAGCTCTTGAAGGATTTGGTTAAAATTAACGGAAAAAATATCAATAATAATTGGCATTTTTAAAATTTGCATGGGTGTTCTGTACGACTTCACATTTATTCATGTTTGGCTTATGCCAATTAGTCGAAAAGAAATATAAACTACTAATGCCTAATCATACTTTCCTCATAGGCAAAAGATAGGCCCTACTTTATAAGTTTGTTTTCTTTTGAGGGCCGTTCACGAAGTTGCAAGAATTTGTGACCCGACCTATTTGCATTTTGTTTCGTGTTGAATAATTTAGTTCTAAGCCAGTATTGTTTTTATCCTTTTATCTCAGTATTGTACTCTCCTTTTAACTTGCTTTTAACTAGTAAATTGCACTCAGTATTTGTATTAACACCTATTTCCAGACAACGCGCCTGCTTAGTGTGATCGTGAACGATCTTGTAGCAGTAAAATGTAGATGTAGATGTAGATAATTTTCTCGGTATTTCATATTTTGATGTGGCAAACTATGTATTTAATTTGATTCCGATTTAAACTATTCAAGACTATCAAAGGCAATGCATTGCATTTTTTTCGGACAAAAGTACAGTCAGACATTATTTTACTAATGTTCTATATTTCAAGCGAATAGAAAATACTACTGGACGTTATAAGCAGTCCTGTCGAACAAATATTAGTAAATATTAGTGTTGTAGAACCCTTCCAAATTAGTGCGCATGCTCAGGTAAACATTCGCCATTTTGGAAAATAATATTTCCTAGAGCAGACGAGATGTAAATTTCAATTGCAGATTTGGCAATAATCAGCCAAATGTCGTCGGCATTGGCTAAGTTCAGGAAATCTAACAAAGATGGGGATATAAAGAAAGCCGCTCAGAAAGTTGCAGATCCCAAGAAAGACACTCTGACACGATTAAAACATCTTCGTACAGTTCTGGGTTGGTCCACAAATTTCTTTGGCCTTGGAATATAAATTTTCAAAGACAAGTCATGCCAATGATACACTCCTGTTGAAAGACAAATTAACATCATGATTGAATGAATTCATTATGCAATAGACTAGTCTACTGTCATAAATGACACATCTTTTCTCTTGTTAAAACATTCTATTTAAACAGTTTAAAAATCTAGAACCTAGTTTAGTTGTTATCTGAAATATGCAGATATGGTTAAGATTCACATTATATTGCATATGAGTGTATATCAAAATCCCCTTGATCATAATCCCCTTGGTTGAAAAATGACATAGTGATCGAAATCCCCTCAACAGAAATGACAGGGTGTTCATAATCCCCTTGATGGATAGTCAAAATCCCCTTGGCAAAAATGATGGGGTGGTCAAAATCCCCTCAACTTGTGAAAAACAACCCCCTTTACTCAATATTCTTTTTCCTTTGATCTTTTGTCACTCCAGCTAAACTATTGTGTTACATAAAGAAATGTTGCAAACAGCAGTTACATTGAGTAGAGGAAAGAGTATGGAGTATACTTTAGCAATAAAATATTTGGAGACCGTGATTGTATTGATTAGGGGGAGCTGATTAGGGGATCAATGTGTCTGCTTTTGTAGACTTTTGCATATAACTATAATTGCAATGATTAATTATAATCAACTATCATTTATTTGTTTGTATTTTACAATTTTCTCAGCAATAATAACATCAATAAAGGGTGTCATTATTAACTGGCTGTGACAAACATACACCTTTTAATTGTTTGTATGCTTTTCTCTTTTTTTCAGCAATTCTTGAAGCAGTTGGTTCTTAAATTCATTGAACTAAAAAGAAAAATAAGAAAAAAATCTTAAGAAATTTCCCAACCATTTCACATTATTTGAGGGGATTTTGACTACCCACTGAGGGGATTATGACCACCCCTTTATTTTTGCCAAGGGGATTATGATAACCCTGTCATTTCTGTTGAGGGGATTTCGATCACTATGTCGTTTATCAACCAAGGGGATTATGATCAAGGGGATTTTGAGCGTCCCCCATTGCATATATCTTATTGTCAATTTTTCTGTAGCGCATGTAGTGTTGTATCTAGACCTGGAAAAGGGCTGGGTGCTGGAGGAAAAGGGCCTGGGCTAGGGGGCTTGTAATGCAAGCGCGCGATTTCCTGCATTCTGGGCAATTCTGACACAATTCTTGAAGGTTTTTGTCATGCTAATATGTCTTTGAAATGAAACACAGAAAACATTCATAGATCTATCAGTTTTTAATGCATGCAACACTCATGAAAAGTAATGTATTGTCGATTCATATATTTTAAAAAAAAAAAAAGAAAAAAAAACTGTATAGGGTGGGGGGCCATTTCGATGATGTTTCGTGAGTGACACTATCATTTGTCGACGATATTTTAACCTGTTTGGTTACATTGTTGTTTTCGGCTAGTTTGGGTTCTTTGGTTTGAATAAACTGGTGTAAAGTTGTTTGTTCTTCACTTCGAAGGAAAGTTTGAAGTAAAACCATAAACGTAAAGTGCGGAGGCAGCGATAAAACACGCATGCCGTTACCTATCTCAGCGAAAAAAAATATAATATTCTAAACTGTCCTTCTGTCAGTTATATATAAAAACGATACTCCTTATTTTTATAAATGATTTCGACCATGAATTTAGCAATGGAAAAGATTTTACTGCAAGCGAATCCGCATACTTGTAATGCGTCGCAGTGTAACCCTGTAATGTACCGTATAGTACAAATAGTTCTGAAGAATGTTTACGATTTCGATTTGTCAAAATGAATTTGACTCGTTGTCAGTTTTTCTGTATTTTTAGTTTCTGTAAGATTCTGAACAAAATTTACTTAGGGCGTACTATGCATCAAAAAGTTAACACTATGGGCATTTTTTTAAACACTTGGCAAATGTCACGCATGACTTTCCCAATCACTTGTCACTGACCACTTGATCAATACACACAAGTTAGCTGTGTTAATCGCTTGACTTGACACGCTAAAGGTCTATGTGCAGTAAAAGATGGGATCGATGGACCGAGTTAAAAACTATTTATGTGCTAGACTATTTGGCGCGAGATAATAATGGGCGGATCGAGTTTTTGGATTTAAAAAAATGACTCCAGAAAATCTTTCAGAGAAGTATTTATAAAAGCAATCATACTATACCTTCAGCATAAACTATAAACACTTAAATTTATCTATATACTAATATCCAAAGATTTCATTTTTTTCCAATGATATTTTACTGTTGTTCTTAAAAAGATAAATTTCTTAGAATGGTATGCATTTGCATTGATACGCTTGTGTAATGGGTACCTAGGTGAAAATATGTCATTGAAAAAGTATATTCCATGTGTCTACTTGTACTGAAGAATATTGTTTGTTTTGGTTGTGAAACAAAGTGAAATTAATCTCTGTTTCTTTCCAGAAAACTATGATACTTCAGAAGCAAAGAAATTCTTTGAAGATAATTATTCCCACATCTACTATATTTTCTTTGACAACTTTGTGGCAGTAGAAGCCGATCTCAAACAAAGAGGTATTTATTTAACATTGCTTTATGAAGAGATCATATTAAACTTAATTTGATCAAGACAAATGTATTTAACATTAAATAACAAGTGACATTTGCTTTGGTTCTACCTTACAATTAAGTCAGTAGTTGAAAATTAAAACACTTTAAAACACATTAAACACTTTATTAAGCCACCTCTGAATTTTAGCATTTCCATATGTAAAGGATAAAAGAGCCTATTCCATAGTAGATTTTACTTTTATATTTGATGTTTGTCTTTGTATGGACTTGTATGATGATGATTTAACAGTGTCTTAAGTTGTTACGGTTACTCTAGATAGAGACTTTTAAAGAATTTTACACACAATCTGGAAGAATGAAAGATATCTTTTGTTTCAGCAAATAAATCCCACAGGGAAGAATTGGACAACATCTTGAATATTTTTGAGGTAAGATATTTGTAATGAACTTTGTTTCTTTTAGACTGTCTGTCTGTAACAGGCTAAGTTGCATTAATTCAAATGCTTAGAAATGAAATCATGATTTAGTTACTGAGTCATCACTGAGTACACCCAGGCTAGATGAACTGCTTAAGAATAGTTTGAACAAGACTACTCCTTCTGATGATGAAGTCAGCATTGATAAGAAGAATGATTTAAACAGAGGACTTGCAGTTCTGATGCTTAGAAACAGATTACACAAACTTGTAGCTTTACTGAGTAAACAGATGCAGAATTTATTTGACATTTTGCTGCTTTCACCTGTTGTTGTGCCCCGAAAAGAGGGCATATTGTTCTTTAACTGTCACTTGTCATTCCAACCAACTACTTTAATATTGCCTATAACTTCCTCATTAGTGAATAGATTTACATCAAACTTGAACACAACACACGCTTGAACAAAACCCTTCCACTGACTAATATTTGTATGACCTTGACCCCTGAATGACCTTGATCTCGAAGGTCATATTGTCTGAAAACTTAAACATTGTCCAAAACTTCCTTATTAGTTGCTTCATACTTGGACACAACACCCCTTTGGACAAGACCTTCCCAATGACATATTTATATGACCTTGACACCGAAGGTCAAGTTGTCAAAAATAGTAGTTATACCCCACAAACAAAGTTTGAGGGGGTATATAGAAGTGAGCTTGTCGGTCGGTTGGTCTGTCGGTCCGTCATGGTTTCCGGACGATAACTCATGAAAGGCTAGACAGATTTAAACAATTTTTGGTACACAGCTGTAACATCATAAGATACAGGTCAAGGTCAATATTGGGGCTGATGGTGCCAAGGTCACTGTTACTAAAAATAGAAAAACGGTTTCCGGACGATAACTCATGAAAGGCTTGACAGATTTAAACAATTTTTGGTACACAGGTGTAACATCATAAGATACAGGTAAAGTTCGATATTGGGACTGGTGGGGTCAAGGTCAAAGTCACTGTTACTGAAAATAGAAAAATGGTTTCCGGACGATAACTCATGAAAGACTAGACAGATTTAAAAAAAAATTTGGTACACAGGTGTAACATCACAAGATACAGGTCAAGTTCGATATTGGGGCTTGTGGGGCCAAGGTCAAGGTCACTGTTACTAAAAATAGAAAAACGGTTTTTGGATGATTACGCATGAAAGGCCAGAAAGATTAAAAAAATTTTTGGTACACAGGTGTAACATCATAAGATACAGATCACATTCGATATTGGGGCTGGTTGGGCCAAGGTCAAGGTCGCTGTAAATAAAAATAGAAAAATGGTTTCCAGACAATAACTCATGAATGGCTTGACAGATTTAAACAATTTTTGGTACACAGGTGTAACATCGATATTGGGGCTGGCGGGGCCAAGGTCAAGATCACTGTTACTAAAAATCTTGCAAATGCATATTTTTATGACCTTGACCTTGAAGTCATATTGTCCAGAAAACTTGTTTTGAAGGATCTGCAATTTATCATCATGACAACATCTGGTCACTTTTTTTTTTACTTTGACCCCAGAATGACCTTGATCTGGAGGTAAAATTGTCCTTCCTTTCATTCATCTTTATTTTACTTATTATGCCCCCGAAGGGAGGTATATAGTTTTTGAACTATCTGTCTGTCAGTCAGTCTGTCACTCCATCTGAAAATGTTAACAATGGCCATAACTTTCTTATTAGTAAGTGGATTTACTTCATATTTGGACACAACACCCCTTTGGACAATAGCTTCCAACTGACTTATATTTATTTGACCTTCACCCCTGAATGACCTTCACCTTGAAGATCCAATTGTCCAAAAACTTTAACATTGGCCATTACTTCCTTATTAGTAAGTGGATATACTTCATACTTGGATCTACAACTTATCTACATCTGGTCCATAAGTGAAAGGCCAAAGCAGCACTTATTGGGCATTGTCACCTTACAGCAGGGGTTACATTAAGTTTTTGAGTTGGAGGGAATACATATAAAGTAGGTGGGGGATTTGCTGCCAGTTTGTTATAAAATAAGCCTGGGTGAAGATCTCATACTAGCAGGGGAAACTACCCGCCTTCCGCCTCTTAATGAAACTCTGCTTACAGTTCTTGTTTTATTTAATACTTTGATGTATACTATGGTCTACTAAACTCCTCTTTAATACATTTTCCCTTGTCTAGCACCATGTATAATTATATAAACAGATAGAATAACTATTATTCATCAGCAACATTTTAAAGCTCAAATCAATAAAACATATGTTTTAATACTAGTTCTGGCCATCTGATGAAAGAACTAAACACTACATTCTTCAACTGTTTTAGTGAATTGGTTGTAAAAATAAAACTGCATAGGGTGTACAGTTACCAACCACAATATCCGTCAAGAAAATGTCTTAAATGTATCTTCATAATTCTATAAATCCACACAAACTAATCAGTGACCATACCTTGTTATCATTTTGTGAATCACATAGGTATCAAGGTTGTGAGTCACATAGGTATCAAGGTATGTAAATAAAACATCAGTCTATAAGAAGGTCAAAAAATGTGTCACAAGTTTTCAGACTTCAGTATTGCTGGTATGTGCTAACAGGGCAAAGTTTTGACAGAGAGAGCGAAGAAGTCACCCAGGTCTCACCCTCAGCTAATCCCTGACACTCAGCTAAAGAAGAAGTCGCCCCCTTAGCTGATGCCGGACACTCAGCGTGGAAAGAAGTCCAAAAGGTTCCCTTCCCCTTGGCTGATCCCTGACACTCAGCTGAGATATGCATGGACTGGCTCAAAATATTTTAAATCAAATGGGGCATTTGAAAGGATATTTGATGGAAATTTAGAATTAAATCTGAGAGAAATGCATTGTCCCAGTGGCATTGAATTTGAGTATATGGGAATATTTAACCTGTAAGACTTTGTTACAGAAAATTCTGTTGCTGTTACCTGAGTTGGTTCATAAAAGATGGATGTTCCACAGCATTGGACGTATAATGAAGAAACTGCTGCATCCTGGGAATGGACTCAAGGTTAGCAGCTAGAAAATGTCTTCACTTTATACTGAGCTGGTTGTTTGATTTTATTGAGTGGATCAACTAGTTGCAATAAAATGGGACAAAATATTTTCTCTTTTTGATTATCCAAAACAGATATGTCAGTTTTGCTCAGATAGGAAATAAACCTGATGGAATACATCACATAAATATGTGTATTTTCCCTAATTTATCCATTGAAACTTTGTAGATGACTAAGTGCAAAAGCATGTAGTCATGGAGGCAGAATCTATAATTTAACTTTTTTTCTCTGAACATCTTTGAGAACAGTTCATCTTACTGTCTGTTATCCAAGATAAGTGTAAGATGAAAAGTTTTATACCATTGAAAGATTGGTGCTTTTTTTGGTTCTGTTTTCAGCTGAGGCGAGATGGTATGCGGCTCTTCCTGATTTGGTATCAGATCTTACAGGACAATGCTTCAGAGGAATGTCACCAGATATTCCTACAGCTGGTGCCTGGCCTTGGGGATGGGGAACAACAGGATATACTGAATGGTAGAAGTGTTTCCACACCTGACAGTATGTATTGATGTTACTTATTGTTCAAAGCTTAATTAAAGACACGTAGATGTTAATTTATTGATGAAACTTATTAAGGAGACTATAAGTGTCTGAGTTGTCTGTTTTCATCTGATGAATCTTTGCCAATTCTGGAGGTTGCAGGTGCGAATTCCCTAGGGATGAGAGTCATTGATGACTTTATTCCACAGTTTTGGCAGAAGTACTGGTTTGAACCTAGGTAGCAATCATTGAACACTATTGATAGAAGTTGCTTCAACAAGAAATTCATAAAAAATGAATTAGTTTATATATATATATATATTGCTCCTTGGTAGAAAATCTTAACATTGCACAGTATTATTGTATCTGTAAATCCAAGGTTTCTGATTGAAAATCAAAAGTAGTTTGTTAATTCTTGTTAATTTCTTGATGCATCATGACAGATTAATGTACTTAGGCATTTGAAGTAGTTGTAGCACATTGAATATATTTGATGAAAAAGATTGTGTACCAACTAACCTTTCAACAATCAGTAAAGCCTTCTTGTCAAATCAAGCATATGATTTAAGTTACCGATAGAAGCATCTTGAGTATAAGAATATGATAACTCCTCACAGGGAATAATCTAGAACCCCAAAAAGGGCAGGGTGCTGCAAAATTAGGGCAGGGTGCTAAGGTGTAGGGGCAGAACATTATTGCACGCGTTCCAACTTGAAAGCATTGTTATGTCTGCATATTTTCAGGTACTAGTATAGGTTTTGTGCTGTATTTAACAAAAAGAAAAAGATTATTCAATAACTTTTATATTTCATATGATATGAAATGTTTAATTTCATTATTCAGTGAGAATGTACAGGCACTGAAGATCTGCAAAAAAATAATTACTGTTCCTGTAGCTTTAAACACACATTCAATTCTCAGAGAATAGGAAACTTTTCCAATGAAAAACTGGCACTTACAATAAAATAATGACCACTTATCTAAATCAATTAATTGAATGTTGTACGTTTGTCATATAAAACTTCTCATTCTCCAAAACACTGTTTTCTATTAATATTAAAATACGATGGGGTCGCGGTAATATATGACAGATGGAATTTATCCGAGATTTTCACTCGCTGCTTCATGTTTATTAATTATCTAAATATTTGCTGAAATTGGTTTCCTTCAAATTGCTAGATCTATCTGACTTTTCTTACAAATAAATCCGAGAACTTAAACAAATAAAATCAGGAAGTTTTTGGCGACAATTTGCCAAGGTCGCCCGCTCATTCTGGGGCCAGTTCTGCCATTTTACATTTTTTGACGGCATGTTTGTTAGCAGGGAAAAGGTGATCAGAAATTTTCGTATTTCTAACTTAAACGTATAAACTGATTATTTTTTCATTTCTCTTGATTTACTCGTAACAGCATTTAGAGTTTTAATGATATGGGCGGAACTGACCACTTACTGAAGATGTTCTAACACCTGTCCCATTTAATCTTCACCATAATTTTAGGTATCGCAGTTTGCTTAATCCCTGTACACCACAAGGTGGTTATTGGTTGACTGGTGTCAACTAAATAAACAAACAATCAAGCGACGCACATGATTAGGCGTGTGCAGATCAATCATATATCAATCAATTTAACAAATTAAAAAAGCAGTGGGCGGGACACAATTAAACTAGGCCAATGCAAAAGGCAAATGGGCGGTCCTTAAAAGGCATAAGGGCGCTGGAGGAAGGGCAGCGTGGTGTTCAACATCGGGCAAAGGGGCGCCGGCAAAAAGGGGCGTGGCGCCGCGCCCCGCTAACACGCTCTAGATTATTCCCTATCCTCAGTTTTAGATGTATATCTACTGGCCACTTTATATTTGTGTATTTTAAAGTTTCAGGTAAACTTTTATCTCTACACAATTGTGCATTTAAAAGCAGTCTCTCTACTTAGTTTTTGTTGTGCATTTTTCCAACAGTAAGAGCTTCTAGTTCAAGTTTGTCAAGTACATGTAAGTGTGCAGGGTGAAACAAGTATGACTGTTCTATGTATTCTCCGCTTGTTTTTTTCCCCAAGTCAAAAAGTTTTGTTTTAACAACTTTTCTAATGTTTTCTCCTTTTGCATAATCAGTGTTCCATTTGTACATGAATTAAAAAACACCTACCATGCATGGCAAGTTTGTGCTTTTTCTTTCCATTTAGTTAAATGGAGATCTTTTCCTTTATGAAGCATGTGTTTTCCCATACAATTGTCCTCTCCCTCTCAGAATGTTCTTTTTTTTACTTGCATAATCTACTTTATACATGAACTATATTGAAGAATTACAATGTGAAGTGTCATGAATTATGATGCAGGGATTATGGCTTATTGTCTCTGTAAATCCATCCAGCAATAAGTTGTTTTTATTTCTGCTTTAAGTTAACTGTCACTAGGTTGTAAATTTAATCACAACACCAGACTGTCGGTTTATCCATCTCTATCAAGTATTGTCCTCTCTGTACTCATTAATGTTGAATTTCTGAATTTTGAAATAAACTGGCAATAATGTTCAGTAGTCATGTATCATAGTTAACCTTGCTTAAACAATCTGTTTCTGCAGAATATATCCTATGGGGACATGCTCATGTACAGTGATATTTCTTGTGATTCTTATTGTTTTCCATCATCGGTTACCCCCAATAGATATTTCGCACAACTACATTATGTATTGTGGGACAAGTGACTGCCGATAACTTGGTTTTATGATAATTAATGAGCAAAGTGAAGGAGTGAAGAAATACTTTCTCATGATATTCTGCAATACTAATAAATACTTTTAATTTTTGAAGGTTGATCTAAAACGTCAAAACAGTGATGTTGTTACTTTTATTAATAAATTAAAGTATCTCCAAGAATTTTAAACATAGCTTTGTGTTAAAACATAACAAGTAATTTTACTGGCTAAGATTGCAAAAGGAAATTTTGTAAACAAATGAAAATACGTCATTAATTATTCAGTAGTACAAAATGTTTCAAACTAATTGTCCCATCGTTGATAAATAGAGTAAAATGGCATGGATCAAAGGTTGGTTTCAATGTTGATGGTTTTCATCACTGCTGCCATTTAAAGTAGCTATGCATGTGTTACCTGGAAAAGCTTTGTACAAATTGTTTACATTTTCTCACATGAACTGCTCCAGATACATGTAGGGGAAAAAATAACTTTGTTGCTGAATGTTAACTCATAGTATTGCTGTAGATACTACTTTGGCTTTTAATAGAATCATACTTACACTTGTGTTACTTGAGTTTAATAAGAGATTTTGTTGGTTTATTTTGCCAGAAATATCAATGCTTGTTATGCTTTTTAATTTCTTAAAGAAAAGTAATATAATTATATAAGGTTTATAGTTTAAGCTGTGCTTTGTAACTACTGTACCTATTTGTAAAGGAATCATAGAAATTGTGGGTGAACTGTAGAATACGGGAGCCATTTATTTTCCTCTGAAATCAAAACATTTACAAATGGAACACTGGAATTTGTTGCCAAGTGTATTTTTTATGTTTCTAGCTTTTTATGTTATTTTTACTAAATGTTTCATCAGAGTGCATTGTATTTAGAGTCTTAAGAAATACCCAAATTTTATAGATATTAATATAATTATCATGTCTTCTCATATTGTGGGGTGGGAGACGTACTTCTCTTTTACTTTCTTTCTGTATGTCACAAAGTTTGTCTGCTATTCTTCTCCAGAACAACTAGATTGATTTAAATGGAACTTGCTATGATATATTGGTACCAGGCCTAGGTGAACATATTGTTGGCATTTTAAGGTTCAGTGATTTTCAGCAAAGTTATGGGCCTTGATTTCTCCAAATTTGAACACATATGGGCATATCTCCAAAACTATTTGTCTGATTAAATACAAAACTTCACAGGAATGATTGTAAGCAAGTGCAGTTACAGGTATGATTAAAGTGTTCTGGTTGGCTTAATTTTAGTGGAGTTATGGGCCTTGATTTGTCCAAATTTGAACCTATATGGGCATATCTCCATAATCACATTTCGGAGTTTTACCAGTCTCCATAGGAATGATTGTTAGCAAGTGTAGTTAGAAGTTTTATTGACTTGTTCTAGTTGGCTGATTTTTATGGGTGTTTTGGCCCTTGATTTGTCCAGATTTGAACACATTTGGGCATACTCCATAATTAGGAAACTTCACAGGAATGATAAGCGAGAGTAGTTATGCATTTTTTCGTCTTGTTGTGTAAGGGTGATTTTTGAGTGAAGTTACTGCCCTTGATTTGTAACACTTTAAATACAGTTGGGCATATCTCCACAACTGCTGGTTAGAGTTTGATGAGACTTCACAGCAATGATAATGACCAACTGTAGTTATGCATATTATCAATGTCAGATGTTTTTAATGGTGTTGCAGTGCTTGAGTTTTGACCAAATTTGAGTACATTTCAGCATATCTCTGTAACAGCTTGTTAGATTAAGACTGCTTGTCAGATTTTGATGACATGTGGGGACGGGATACTTAAGTTTTTTCCCTAAAACAATTTCTAGTTATGTATGGTCTTGTGAAGTACCTTGATAGTTCATAGCAAACATGTCCTGTTAATTTGCTGTGTTTGATTTCCTGGAGATGAATAATTTATAGAAGACTAAAATTGGGAGAGAGATTATTTCAGTTATTCAGTTCAAAATTAATTCATTGAAGTAATTAACTGAACCATCAGTTCTGCCTTGAGAAGTGTTTCAAAATGACATGGCCCAGTTCAAAATTCAATGTCTTTTGCCCGTACAAAATCTACAGTCATGACAAGTCATTTTTTATTTTTGTTGCTTCTTGTAACATACCAGGTAAACCTTTTGCTTAACTAGCTGATGTTTGTGTTATATCCAGTAGGATGTTGGAGTTTTTTTTCAGTTTTCTTTGTTTTGAAATAACCAGATAAAATGAATACACTGACTTTCTGATACTTAACTTTATAACTGAAGTGTAATACTTACACAGATAAGCTGACATGTTGATGAATAGCATTTATATTTATGTTATTATGCAAGGTGCTTGCCTATCAAGGGTGAGTGTTGAATTCTCAGTTTTAATCATTGTAAACTTCTATTTTTAAGCTAAATAACACTACATCTTTCACCATTTAAGATGTCATTTCCTTTGCTGAGACTTCCATCTTAAAATTAAAAGATTGTTTTATGATACTTTTTAGCTTATGGTGGAATAATAGCAGCAGGGGAGATAACTCCTATATTACCAGTGCCTGGAGAAAAACAACCTGAAAACATAACAAAGTTCTTCTTTGATGCCTTGCTACAGTTTATGGTCTCTGAGGTATTATTACTTGGTATTATATATTGTTTGTACACCACTGTGCAAAATTGAGTGGTTAAATCTGTGGCTGTAAACTGATGTGCTAGATTTTATTTGAGAGCAAAAAGTTCAAGTGGAAAGTTGGTGATTTTAGAAGGAAGAGTTGTGGTACAGCTTTTTCTCATTTAACTGCCTACATACATAATTAATTGCAAGCAAAAATAGTTGTAACCAAAATCGTTATTGGTTTATGTTTCTTGTTGTAAAGTTAAAAGAATTTCCAAACTATTTTTGACCATGTCTATATGTTGTGTTGTTCTCCTTCTGTAAAAGGGTATTGCATTTGTCTGTCTGTCGGTCGGTCCGTAGACTAAATGGTTTCCGACCAATAACTAAAGAATGCTTAGGCCTAGGAACTTCAAACTTGGTAGGATGATTGTCCATCACCAGTAGATGACCCCTATTGATTTTGGGGTCAAGGGGTCAAAGGTCAAGGTCACATTGACCTTGTAGGTAGAAACGGTTTCCGACCAATAACTAAAGAACGCTTAGGCTTAGGAACTTCAAACTTGGTAGGATGATTGTCCATCACCAGTAGATGACCCCTATTGATTTTGGGGTCAAGGGGTCAAAGGTCAAGGTCACATTGACCTTGTAGGTAGAAACGGTTTCCGACCAATAACTAGAGAACGCTTTGACCTAGGTTCACCAAACTTGGTATGCTGGTTGGTCATCACCAGTAGATGACCCCTATTGACTTTGAGGTCATTAGGTCAAAGGTCAAGCTCACAGGGACCTTCATCCTAAAAATGGTTTCCGATTAATAACTAGAGAACGCCTTGACCTAGGTTCACGAAACTTGGTATGCTGGTTGGTCATCACCAGTAGATGACCCCTATTGACGTTGAGGTCATTAGGTCAAAGGTCAAGATCACAGAGACTTTCATCCTTAAAACGGTTTCCGACCAATAACTAGAGAACCCTTTGACCTAGGTTCACCAAACTTGGGATGCTGGTTGGTCATCACCAGTAGATGACCCCTATTGATTTTGAGGTCATTAGGTCAAAGGTCAAGCTCACAGGGACCTTCATTCTAAAAACGGTTTCTGATCAATAACTAGAGAACGCTTTGACCTAGGTTCACCAAACTTGGTATACTGGTTGGTCATCACCAGTAGATGACCCCTATTGACTTTGAGGTCATTAGGTCAAAGGTCAAGATCACAGAGACTTTCATTTTAAAAACGGTTTCCGATCAATAACTAGAGAACGCTTTGACCTAGGTTCACCAAACTTGGTATGCTGGTTGGTCATCACCAGTAGATATCCCCATATTGATTTTGAGGTCATTAGGTCAAAGGTCAAGCTCACACAGACTTTGACTCTAAAAACGGTTTCCGATCAGTAACTAGAGAATGCTTTGACCTAGGTTCACTAAACTTGGTGTGCTGGTTGGTCATGACCAGTAAATGACCCCTTTTGATTTTGAGGTCATTAGGTCAAAGGTCAAGGCCACAGGGACCTTGATCCTTAAAACGGTTTCTGATCAATAACTAGAGAACGCTTTGGCCCAACCACAAGCAATTAGGTGCTGCCGGGGGGCATTTATGTTTTACAAACATTTCTTGTTAAAATTCTATTAAAACAAAACAAAGTAGGAAAGCAAAAGAGGAGTAAAATTCAAACAAAATGACGGTTGCAGAATGTATCATATATAAGTTAGTGTTATTTTTGCAGGTTATAAAGATTGAATGGATGAACAAGGATATGAGGGAAGTGTGTTTTGTTTTCCTGTTCAATAAGTTTAAACATTCATACCTAAAGTGGCTCCTACCTGACTTTGACAAGAACAGAACAATCTATGATCCTGTCCTTGGTAAGTTTAAGTTGCAAATTGGGTTGTTAGCTCACCTGACCAAAGGTCAGGTGTAGCTATTAGGATGCTATTTTGTCTGTTGTCTGTCTGTCATCCACAATTGACTTTAAACAACATCTACTCCTATACCACTGGGTCAATTGCAAATAAACTTTAAACTTTACAGAAATGATGCATGTATGGTCCTCTTTCAAAGTTATATAAAAAATGAAATTCCATGCAGAACTCTGGTTGCCATGGCAACTGAAAGGAAAAACTTAAAAATTCTTCTTGTCTGAAACCAAAAGGCCTGTCCGTCTTTGTCCTTGACCTTCATGTGACCTACTGATCTACATCCTTGTTTATTGAAGCTGAATCAATTAAAAAATTTACTATTTGTATAAGTTTGCATGCAGGTTTCAATTTTGACCATTGCTGACCTTCATCTACTGACCTACTGTCTTGTTTTTGAAGATATGTGTTTGAAATTTTAACTATTTGTATAAGTTTGCATACAGACTTCGAATTTGACTTGGTTTACCTTGAACTATTGACCTTCTTTTTTGGTCTGAAAATATTTTTTAATATCTAATGTGGTACTGGAACTGTCTACCATTTGACATATCCCCTAAGTGCCACCCCAACCCTGACTCCACCAGTTGTTTGGTAGTTACTTTTCAGGTGAGCGACCTAGGACCATCTGCTCCTCTTGTTTTTTTTTGTTTTTTTTTCTAAAGTTTTTCATCTTACAATCAGAGTTTGGAAAGTGTCTGTCAAATGTATTGGTTCATAATTCATGTGATTGAAAATTTAATATAAGAAAATAGTTTTGCATACAAATGCATCTTATATAACCATTGAACTATTACTGTTCATTTCCTAGTTATATTTACAGCATGATTTTTTGAGAAAATGTGATTTTAACTTACACAAGGGCTTAAGGCCCATTTAAACATACAGTGAAACTCAGTCTAAAAACAAAGAATTTATGGTATTACTTATAGATTTACCTTGTGTGCGGTCCCCTGCTGATACACACAATACAGACGAGCCAGAGAATGTGTCTGAGTGTAGGGATTCTTTCATTAGATGGCTGACCACTTTTACCATAACCTCTAACAAGAAACCTGAAGGAGAAGTGCTGAAGTAAGTCTAAGACATAGAGTATGAAATGTAAATGTGCTGGTAATGAAATTATTATCTTTGCTCATAACGATAATTTTTATTGCTAGCCAGTTGAAGATATTTTGCTAGGAATGTGAAATTGCATTTGTATTGTGCTAAAGAAACCACAGTTTTGAGGATGAAAACATGAAGAACTGTAGTATTTAAAAAAATAATGCAAAGAACCTGCTTATATTTATTTGTCAAAAGAACAATACTGTCTTCTACTAATTTAACCATTTTGCACATTATGCAGTGACATTGTTCTTAACCCTTTGTCAGGTTTTGAGGTATTGTAACAAAGTGCCTACCTTCACTATAACATCTTGTCCTTGTGTTTTTAGCTGAGTACAAAGTGCTTAAGGTGAGCTGTTCTGATAGGTGACTCTCCATGATCGTCCAGCCGTCATCTGTTGTCAACATTTTCTTTAAGACGTCATCTCCTAAAACACTGGCCAACCAGTCTTCAGTTGTTCCTCTTTCAAATTCCTTTAATAAAAAGAATCTGCTTGCCTTATTTCAGAAGTAATAAGTATCCAAGCGTGGTTTATCGTAGAATAACCCACGTTTTGAGTTCTTATGCGTAGGAATATATCACGAAGTCCGTAGGCCTGAGTGATATATTGTTTCGCATAAGAACGAAAAACGCGGGTTATTCTGCGGTAAACCACAACTGGATACTAATTATTTCGATTCTAACACAACCAAACAATAAACTTCATTGTGAAATAAGTGTTAACTACCTCTTACGATCGAAACAAACACTTGTGCGGTACGCCCCTGGGTTTGGCCGTTAAAATTTCCTCCCTCGATATATGTAAGAGTTGGCTTCCACATAATAAGTTGATCTTTCCAATAAATGAACAAATAAACAACACACTTTTCGTCAGTTGATAATTTCTGTTTTTATTTTGAACTAAAATTGCAATTTACTAATAAATTAAATGTTCAAACAAAATTATGTGCCATTTTGCAGCCTAACTTTGTTGTTGTTGTACCCCGGTTGTACTACGATTCCTGCAGTAGTATTTACAAACATCACGTGACTTACATTCATAAAAATTTTATACATGGGGTGATGGCTGTTCACGGAACAGCCAAAACAACAAGCGCATGGTATACTGCAGGATAACCCTAGTTTATTTTCTTCTTTGTATATATAGGCTATTTTTAGATTGTGTTAGAATTCAAAATAATTTCACAGAAATGTTCCTTAAGTGGTCCTTTATCAATTTCTTTCAAGCCATTTGGTTATTAAAAAAACTTGGCTGACTGGGGGCGTGGCAAGTTTTCACTGTATGACTGTATGGAAAACTTACTGCTGTCCAGATTCCAAAATAATTTTTAGGGGACCCTTTATCAAATTCCTTCAAATAATGTTGGTTTCTAATAAAATATGGCAGATAGGGTGGGTTAGTTTTTACTGAATAGCTATACTGAAATTTTTGAAAATTTTCTCATCAGAAATGACTGATCTGATTTCAAATTGAATCATGAAAATGTTCAAATTCCTGACTTTTTTTCAACTTTTTAAAGTTACAGCAAGAAATTTGAGCTATATGTATAAATGGTACTTGGGTGAGTGGTAAAGGGCCAATATAGCCCTTTTACTCTGCTGTTTTGATTCTGATATCTATAAACTTTAATAACAATTACAGGGGTATCTCCTGCTCTGCATTTGCTGAGGGTGATGAAGATGAGGTCAAAGTGAGGAAGGACAGTCCAGAGATAAAGGAAGAGGGACAGGATCAGGCCCCTGGTAGTAATACAAGCACCTTGTCAGCTAGCTCCCAGATCACAGAGAAGGATTCCCCTAACACTAGCTTCTGTAATGAGGAACACAGTCCTTCAGAATATGAGATTGTCCGATCTGTGATGTATTCAACAAGAGAAAACATCAACATTGTTCATGAAATATTCAGACAGGTATGTCTTGAGTAGTTTGCTTTTTGTGAACTTATGAGTAGATATTCGAAAGAAACTGTCTGTGAATTAGCCTAAACATAGACAAGTGGGACTTCGTTGTCCATGAAATTTTTTGACAAAAACATCACTATTGATTTACTGAAAAGTTTATCAGGAGTTGAGGTGAATGGTGACTGATAGACTTATTACCTTGTTAGTTTTGCTGTCAGTAAATTTTTCATAAGATAGTTACAATATCATGTAGTAGAGACAGCTGGTTTGCACTTTATTAACCTAGGAAAAGCATCTGCCCAGTCAAAAGAATCCTATTATTTCTGTTATTTTTCAGGCACTGTTATTCTCATTCAAGCATGGAGGGGCAATACGTCGTGTGATTGCTGTGTACAAAGACTGGTTTCAGGTAACTTGTCACATGTGATACATGTAAGCTTTCTTGTGGGAAGTGGGTTGTTAACTCCATGGTTTTAAGTATTTTTCCAGCATTTGTTGAATGTGCTGTCAAATTCTTTTGACTGTTAGTCTCAGTTCTGTGTCTTTACTCATTATTTGGAGCTTACAGCCTTATTTGAAATGGTTTAAAGTCTGGGGAGTGTCTGAGAAAAAAATCTAGAAAATTTGTTATGAATATAAATAAGTCAGTTTACATCATGCAATTCATAATAAAAAAGTTTTTGACAATGATTAAGATATATTTGTGGAAATTGTATTTAAGGGCATGACTTGTGTAGTGGACAAAAATCTTTTTACTACTGAAATAGTAGTAGTTAGTTAGAGAAGTTTAGATGTACACGTATGTAAAGTGGATTGAGTTAAAAAGGAACAGGCATATCATTAGAATTAGACAGCACAAGCATGCTATTGTATACATTTTGTAATGGTTGTGTGTTAGCCTCCATTTACAGTTGTGGATTTGGCTGTAAAGTTCTAGAAAAATGTACTGAAAAACTTCCATTTATTGAAGTAGGTCAATGTTTGTTTATATCTAACTTAATCTGATTGGTCAGAGAGGAGTCATTTGAAAACATTGGTGCAAAAATTATTAAAAGATTGTATGCTGCATTTAAGTAGTCAATATTGAGCATGAAATGGGTAATTTTATGACTTGCATGAACATATTAGAATACATTTTGGATCTGAATGAGTATAGAGCATTTGCATGCTTCCAAGGTGGACTAGAAATATGCATGACTGGAAACAATAGCATAGTAAATGGTTGTGCTTCAGACCTTTTTGATACAATGGCATTTGCTAAAAGAGAAAAAAGCACAGAGCCTTTATACAGTGCCTTTAGAGAAGTTTTATATTTTCCTCCATTGTTTGAACATGTTTTATTGTCTTGTACATATTTCATTCTCTCAATGCATTTTATTTATATGAAACTTAAAAGGTTATTTTGCTCTTCAGCGCATCCATCATCTGTTACACATGTTTCCCCTACTAAACTCAGTTTAGAGGTTGAATAAAGGCTTAGTAAGCTCCCAAACTAGTAAAGTAATGAAACATTTCTTTCACTGAGATATGTAGCATTATAATAAAATAGGTAGAGGATGGGTATCAGAACTGTCAAATTGAATGCAATGCACACATGCATTAAGGTAAAGGTATTGGTTTCAGATTTTGACTGGTTTCTGATTCACAAAAAATAATATAAAATGCATCAAATAAGTTTCAGTACATTCCAACTATTCTTCCTCTTGCTTAGCCAGTTTTAATTTGTAAGCACCTCAAGAAGTTTTATGCCTTCACTTCCACTATGTCAGATAAATGATTCAAATCTAAAAAAAGAAGTTACTGGCTAAAGTATAGTTATGAGAAAATGACTTGAATTCTAAGGAAGAAAAGATACTTCAGTATACTTAGAGCTTGCAAGAAATCTGTCCATGTAAAGTTAGTAAACTTAATTAAATATTGTTGTCTGGGTGATGACAAGTTATCAAGTAGCATGTGGTTGTCAGGGCATTGCCTTCTTTGATATAATTTTGAGTTTTTAAGATTTTTTGTTTACAAAAATCTTATTGTTAACCTTTTTTTTAGTGTAGATGCATATATATACAAATGGGTATATCAGTGTCAGAGGGGGAAAACCTTTTGCTATGATACAAAATGGTTTGTTTGTTCACTCTGAGTGAGCTTTTATGCTTCATAATGCATTTTTCAGCACAGCGGTATTTTAATTATTCATGTGGAAGTAGAGAAATGAATTGGCAAATTGGAATGAAACAAGTTTTGCTATTGGCTGAATTTTCAGTCCTATGATTATAATGAACAAGCAAACCAACCTTTTTCAGTTTCATTTTGTCCAAAGGATGCATGTTTTTACTCTCCTTTCATACTTGTATATTTTTGATAGTGAGTCGTTTTATTTGCATGTATAGAATGATAGTGATATCAAGCCTGTGTTCATGCTGGAACCCAGTGATACAGGGCTACCCTTGGGACTTCCCCCAGAATTTTCACATAGTCTCTCAGACATACTGGAAGAAGATGGGTCAACAGATTCTATGGTAAGGAATGATACAGTCTTGCCTCAGGTGTGGCAAATCAGAAATTTTTTAAAAGCAGGGAAATACTCTTGTTGACTTATTGTATCAGTTGCTCTCTGACAGACACTGGACATTAATGGGCAAACTGGTGATGAAGAGTGATGGTCATTTCCACAGGTTTGACTGTATCTTTTGTGAAGTAAATTTGAGATGAACCACAAGGTGTCATATTTTCAGACAGGCATATTGCAGAAGTCTAAGAAAAATATTTTTGTTCTCGTTTGTGCATGGTTATGGAAATCGTTTTTACCCCTCCCCTTTATCAGCTTTTGCTGCAGTCAGTTTAGTTGGAATCCTTAACAATATACCTCTTAACAGATTAGCATATTGGATAATACTGTGTTTAGTCAGTAAAACTTAATCATGTTTTCGTTCTAAATGATTGTGGCATGCTCTGTTATTGCCTGTCAGTCAATACTGTTGCTTGCATTCATGAACATACTGAATATGGTTAAATGATTTATTATAGATGAAGCATTGTAGAAATGTTCTGCCTAAAAAATGCATGATGCATATATTACTTAAAGCTTGTATATATAATGTAGCTGTTTGATGAATTATAATATACTTTTGACTTTTCATCTAAGTTGTTTTGTGTTCATACTTTTGAATAAATTTACATTGGTCTCTATTTAATTTAATTTAATTTTGGTTGTTACGGCTCCAAAGAGGTAAGTTGACTTGTAAATTTGTTGTTCTCTCCTGAAGTAATGTTCAGAACTGGCACTTGTTTTTCAGAAACTGAAAAAATGACTTTGGGCTATTTACAACCTCATTGATGCACTGCTAAATGTACATGTATGCCTGTCTTCTGTAATGATAGTACATATGCATTCTTTTCAGGAGTCGGCACCAAATTCAGTGCCACTACAGATGTCCAGAGATTCTGGAGACTTGAAGACTTGGCTACGGAATGCTTCCTACCTTGGTGCAATTCAGGACCTGGCTGATGGAGGGGACCTGTCACAGTATGATGTAAGAGCCGGGCAACAGAAGCTGATCCAGATCTGTGTGACAAACGCTGCAAATATTTTCTTGCTACAGGCTGATACTGATAATGGCATACAGGAGCAGGTAAAATTGAAATGAAGTTTATTTTTGTGTTGTATAGAACAAGTTACAGATTTATATAATAATTTAAACACTGCAGAAAATTATAATTTCTCTTAAACCTAACTCTTCATACACAAGAAGGAACTTACACCCCTGGTTGTCCATGGGTCTGTGTGTCAGTTTATCCATCTGTACATGCATACTTATAGAAACTGAAGTTCTGTATCCTCTTTGGCAGAAATGTTTACTGTTACGAGTTGATTGGTTGAGTACAGGTTTCAGCATGCTCGGATCAAGGTCAAGGTCACATTTACAGCTGCATGTCATGCTGTGAATTTTTCATGTGGACTATGTATCTCTTGAACTGCTCAAAAGAAATAGAACCTAATTGGCAGAAATGTTAACTATAATGAGATGATGTGCAGAGCATTCGTTTCCCGTCAGTCTGTCTGTTTGTTAGCAGTTTCATGTCCATTCTGTATCTTTTGAACTGATTGAAAGAAATTCAAACTATTCAACAGAAATGTTTATTAGAATGAAATTATAGGTGGAGCACAAGTTTAGGTTAACTAGGATCAAGGTCAAGGTCAAACTTAAAGGTCACATGTCATATTGATATAATTCATGAATATTTTATGTTGGCTCTGTATCTCTTGAACTGCTTGAAGGAAATTGAAACTACACTGGGACCCCGTTATAGTGCTCTAGTTGGGGTCCAAGGTTTCAGACCGCGATATAAACGGGGTTCCGATATATAACGCGCCTGCCGAGATCGTATAGTTGACCTGTTGAATTTGCTAGTATTACCCCACCCACCAACATGTAACTGTATCATTATGTTAAAGTTAAAACATTCAAAAGAACCAACTTTGTTTGTAAACCACTCAAGATACATTTTGTCAAGAGAAAATATTATTTGGTAAAATATTACCTGCTTTGTTTAAAAAAAACAGATAAAAATCGCATAAGAAAAATGTAAACATAAGCAATTCCCGGGAAAACCGCGGCGTAAGCGTTACGAAAGTAAAACCGTGAAAATCGGTAAGTTACAATGTGTAACGCTGCACGTAACTCAATGTACCTATTTTGATGTATCTACCCGTCGTTCCTGTTTTCTATGCTGCAGAATTCTGTCATCTTTCGCTGCACTGACTTGTGTCTCGCATCCATCCTGGCATCATGTATAGATTTGTTACTGACTGAACTTTAGATACGGTGCCGTGCTTTGAAGTTCTTTGCAGTTCTGTAATATCTTCGTGAGATACAACGAACTTTGTGCCGTTCGATAGAAAACAAATTTTCAGCTTGTGTTTGTTACTCAGTTCATCGATGTTTGCGCGTCAGAGCTTCGGATTTGAGGTTTTCATAACAGTTTGATACCTGACAGATCATCAATCACAACGAACAAAGAAGCGGATTAACGCCAGACTTTGCATGCTTTTCACACTTTTTGCGCCCTAGAGCATCCTAATTACGTAGTTAATTGTACTTCGCTGACACATTTAACAAGCGTTGTTATGGATACATCACATAAGATACGGTGCCGCACTTTGAAGTTCTTTGCAGTCCTGTAATATCTTTGTGAGATACAACGAACTTTGTGCCGTTCGATAGAAAACGCAAGGTTTTTAAACAGATTTTCGCCTTGTGTTTGTTACTCAGTTCATCGATGTTTGCGCGTCAGAGCTTCGAATTTGATGTTTTCATAACAGTTTGATACCTGACTGGTCATCGATCACAACGAACAAAGGAGCGGAATAACGCCAGACTTTGCATGTTTTTCACACTTTTCCCGCCCTAGAGCGTCCTTATTACGTAGTTAATTGTACTTCGCTGACACATTAAACAAGCGTTGTTATGAATACAGCACGTAAGATATGCATGTAAAATAATTATGGTCGGTGAAAAATAGGTAGGTTTTTTTTTTTTTTAATTTTTTTTTTTTTTTTTTTTTTGGGAGCCATGACCCTTGAGCGCTATACTGAGGTTAGCGTTATAACGGGGCGCGTAGTAACGTGGTCCGAGTGTATTTGGCAAAAATGTTTTCCAGAATGAGATGATGTGCAGAAAACATGATTAAGGATAAGGTCATACTTACAGACTATATTATTTTCCAGTCTATGCGAAAGACCTTGGAAATTTACCAGACAGTTGGTCTGGTAAACTTAGAAAGTTCACCAGACCGAACTGAATTTTACCAGACCGAAAGAAATTGGAGCAATTCTGCGCGTTTTTTCCAGCAGCATGAAATACCCAAATAAACTTGAAATATACTTCTATACTGATGAAAGATGGCTTTAAACAAATACTTATTCAATATTGTCAAGTTCGTTTCTACAAGGCATAGATACAATGTAAACTAGAAAATGAAAATCAACAGCCAAAATTACAGATATTCAGTCATATTAGTCACATTTCGGACATAAATGGCTATCGTAAGATTTAAACTCAGTGAAAAACAAATAATGCAGGTTGCTTCTGTTTGTTAGTATCTAGAATCATTTGCATTTGAACTTTTAACTCTTAACTCATTTTCCATTAAGATTTTATTCTTATTTTCAGAGATTTCTTTTTATGTTTGCATATTCTTAAGTGTTAAAGAAATATAATATTTAATGATACCTAATTAGTAATTATCACAAACTTTTGTTTTCACTGCACCATGCATGAAAAGAATCCTGAATACAAACAAATGATTATCAACTGTAAAATAACCATTAAAACATCCCTATCCATATCAAATATTTAAAGTTAACTCCATAGTCTTGCTTAATTTGTAAAAAAAGTTGATTAAGTGATACAATTCAAGAGTATTTGGGTATATTTGATTGTATTTGGGTATATTTAGGTGTATTTGGGTATTTCGTGCTGGCCTTTTCTTTTTATCCCCCCCGCCAAAGGCGGAGGGGATATTAGAAATGCCCTTCGTCTGTCTGTGCGGCCGTGCGTCTGTGTGTCCGTGCTTCCATGCGTCCGCCCGTCCGAAACAATTTTGTCCGGAGCATAACTCCAAAGCTACTTGAGGGATTTTATTCAAACTTCATACACTGACAGAGCACATTGGTAGGTAGTGCAATGTGCAAGTGCAATAACTCTACCTTGCCTTTTTTTAGAGTTATTCCGCTTTATCAAATTTACTTGATAAATTTTGTCTGGAGCATAACTCCAAAACTGCCAGAGGGATTTTATTCAAACTTCATACACTGACAGAGCACATTGGTAGGGAGTGCATTGTGCAAGTGCAATAACTCTACCTTGCCTATTTTTAGAGTTATTCCCCTTTATCAGAATTACTTGATAAATTTTGTCCGGAGCATAACTCTAAAACTACTTGAGGGATTTTATTCAAACTTCATACACTGACAGAGCACATTGGTAGGTAGTGCAGTGTGCAAGAACAATAACTCTACCTTGCCTATTTTTAGAGTTATTCCCCTTTATCAGAATTACTTGATAAATTTTGTCTGGAGCATAACTCAAAAACTACTTGAGGGATTTTATTCAAATTTCATACACTGACAGAGCACATTGGTAGGTAGTGCAGTGTGCAAGTCCAATAACTCTACCTTGCCTATTTTTTAGAGTTATTCCCCTTTATCAGATTTACTTGTTTACATTTTAAAAATCCCAGCATATTCATGTATATCAAATTCTTGAATTCTTGAACTTATTATCCCCGCGCCAAAGGCAGAGGGGATATTTGAAATGGTCTCTGTCCGTCCGTGCGTCTATCCGTTCCAGTTTTGTCCGGAGCATAACTCCAAAAGTACTTGAGTGATTTTCTGCAAACTTCATATACTGAAAGAGCACATTTGGAGGAGGTGCAGTGTGAAAGAATAATAACTCTACCTTGCCTACTTTTAGAATTATTCCCCTTTATCAGATTTAATTGAAAAACTTTGTCCGAAGCATAACTCACTCTACCTTGCCTATTTTTTGTGGGATTTTCTTCAAACATTATTACATTGAGTGTTTGAAAGAACAACCTCCAGGTAGCTTCTTCCCAGCGGGGGGATTAACCATGTGTAACATGGCTCTTGTTACAAACAAAATTCTATTTCAATTTTAAGTAAATAAAACACATCCCAACAACTTTATCATTTATTTTTTTTACCCTGAGAGTAATCTATCCTGGGCCTATCCTCTTTCCAACTGTCCATGAATTTTCTGTCTGGACGAGATTCCTCATAGTTTTTGTATTTTTCTTGTATTTTTAATAGCCTATGTGTATTTGACAGCTGGGAGGCTGTCCTCTTTGCACTTGGAGTGGCCCCTTTGTAATACGCAAGAACTTTAATCGTATTTTAAGTTGTCAGTATTCAGCCAAACTAATATAATTTGATGAAATGAAAACGAAATCACCTGTTTTTAAAAAGCCAAATTTTCTGAAAAAATAAAAAAATCCTAGTCCCCTCCCCCGATTCTTGCGAATACTGGTGATTAAAAAATGCACGCTGGTTCTCGTTTTTTTATAATTCCTTTGAAGCATTTGCCGGAAACAAACGGTGTGTTATTTTAGTAAGTCATAATTTTATCATCATTTTTGGCGGGTAAAGACTAAAAGCTCGATGACTTCGGCATTTTTACCGGACAGGCGGTCCGACTATTAGGGCAAATATATCGGACATGCCTAAATTTTAGCAGACAGGTCCGTGGGTCCAACGGTCTTTCGGATTGACTGATATCCTGCTTTGTCTGTATCTTCATTTGGTAAAGCATGATGACTCCAGTTCAATCCCCTTCAAGGCCGGTAAAATTTCTCCGTGATAATTGATCTCAGACAATTTGTCTATAGATCAATTGTCTCTCACCTCTGAAGCAAGTGAGGAAGTAGTCAGTCACTTGTGGAGAAATTGGTTAGTAAACTGGTTGGATACCCAGGAACACTGGTTAGGTAGACTGACCACCTTGATATGACCTGCTGTTAAAACTGGTGTAAACCCCTATAAAACCAAACTAAAACCAAACTGTATCTTCATACTGACTTTTTCTTTGCAAGAACTTCAGTTTTGCACTTTGGCTACCAGAATTAATTGATTTTAAACTCGAGGTGTTTGAACTTACCTTTGATTAAAAATACTTAAGTGAACTCTCAAGTATATACTCATGTCCAAGTGCTTACATAACATGATTTCTTAATGAGCCTATTTTCATGTTCTTGATCTTTTAATTGACATTCATATTGTCATTATTTCAAATGTGACTTTATTTCCAGGTTGATCTATGCAAGAGAGTGTTAAACATCTATCGGCAAATGGTCATGAAAATCAATATGGATCAGAAAACCTGGTATATACAATTTTTTAACATACTTGTCAAATGGTTTTGCAAATCTAACCTATCACTAACTTCATACCTAAAGTAAGAAAAAATACTCAACATGCATTACACTGTAAAGACTTAAAGCAGGTGATAAAAGTTGCTGAAGGTTCTTTTTCAAGAGAAAAAGGCTTGATGCTGCAGACTCGCTTTATGTATTGCTAAAAGTCTGTGCTTGTAAAGATGTTCTTGTCAGGCTAAACATGCTTGTTTAGGGTCTATCTACAGTGAAATATGGGCTAGCAGCATAATTTACTAGTTCACTAGTTTATTAAATATCTTGTTTTAATTTGAAAGTTTTTGTACCTATTTTACAGGGAACAAATGTTGCGAGTGTTGCTGTGTATAACATCAGGTGTACAGGGTCAGCAACCACTAGATAGCAGCAGAGCGGGGTGTCTTGGCAAAAAATTGGCACAACCAATATTTCAGGTACAAGCATGAACTTAAATGTCTGGTTTATGGTTTTAAAGCATTCTTTGTATAAGAATTCTATAGACTGCATATATGGATTTTAACTTAAAAATACCTGCAGCAAGATAATTTGTAACACTAACACAACAACAACCAATACAGTTTTGATACATCTTCATTTAGAAGCCAGCAGGGCTTTATACCTGGAGCAGCTTCTACTTGACTGTAGTTTCATAAGCATTTTGATTAAGTCACTGTTTGACTAACGAAGTCACCAGCTATGTTTTTTTCTCAATATCAGTTGGGTATATGTGGAAGTTATTTTTGTGTAGTTAAGTGGAAAAACAAGATTAGTAGTTGATGGTGAATCCGAGACAGTGAATGTTAAGAATATTTCATTGTGCGATATTTCACCTATATTATGATGACTTTGCCTAAGTGTCACTTGGAGATAAGCTGATACTGGCCGAGGGGTCAAACACTGAAATTGAAATGTATTTATGGAATGGAGAACAAATCTTTTGGCTAGTGTTAGTGCATTTCAGTGAAAACTATGATTTGATATACTTTTTTAAATACAATGTATATACATTGAATTTATATATATATTTTTTAATCCTTCTTTTAGACAGTATATTTAAAGCAAAAGAAAGTTGGTTTAATTTTTTAAAGCGACTGACCTTCACATCGTTCACCAATGCTTTGATTTTTTTTATATATACACAGAAATTCTAGTTGTATATGTTATTAAGAAAGTGTCAGAATTTAGTTACTTACCTTTTGTCTCAGAAACACATCAGATTAAATAGTTTTTCATGTTACTATCAGTAAATATTTAACCCCATTAGTCTTAGGTAGAGACTGACTTCAAGTCTTAGAGGAAATGCTTGTTTCTCATCATTTTACTGAATAGAAGGGCATGGGTTCCAGTCTTGCTACTGAAATGATTGTTTTCTTAGCAGCATAAAAAACTTGGTTTTGAAATGGTATTTTGACTTACTGGTATCTTTAATTTTGAGGAAAAATATTTATAGGCTAACATCTTGAGGTCAGTAGCTTTAAAAGATTATGTAAAATGTTGTTTGATGACAGTATCTTACACTTGTAAATAATGCTTTTAGATGGTTTCCAACATTTTGATAGAAAAATTAGAGATGCAGGTAAGTTTTGAAAAATTAAAGATTATAAGTCTCATGGAAACAAATCTTCTTTTGTGTTACCGGGTAGTCAGCATTTTAAACATTTTTTTGTTGGTTTAAGGTCTAAAATGTTCAATATTTTCAGACATTGATAGTGACATGGATCAAAGCAAACCTGAATGTTAACATCGGTATTGAACTGTGGGATCAGTTTCTTCAAGTGCTGTCCTCACTGACATCATGGGCTGAACTGATCAGAGAATGGGCAGTAAGTATCCAGAGTCAGCTAGGACTTCTTGGCAAGCAGCCAGAAGTCGATAAACTCAGTTCAAATGCGTGTGAGTAATGAGTCTGTTAAATGTAGTAATTATAAAAAAGGTCATCATAAATGCTGTATTGAGGTTTTGTTCTTTTACTACATCTATACTATGAAAAAGAACCAGTTCCTCCAAAGGGAAAAGAGATCACCTTATGAAGTAAATTAAATATAATTCACTATTCAGTTCCAACAATGGAGTGATTAAAATGATTTAGAGTCTGACTGTGCTTGTGTTTTTTTAGCAACAGTTTGACCATTATGTAGAAACGATGAAAAAGTTGAGTTGTTTCTATAGAGATTCTTGCTTTAGGCCTTCTTTCAGATCAACTGAGATGGCATATCATGTTTAATATATACATGTACCAATATTGCTTTCAGAAAACCATGGAAACATTAACAAGAGTGCTAGCAAAGCAAGTCTATAACCTTGACCTGCTGGATCTACCATTGGAAAGACTGAGTGAACAAAAAGAGAAAAGGAGAAGGGGAAAAAGTCAAGGTACTGTCTGTGCTAGGATAATACAATATACATTTTCCATACAGACTTGGGTTGATTTGCTTGAGATTCATTTCTCTCCTTTTATTTGAATTTATTTTGTGAACATGCAGGGTATCAAGTTGTTGATCCTCATTAGAATCCTTATATTGAAGGCTTTGTTTGTTATTTTTGTTTCATATTTATCTGCATATTCTGTTTGACTAGATGCTCCAATGAAGTCAAAAGTAGATGACCACAGTTTTTCTCGTGCCTGGAGTAAGAGTGAAAGTATAGAAAGGCCAGTAAGTGGGAGCTTGTCACAACCAGTTGCATTTGAAAGGTCACAAAGCAAGTACAAGAGTGATGGTAAGTGCTTTAGCAACATTTGATTGTTTTACTCCAATGGCAATGAGGCTTAAGTGATTTGAAATTCAGTTTACAAGTCTGAAAGGTATTTTGGACACCAGTTAAAGTTGATCTGTAGAAAAAGATAAATCTTTTAAAGGTGGAAATTTCAGGTAGGATATGATAAATCATTTGACAACATAGTTATAAAGTTTGGCCACTACTTAGCAGTTTTCGTTATCACCAAATGCTATACTGATACCTTCCTGTAAATTTTATTGACCACAGATAATATTTTTCTCCCATTCCAAAGAACAGCATGTTTTGTTTACTTCAGGAGCTGGTGGGAGCAAATCCAGACCTGACTTGGCCAAGCACAGGTCCCTGAGTGGTACCCCATCCCCTTGTCACTCTAGATCGGCTTCAGCTTCTTCAGACCTGGCTGTTCTTATCCGTAGCAGCAGTGAGGGTAATCTAGCTGATCCAGTGGAACTGGCTGAAAGGCTGAAACAAGGTGAGTAACTATTGATGTGCAGCATTGCCCCGAGTTACTAGTTGTCCCCCTTGATGGAATGGAATTTTTAAGAGCACTTATTACCAGAGTTATGATCACTACTAATTAATACATGTTGTCTGGCACCTGGCATTTTTAAAATGAAATGTGTTTTAGAGTGAAGTATTTTCAGAAAGAAATCCAGTTTTATGTAGGTTAAAGAGATACATGTTACCAGCAATAAATAGATCCTACCTGTGAGTTGGTATTGTTACACTGTTAATGCTTGTGACATATCTCTCGGTATTATCTGAAATCTGTGAAAGTATCAGACATTTACATAAGCTTGACATTACCTACAGGTCAGAAAAACCTGCAGACAGTGAATTGTTACTTTATATAGTTTGTATTCAGTGAAATACATCAAGTACCAAGTAGTTTAAGTAATACTTCCTGTCTAGATTTTATATGACTATCAATTGAAGCGGATTAAATCATCTTCACATAAAAGTAACTAAGAAAATAGAAGACTCAGGAATATATTTAGATAAAAAATTAAACAGAACATAAAATAAAATGAAATTTAAAAGATGGAATTGTTGAAATTCAGTTTAAACCACATGTTGGAATTGGCAGGTGAAAGGAGGAAGTAATCAAAGTTCTGTTTTAGCTTGCAGTTGAAATGAAATAATGAAAAACATATTTATTTGTGCCCTCGTTCAGGAATTATGTCACGGAGCCTTGTGTCACCTGGAAATAAGTCAAACTCATCGAGAAGTTTGGCAACAGTGATAGTGTCTGCTATACGACCTGATACTAACAGCAAGATTGTTGGTATGTAGAATGTAGGACAGTCTTATTTATATGCTATGTAATGTCTTGTACACTCAAGATTGGCTTGATGAAAGTAGATTTTTTCGTAGTTTTGGTATTTTGAGTTGCATCTAGTTTTTACTGTGCTTAAAAGTTGAAAAATAAATACTTGCTGGAAATTGAGTTGCTGCTTGTTAATACTTTAATTTAAAAAATGCATATAGCACGCTCTATAGCTTTTGAACAATGGAATTGAACTAACTTACACACAGCAATGTTATACACCATTTAGTAGCTTAGATAAAAAAAAAATGCTCTGAGTGAAAGGGGTCTGTGTTATTTATTATATGCCTGGAAAGAGCATATACTCTGTTGTCATGCCACTAACAGGAAATGGACATCCCTTGAAATAAGTCTTGAGTTTAGGTGTATCCAAAAGTTATACTCACTTGAACTCTCTCTCTCAAAAAAAAATTGTCATTTGTTCCTTGTTTTATAAGTCCAAGGGGAAAAAAAAGAAAATAAAGATTTAGAAAATGAAAATGAAATTATCATCTGAATTTCTGTCATATTCTCTTAAGCATTTCTAACAATTTATAGAGAAAAGTCAGCTGTAAAATCTTGCAAGAAACTGAGAGGTTTTATTGTGTCAGTAAAAATATTTTGAATTTGAATGTCTTCTAACCTTGTTTTAATTGTTAGCTTAGTTTCTTTTTTCCTTTAATTGAATTTTTTATAAGTGTCTGGATTACTTGTGTACATATAAACAGTAACATTGGAATTGTATTAATGTAGATCTTGAAATCTTTAATTTGCATAATAATTATGTTGTGACCAATCCAAAATCTACATTTAGATGACTGATGAATATTAACATATTTTAGTCATGGCCTTTACTAACAGTCTTAACGCATAATGATGTAATCTGTAGATTTAGAATTCTTCTACAGTCAGAATGCATTCAACAAATTAAAGTGACATATGTGTTCAAAAAGAATATACATTAACCATTTGTTTCTAATCACAGAAAAACAAAAATTGTTTAGGTTATAGCTAAATTAAATGATAGCAATATAAGCATATAGCAGTTTCATTCCTATTGAACATAGTTGCAAAATGATAAAATCTTTTTTGACTAGCCTAGTCTTTTATAAATTTCCAGTTAAACTTTGTATGATAATGTTTTGTATACTTTGAAGAAAACAGTAGTATGTCATTATTTGGTGAAAGTTACAATATTTCTAAACATATATAATGTTTCAAACATTTTTCATGACCATAAAATTTCTGTTCTTTTTGAACACATATGTCACTTTAACAGTGATAAATTGTAGTGAATCAAAAAAATTACTCTTAAGTCCAGTTGTAAAACAAATATTCTGATCCTAAAAAAGAAAGATTGTATCTGAAGAATTGCAATTTGACTGTCTGCCTTCCGTTTTGTAACTCTATTTCTTGACCAAACCCAGCTTCAGTAGAAATCTGTCATTCACTTTTAGTGTATTGTCTTTATATACTTGTTAATTTCAATAGTTGAGTAGTGTGAGTTTCCATTGTTGTACCAGTAATGTGAATATCATCATGTTTGGTAGTGTATAAGATGAAGTGTTGTTACTACTTGTGCAAAACTGAAAACAGAAATCTTGTTAGACTTGTACATGCTTATCTTTGATTTTATTACACCTGTGAAATTCAGCAGTATATGGAAAAAGTAGTGTTTCCGTTTTATGTGCTTAAGTTATTCTTGAAATAACTGTCAAACCTGTGAGTCAAAACATTTCTTTAGAGTATTTTTTTAGAGGATTTAAAAATTAAAACAGTCCTGCCTTGAATAATCAATAGAATGAATAAGTTTTACATTAAAGTATTGTAATTGGGCTTAAAGAAAATACATTTGTATAATGTATTTTTGATGTTCTGCATGTGAAGTCTGGATATTAGATGTAGATATCTTTTATTTACACAGTTTATGTATTTACTCAAATGTGTTTCTTTTTTAATTCAGGCCTAAATTGCTTCAAACTTTGCTGGTCTGTCATGAAAAAGAGAGGTTGTGACTTTATCTATAATATTATCTTAGACCATTTTATTATAATATTATGATTATTTATTGTACTGTTTCATTATTTTCAGTCATAGTTTATACTGAATATATGGTTATGGGATTTTAGCAGTGCATGATTTTTTTATATCTAAATTTTGTATTTTTTATATTTCTATATTTGGTTCAAGTAAAGTTATCCCAGAGTTAATATTTTCCCTGAAGTTCTTGCAAGTTGCTTGGTATGTCATTAACAGTGAGTCAGTAATTTTGCTGAAGTTATGTAATAACAAGTTGTTCAGTAGAGGTTTTATTATTGAATGTACTACATGTTGTATGTGTTTTCCTGAACCCAAATACAGTTTAAAACTAGCAAGGCTTTTATGCCGTGTCACCAACAAGCATTACACCTTTCCTTTGAGGTTAGTTTCTGAACTGTGGTTGCCAGATGTCCAATATGTCAGATGTGAAGTTCTTATCTTCAGCTCATTAAGATTGTATTTATTATTAATAAAAAATGTAAATGTTAATAGGAGAGGCTATTTTCTGAAAATACACAATTTTATATTTGATACGATATTGGAAAACTGATTCTTTGATTAAAGAAGTCTTCTGGTTGACAAGTTCCTTGAATTCATTTCCTTCTTATTGAGAATTTTTTGAACACTCCAAACATAACTTATGGTCTTTTGGAAGTGGTTTGAAGATATTTGAGTTGTATGAAAAGTTAAATGTCATAAAAACATGCCCCCCACTTCATAGAAGACTTGTTACATTTACCTTACAAGATTTCAGATAAAGCTTTGTTTTTACTCAATGAAGACAATACTGACAGATTCTTTTATTATGCCCCAGAGGGGAGGCATATAGTTTTTTTACTGTCCTTCAGTCTCTCTGTCATTCAGTCCGAAAACTTAAACATTGGCCATAACTTCCTTATCAGTAAGTGGATTTTTTTCATACTTGGACACAATACCCCTTTGAACAAGACCGTCGCACTGACCTATAATTATTTGACCTTGACCCCTTGAATGACCTTCACCTTGAAGATCCAATGGTCCAAGAAATTAAACAATGGCCATAACTTCCTTATTAGTAAGTGGATTTACTTCATACTTTGACACAAAGTCCATTTGGATAAGACCTTCACGCTGACCTATATTTATTTGACCTTGACCCCTGAATGACCTTTACCTTGAAGATACAATTGTCCAAAAACTTTAACATTGGCCATAACTTCCTTATTACTTAGTAAGTGGATATACTTTTTACTTGGACACAAAACTCCTTAGGGACAAGACTTTCCCATTGGTATATTTATTTGACCTTGACCCCTGAATGACTGTCCTTAGCTCAAAGGTTAAAGCTCCACCTTGGAAGATTATTATGTCAGTAACTCTAAATTGTTTTTGAGTGCATGTTATGATTTAGCTAAATGGTCTTTATATAGTTTTAAAACTACACTTACAAAAGAATGACAAAATTAATATTGTTTGTTGTGTGTTTTAAGTTTGACTTTTCATGTTTTCAGCATGATGTCATTTCCTTAGACTATGTTTCAGGCAAAGCATTGTATTTGACACTTAGTATGCATGGCATGTACTTACCCTCCTCTCAGAGAAGTTTTATTGCATGTTGATGAATGGAAATTGTATTTTGCAATACTGAAATGCCATGTTTTCTGTGTAAATTAGATTGCCATGAACTGATTATTGTAGACAGAAGTCTGTGTTGCATGAATAAATGATTATTGTTATTAATAATGTATCAGTGGTGAATATTTGTTTCTTCAGTCTTGTCCTGAGCATGTCATTTAAACAACGCCATACAAGCACCCACGATATCTGTGCCAAAATTGATTTATTCTCTTTATTTAATCGACGACCAAGTGTCTTGATTTCTGTTATGTTAGTAATAACATTTATAGACGTCATTTGATATATAAACTTCTGTCTTTCCAAAAGAGGATATCCTGTCTTTGAATCTTAGAGAAGTAAAACCAAGATAACATAGCATGATTTTGCAAGGAGATTTCAGTGTTCAGACTGCTTAGTCTTGAAGTTTGTCAGGAGTTACCTGCAAAGCATTGAAAACTAACAGGCTTGGATGTCTGTGAGTATACCTGATGGTAGAAGTGAGTTTCTTCTCACTGTGCTAAGTAATAGCAAGGTTAGCAAATTATTGACCCCTATGGTCATTACTTAAACTATTTTTTAATGCATACATATTGCCCCATCTTGACTACTGCTCCACTATATGGGGAAACTGTAATAATGATCTCTTAGAAAAACTTCACAAATTTCAAAAGCGCGCAGCACGGGTAATTCTTGATAAAGATTATCTAGCACCAACAGAAGAACTCTTCACACAGCTAGGTTGGATGAAATTCAACGATAGAGTTAATTACAAAAAATCCATATTAATGTACAAAGCACTCAACAATCAAACACCCGATTACATACAAAACAAATTTCAACACACACAGGACAGACATAACATAAACTTAAGGTCATCGACTCAAAACAAGCTTTACGTTCCAAAACCTAGGCTTGAATTTGCAAGAAAATCGTTTGCCTATTCTGGTGCAAAGCTTTGGAACGATATACCGCAGACTGTACAGACAGCCCAGTCTCTTGCTCAGTTCAAAAGCAGATACCTTAAGTGGAAATTCACTGGCAATGTTTAACCAGTAAAAATTGTAGTTTATAGAATACTGTTACTATATGTTAATATTTAGATTGTCTAATGCTTAACTGCTATTGTGTACTTTTACTATATGCTCATATTTGGATTGTCTTATGCTACAATGCACTTTTGTATATAATTGTATATATTTTGTTAGTGGACCATAATGAAAATTGGTTCGCCAATTATGTTATCCACTTTAAATAAAGACGTTACTTACTTACTTACTTATTAGGATTAAGTTATCTAGCATTGGATTTTCTGACCTGTTCAGTGTACATATCAGCTTGTTATTAGCTCCCATGATGGATATTCACCAAACTCTGACAGTCTTGTGATTGATAGCACCATGAAAGTCTTTAGATTTCATTAGAATGTATTTGCCATTGACATTTTGTTAATGGATTTATTGATAATGTATCATCATTTAAATGTTGACAATGTTTTTCTTGTAGAAAAACAAAACAGCTAATTTTTCTCCTGCCTGGGAACTTGTTACTAGATGTAATTAACGTTTGGTTTGAATAACAATGCATACTTATGTACACTTACTATCAACCAGGAAATTTTGACTCGGTAAAAATGTTGCAGCTTTATTTTAAAAGAAAACTTGCTAAGAATGTTCCATTTGCTATTTTCAGAGAATTTGGAAGAATACAAATATATTTGCAGTGACATTTAATCACTTCTCTGCCTTCTTGTATATGTGGGGATAGAAGAATATATTTATACACACGCATACAAAGTTTGCAGGGGGTATGCTGGAATCACCCTGTCGGTCAGTCAGTTGGTCCAGTTTGACATGTAGATGTGCAACACATATTTTTGATGCATATCCATGCAAGCATTGCAGAGTTATTGCCCTTTGAACTTACACTTCTGTCATGTTTGACATTTTTACCTTGCATCGCGAATTCATCCTTCAGTTTTCACCTGATTGAAATGAAACTTTTCAGGAATGGTCACTAGGCAGTGAAGATGTGCAAGACATATTTTTTTATGTATATTTATGCAGGCATTGCAATGTTATTGCCCCTTGAACTTATATCTCTTCCCATGTTTGTAAATTATATACCTTGTGTCACAAACTCCTCCTTCAGTTTTCAACCAGTTGAAACGAAAATTGGCAGAAATGGTCACCAGACAATATAAATGTGCATGACATTTTTTTTCCAAATCCATGCAGGCAGTGCAGAATTATTGCCCTTGAACTTATACTCTTCCCCATTTTTGACTAATGTAATATACCTTGTGGCACAAACTACTCCTTCATTTTTCAACCGATGGAAATGACACTTGACAAAGATAGTAATTAGGCGATGAAGATGTGACAGACATATTTCTGATGCATACCTAGCCAGGCACAGTTATTGCCCTTGAACTTAGACTTTTGTCACATTTGACATACCTTGTGGCACAAACCCCTCCATCAGTTTTCAACAGATTAATTAATTATATGTGTTATCATTGAAGTCCTTATTACAGTACTCCAGATTTGTTTCTGCTGTTGAGTTAGTGCGCTGTTGCGGGGGTATTTGTCATTGTCAATGACTGTTCTAGTTTATTAAGTAAAATAACCTACAGTTGAATTTTATCATTCTTTTTTAACTGTTATTCAGTGGCTCAAAACACACATTATAAAATGTATGGTAAAAACAATAAGAATGTTCAGGATATCAGGCATAACTGTCGTAAATAATAAGATACATAATACAGTATTGCTGTGAACATACAGTATGCAAAAAAAAAACTCACTAGAATGTAAACTTGCAGTGGTTTTGTTTGCAAACTAATGATATAATTGGTTTTTGGAGAAAAATGATGAAGGTATCAAAACAGCAATAATTTCAAGTAGAAAGGGAATTTCAAAGTGCTTCAGCAGCTGTGATTAGATATATATATATCTGGTTAGATGATTGATCAGATGCTGTTACAATGGTTCTGTCTTAGGTGTCTGGATTTAGGATTGTGCTTAAAAGAAGGGGTTTGAAGGGTAATGAGTGTAGGAAGTTTATTGTTGTAAAAATGATGTACCATATTGTACTTAGATGATGCTTCTGGTTTCCCTGTATACAAGTACCTTTTAAAATTATGTAATGTATTGGAGCTTGTGTATTTAAGAGACAATTTAGTTTTTATAAGATGGCTCAAAATACATTGATTGCTCTAAATTGTACATTAAACATTATTTCTATATAATTTTTGCAACCACTACATATATAAATTTGAAAATTACTTTGACTTCCCAAAACCTGACCATCATGAAACATAAATATGTCAGGAAAAAACTTATCTGAAACCACAGCATTATGTTATTACTAAGGAAACATTTCAACATTTCGAAAATGCATTCTAAAACCGTTACTTTAAAGAGACTGACTCACAGTTGTAGTAGTGAAGAAGATATCTAAACTAAGTGACTGTCTCAGGTTTTGTTACAGAAACATGTCATAATATAAAGTTTTTCACACTTTTATCAGCAAAAATTTTACCCAGTTAGTCACGGGGTAGATACTTTGTTTACTAGTATATTGTTAATTTTGATACTTGTAACTTACAGTCCTCAGTGGTCTAGGTGGCTATGCTTTATTTTATGGACCTAAAGGGCATAAGTTTGAATCCTGTTCAAATCAAATTCTTTTTTCTTCAGTTTTCATAATGTAAAGGTTTCATAGTATTTTTTAAAGAAAAACATTTTAGCTTAATTCTGTGAGTCAGTCGCTTTAAAGGTCTTTTAGGAAAAGATGATTGTCATCTCCAGATATTATTTTTGCACTCTCTGTGTTAAGTATGCACTAGGTAAGTACTTTCTGTCATACTTAATTCTTATTCAGTAATTTAATGACAATTTCCATGATTATAAAATACAATGCTTAAGAAAAGAAAAGCTGCATAAGGAATATTCTGTCTTCAATGACCTTAGTTAGCTACATTTGCATCAATTGATTGTCCTGCAGTGTTGTTTCATTCTGGGGTATTCACTGCTGTTGGAAAGCAATCCCCAAGGCTGTGCCTAACTGTTTTATTTCGTAATGACAGCTCTGCAACCATCTATAACTAGAATAGTTCTAAATTTATTAAAAAGAATGTGGAACATTTAAATATGTTTACATATCAGCACTTTGATTAAAGTCACTCATTTAATAACCTTGCACTAACCTCAACAATCTTATCAATAGAAGATCCAGTGATTACATAACTAAGAGTTTATGAATTGGACTATTTTCATGGTAAGCATCGGTTATCTGTGCTATTTGCTTTTTTGCGACTCTTGGAACTACTTAGTACTGCAAAGTAGACTATTGGAACAGAAAAGTTGTCAGGTCGGCTACTTCTGTTGTTAAAGCATCGGTAAAATAATACCACTGTATTCCCTGCTGATGCAATGAATACAGAAACAACACTTTTTCATAGACATAGAAAGTTGAAGCTAATGGAAAAAATTACATGTCATAGTCCAGAACATGAAAAATAAGTTGTTTATTAAGAGGGTCAGTAGGAGACATCTGGTCTTACTGGGTCTGTACTCAGAAGCTTTATTACAATAATATAAAAAGATCAGTGGTATTTATAGGTTACTTTCTCATCCTTTGAGATGCTGGTTAGTTAACTTACTTGGGCATTTCAGAAGAGATAACCTGAAACATGCAACACATCTAGTAAAGATAAAACTACATTTTAGCAGCTTCCTATAGATTATTTGTTTGATGTAATTTTTGTTACCACCCAAAATACTGATCTTGTTTTGTTTTTTTAAAAAACAAACAATTTTGAATATTTTGGGTATACAAATAACAGTATGCACACATTTGTTAAGATAAGAAAAATAAGTGAAGCAAAGTTAGTTATGTGGCCATTATGTCAGAGACAGTCATCAGCCTGTTACTGAACCTTTCTTGTACATCTTGACAAATATTTCCAAATATAAAGCAAGACAGATCAGTTCTGATCACTCTGTCTGAGGTTATGGATACCTTATACATGTATATCTGTGAATTCACTGTGGAGGCATGAAACTTTCAAGTTATATACTGGAGTAAATTGCAGAGAATAGGTCCTAATTGATTTAATGGAATTTTTGAGAAAAAGTTTTTGCCTCCTAATTGATCTCTGCATTTGGGGAGAGAGTATCTTAATAATCTTGTTAACCACTCTGTAAAGAGAGTACAAGTGTCGGTGCAGTACACTTTTTTGACTATAATATCATATACTGATATCCTGTTGAAACTCTAGTTCGAATTTTTTGCCATCAGCTTAAAAATTTTAATGCAGTCCCTTCCACAAATTGTTGAGTAATATACAAAATCGTTTTTGAAATGCCAATACAGTTCTGTTCAGTTTCTTCTCTAATATGCATCACCATTGCAACAGTGAGTGGAGCTTTTGCAAATGGAACAAAGGCTTATCATGATTTTGAAGATATTACTTTAGCTAAAGCTTGTTGCCAAGGGAATCTAAAGTGATTTATTCTTCATTTATTTATTCAGACTGTTTTTGTATCCAAACAGAATAGAAGGGATGCTTTCAGAGCACAACAGATGGTATAGCTCATTTAAGCCAGTTTGTTTTGTTTTCTACAAAAGAAAGATGTACAAAAGTATCATTGATAGAGGAAATAGGCACTTGGAGATTTGCATGTATTGTGTGTAAATATTTGTTTCTGAAAATGTTTAAGGATATTTATTTTCTTTTCGTATATGTTTCTTGTTTGATGGAGCTAAAACAAATTTTCTCAAAATACACACTGTAACTATATTCCTGTCAGTTTTTGCCTTTAAAAGTCAAAGATACACATAGCAGTGTAGTTTCTTAAACTTTATGTCTTTCCTTACATAGTAATTAATTAAAAAAAGGCTATTTTAATCTACAGACATATAGAAAGCACTATTCAGGATGAGATTTTTATGATAAATGTTCAATGTCTATCCATTGTGACTAGTGCTTGAATCTTGCATTTTACTGGCTTGTGTTTCATTGAACTATTTTTTAGCCAGTCAAATGAATCCGACTGATTGCTTGCACTAGGAGATTTAGATACTGCCAGCATGAAAGCCTATTTAGAGCTTTTAAATTCTGATAACTCCATTATCTGTAATATATTTGCACAAGAGAATTTACTATGTAAGTCTCATATATTGTATAATGATAGACTGTGACATATTTTGTGTCCAAATGTTCAAAATTAGCAGTTTGATTTTTGAAATATTATAATGTTGGCAAATATTTGGGGAAAAAATCAAGTAACAAAAATAGTAGATAGCTGTTACCAGTCACAAAATCTATCAAATGTACCCTAGGTTTGTATATAGGGCTTTTGGCTTTGCAAGTTTTGTTGGCTGTTAAATATGTATTTTTTGTATATAAATGACATAAAATGATCAAACAAAAGAGACTGTCAAAAAATGATACAAATGCTATTATACAAAGAAAAAAATTTAAATGTTTAAAGTGATAGTTGGGGTGTTATGCATATTTTTACTTTATTTTATATAACATTTTTTGTGAGGAACAAAAATCTCAGATGCTGAGATAGAAGTTTGAATTAGGATCATCTTTCTATCATTTCCAGAAACTGTTCTAAGATGTTTCATTAGGAGACAAGCTTGAAATAATTGTGAGATTTCTCTTCAAACAGAAGTCTGATGTAATGAAGGGATCATGTAGTTTGTATGGCTTTTAATGCAGTTTAGCTAAAACTTCCCCTGAAGTTGAAACAGTTTCATAACTACAGACAGAATAGATTACTCAAGAATCCAATATGAACCAAAATGAATATTTTACACCCCAGGATTAATTATAAGCATCTTTCTTTTCATTAAGTTATGAGTTCAGTAAATTATGCCAGATTGCAAAAAAAAATGTTTTGGTTCATAAGTACAAGAGGATATGATTATTTACCATTAAGAATGTGGATTTACTGCGATAAAAACATATTTATTTCTCAACTTCTGACATACAGAAGTGTTTCAGTATAGGAACTATGGTTTTTTTGTTCAAGATGTACTGAAAGGAAATAATTAAAATTTGCAGTTTATTTCATTTTCATTACACCTCAGGAAACATATGTCTTGCAAGACTTCTTACTATTAATATTTGTTGTACTTTTTTTACATTTTGGCATCACATCCTTGGCATAGGTTTTGCACGTCTAGTAGTATTTCCAAGACTGTTTGACAGTTGTAGACATTGATAAAAGAGTTGATAGTGTCTGAAGAAAGTACAGACAAATTAACTCCCAAGAGGGTTTTTGCTTTCTGAATAACTTTGAGCTGACAAATTGTTAATGCTGTCTTTGTGTACAGGTCATAACTATTCATTAATGTTGAAGTATTCAATAAAAATGTTAGCTTGTGTTTAAGTAGGAAGGTCTTTTTACTAGTCAAAGGAAAAAGAAAGATCGGTAATTAATTCATTAGTGTATAACAGTTGGTAAAAAATTCCTTGAAGTTATGTGAACTCATTTTTGAAAACAGAGATTTGCAGTAAAGCTGGAAGAGAATTTATAGAAAATGGTGAAGCTTTAAATGAATACAAGAGATCCATAGTACTTTATTTAGGGTGGTTGAAATCTCAACATGTTAATTTCATGTTGGGAATTACTATTATGAATTTTAATGCTCCCAGTATTATAGTTTGATGCTAATATTTGCCTAGGATTTGGAATTTTAGATTGTTTCTTGCTTCTCAGATGTATTGTCTGTTGACGATTATTTGTAGTTTACAGAAACCATTTTGACAGAATTTATGCTGTTTATACTTAGTATTTATTGCTCGCAGAACCTTATTACACAGTATAAACCACTTGTTAATATGATAACTGAAAACTATGCATGGCTGTGAATTTAATCAGTTATGACAGTAAACTATATTTTGCACAGATTTATATTGATAAAGACTGGTTATTGTTTAGTAACTCTTATAAGTGATTGTGTTTTAGAGATTACGGTTATTGTTAAACACTTCAGATGCAGACATGGTTAAAATGAGCCAGAGATAATATAAGATTTAGTTATCTTTAAAAATGACTAGTGGATGGATGTTTTAAGTCTCTCAGAAATAATCTTGCATGTGAAAATTTCAGTCTACTGAGAATATTTTTCTGTGTCCATTTCACAAGAGTTACAGCTCTTTGACAGTTTTAAGAAAAGGTTAAGTTGGAAACCTTGTTTCCTCTACATTTCACTTGCAGCAATTTAGAACATTTAGTTTTTAAGTCTCCTCACATGGTCAGGACTTTTGTACAATGTTACCAATATTTCCTGTAGTTTGAGCCTCTAACCAAAGTTTACAGCAAAAAGTGAATTTAAGTGAAAGGTTTTTGACAGTGCAGCAGTGTTTTGTAGAGTTTTCTTAAGAACAAAGGATAGGTTACAGATAACTATATCTCTACTTTGATTTTTAAAGTTCTAAGAAATTATTCTCTTTCTCCGAAGGCAATTTTAGTATTGATTTTTGTCTTTCATTGGTGACAGCAAATTGATATTGGCTTATTTCTTTTTAAACTGATACATAAAGGTTTTATAAGGAAGCAGAATTTTTTTACTGAAAAAGATAAGCTTGCAGTGGCAGGAATAAATTTCCAACCAGCTCATTTGAAGTTTTCATTGAACCTCAGTCTTGAACTGACTTCATAACAAATGGATATCCCAGTTTGTAAATCACTGCACAGTTGTTTTCCGAGATTCTCCAAGGAACATTATTGATCTATGAGTATTATGTTTTTGGTGACAGTGAACTTATGCTAGAGTGAATTTTCCTCATGAACTGCTTTGGTAGGCTATGTGATGAAAACAGTTAATGAGACAGGGCGGATAAATCTAAGATTATTTCATGAAGATCTGATTTTCTTGACTCGGGAGAAACTTTCTGTCTATAATAATATAGAATTAATGTACAAGAGGAGATTTTAGACCTTTATATACAGGAGATTTTTTTTATGTGAGTGAAAATTATCAAGTACAGATTTATGGTTGGCTTAAAATTGTATCAAAGAAGATATTGCAAAGGAAAAGGAACAAATAGAAGTTGATATATACATGAAAAAAAATTCTGGTAAGTTCCTTTTTTTTAAAATATTTTTTTTTTTTTCACTCAGGATAGTTTGTAAAAGAATTTATCTAGTGTGCAGCTTTATATTAGCTCAAAAATATAGAACAAAGGTGGAAAAGTGTTAAAATAAAAGTGAGATCTTGGAAAGATACAGACTGTAATTTATATGTTTGGAAAATCATTAGTTCTTTGATTATTAGAATCAGCATAGAGCTTCATTTGCCATAGCTTTAAACAATCAAAGCCCTTAAAGTGTAGAAAGTCTGTGGGCTTGAACGTTTGATAAGTTAAAGCTGAGACTGTGGTATTTACAGCCTTTTATAAAATCAAGAATTGTTGTCAGAAGACTGAACAGTTAAAGTCAGCACAAAAAGAATTATAACATTCTTTCCTTTGTTTGTTAGCTCACCTTCCAGTTGATAGATATAATGTATACATATACATTTTTATTTTAAAGCTAAAACTATTGGAGACTTGATAGAAAAAAAAATCTTAGAATCATATAATTGTTTGTGCTTTAACTTTCTGCTCAAAGAATTTTAAGAGTTAAATGACCAGTGTAAACCTTCTCACTATATCATATTGTTTTGGTCAGTCCGTTAATTTTGTATCAGTACAGTCTAATCACTTGTAAATTACATGGTCATTTCATTGTTGTGTTTGCTTACTTTATTGTCTAAAAGCTATTGACGTTAGATTGTTTTCATGTATGTGTTTTGAAACAACGAACATTTAATAAAATAAAAAAATTGCATCTTTTACATAAAGATGGGTTTTCAGTCTGCACTACTTTTGACCACATCACTATCCATACATAGATTTGAACTTTTGGTGATTTTTAAGCCATTTTCATGGACTGATTTGTCTTATTTACCCCGAGAAAAATCAGGTTATTATGTTCAGTGTGGTAGACCGAATGATACTTTGTTCACTTGCTAAATCCATGTTTCTGGAACAAAAGAAAACTTGAAACAACAAAGAAACAATCTATATTTACTGTAAAAAGAGTGTGATAACAATTGTTGAGTGTTTTTTATGGGAATTAATGATCCCTATATTAACCGTCATTGATGTTGGGAATAGTCTTGATAAAATTTCTAATATGAAAATGGACATGTCTCTTGATGCTGGATTTTGATTTGCAGGACAGATTGTAGGTGATTTTTTGAAATCTTAAGAATCCACTTACAGACAGATTTTCCTTTCTTTGTTTTGCAGATATTTTCAGTAATAATGCTACTTCCAACATAAATGTTTTCTGCAGCTGCAGAAACATGTTATTCATAAGTAATAAATATATGCAGTGAATGTCACATTGTGAGGGTATGAAGATTCTGGTGTTTTTAAATTATTGGTATTATGTCTAATTGCTTTGTAATCAAAGGGCTATGAAATGATAAAAAAAATCACTGATTTTTCTTATTGCATAATAGTCAAAGTGCAGTGAAATGATAAAAAATTGCCATGATGTCTGAATTGCATGTTAGTCATGGTGTAGTAAAATGATTTTTAAAAAAATGCCATTATGTTAAATTGTATTATAGTCAAGTTTTATGTGAGGTCTGCACCCTGGTTGTATGTATGAAAATGATATTATTTTATTTCTATGAATTTGCAACTGACAATTGCTTGCTGTAATAGTGACAGAAATCTTGGCTTTTAATGCCTATGTAGAAAGCATGATTTTAGCTTCATCTAACAATTTTAAATTTTATTCTGTTTTGGAATATTTCTTTTCATTACAGATTTTACAGTTTCAGTATATTGTAATCCCATATTGTTTCAGTAAAATGAAGTTAAGAAACTGTTATTTAATTATTGCTGGTTAATAAATACTTAATGTACTGCAGATTTTGTTAATAACTCCTCTTTGAAAGGCGAGCATCTTAATTATGTTCTCACCAAAAAGAAAATTAGTTTTATTCTGTTACACTGTTGGTACTGGATGCCAGATAAAGTAATAATAGTACAAGAATTACAGTTCAAATTCATGTCAGTTGAGTACTGTGACCCCTGACTTTTATACTTAAAATGTAGTTTTGTTAGAAAGAATACAAAATGGTATGAAAGATGTACCAGTAGATGAAATAATCAGTTTTGTTTTTGTGAAAGAAGTTTGTAAGAAGACGATAACTTAACTGTGACATTGTGATGTGTGAAGATAAGGTTATATGACATGATTAGTTTTGAGACAGATTTAATTTCTTACACTCACTGCAAGACACAGAAGTCATCTTTGATTAAATTGTTAGAAATTAACATGACTGTATGTTTTTAGTAACACTCAGAGAATTGTTTTTCAGCTTGAATTTGCAGTCTTAGTGTGTTGAAGAAACTGCATGAAATATACAAACAGGAGCTTGCTACGTTCTGGAGAAACAGGTTACTTATTTCGAGACATACAATCATGTATTTTCAGGTGGCAGTAATCGCGAAGACCAAGAGGTGGCCTCGCTTGTTTCCCCCGTTGAGACCCCCTGTAGTGAGTCCAGTTCTTCTGCCCACGATGCCACAGACGTCAGTGCTGCTAGCAGTATCAGCTCGGAGAGGTCAGATGCAGAGAGATCTGATGCTGATACAGTTGTTAGACGTAAGTTGTTGGTTTCTTGACAATCAAGAGAAGAGAGTGAAATAAAGAAATAGATGACAATGAAATATTAAAGAAATGGATAACTACGTTCCGGATAATTAAGAGATTAAGTGAAAAGACATCACTTGATCTATAAATCCAAGTTTTTACTAGGAATGTAACTTGGACCCTAAACGTGTGTGAATGAAAAATCTTAACTTTTAAACTTTTTCATAGCAAGGAGTCAACATGTGCATAGAAAAATTTGTGATAATTTTTATACGCCCGGAGCGAAGGCATACTGTTTTTGGTCTCTCGATTTGTTTTGTTTGTCACAAAACTTTAACCTTGACCATAACACAGTCCTTCCACGTACAGCTTCCAAACCTCACAAGTGCATGCACCTTGATATCTCTACCTGCCAGACCCACTAAGAGGTCATGGGGTCAAAGTTCAACGCACCCTCGGGGCATGGCATTTATTCGAATGTAATGCATGTTCTGTTTTATGATAGATAATAGAAATTTTAATGTGACAGAAATTACAATTGTTCGCTGTTTCTAAATGATTTGAGGCAGGACTTTGAAGTACAGTTTTTTTTTTTTAAACGAATAAACACTTTGGCCTTGTATTCAGGTTTTAATAAATATGCTTGTTAACAATTTGATGTGTAGACTTAGATACGGTTGATGTGAAAACATAGATGTGTACCTACATATATACATACAATATAGTGGTAAAGTATGACACAGATGTGTAGCTACATATATACATACAATATAGTGGTAAAGTATGACACTGTGATTTTGATTCACATACATGTTTAGGATCCTAGTTGTAGAAGTATAACAGATGTAAAAAATGTAATATGTCCTAGACATTCTTGGAGTGTAAATAAAGCACACTGGAAAAGTCCAAGTTGCTGGTCAAAAAGTCCATGAAAATTAATAGGACAAGATTTCGCAACATTTCATATAAACAGATGGAAAAGATTTCTCCGATGCCTGTCAGGAAGATTTATTTATGAGAGTCTTAATTTCATTGAAATCTTGAGGGATCTTGTCTGCAGAATTTGATAAGACGGGGATATTTTTGCTTCTGTTTTGTTTCTTTAGAGGAAAGATAGCTCCCACTAGACTGGCTATTACTGTTTATTGTATTAGAAAGGTAGAAAACTTGTTGAAATACACAGAAAGTAGTAACCTAGCTTATTTATTCTGTTCACGATGATTTATTACTGGTGCAAATAGAATGTTAAATTTCTTGTCTGGTTTCAGGTTCACGTTCTCCCTCCCCGACTTCAGTGCAATATAGGGCTGGTACCCGTACACCATCACCAACACCCAGTAGTGAACTGGGCGTTGACCTTCACTGTCACCACAAGGGCAGCCCCACTCCTGACAGGGACAGTCTGCATATAGAAATGGTGGCCAGTAATGTTGACCAACAGAACAGAGGTAAGTAAGAGATACTGAATTATACCTCAGACCCTTCTTTCTGGCTGTCAGTCAAGCCATTTGTCTGTCCCAAAAATTGTCTGGGCCCTGACTTCCCTATGAATTGCAGGATTTTTAAATAACTTGGCACAAATATTTGCCTTGATGAGATGGTGTGTCACGCAGAACCATACTGCTATCAAAAAGGTCAAGGTCATACCTAGAGGTCAAACATCTAAATTGAGACCTTTGTTTGTCAGGCCATAACTTGTACATGGATTGAGGGATACACAGTTATTTGTCTGATGAAATGGTCTGAAGCGAGCAAGAATGAAATTGCTACCTAAAAGGTAGAAATTGAGTGGTGCTTTGTTAGCCGCGCTCAGACTTCACCATGGATTGCAGGATACTCAGATAACTTCGGACAAATGTTAACAAATACAAACACTGAATTAAATACAACTACCAGGTACCTGTCTCAAAAGTCAAGGTCACACTTAAAGGTTGTCCATATTTTTGTATCTGGACTATAAGTTGCATTCATGAAAGGATTTTGAAATTAGTTGGTGCAAATGTTAACCTCATCACAGCCGGTAAGTCTTTAAGATGTCATATCAGATTTTATAATTCAGTCTTTTATTTCAAAACTCCCAACAGACAATTGCTGATTTACAGTAACAACATCATTATTATATCGCAGCAGCAGTATAAAGGAGAGATTTCACTGGGTTGAGACTCTTCAGAGTACAGTCATTCCTCGATGGCTCGAAGTCAAAATACTTCGAACCTAGAATAATTTAAGCCAACTTTTGAATTAGTTTCTTTATCTTATCTGTTGTTATTTTTAAACTTTCCCAAATTTCTTGGTCATTTCATGATTCTAAGTTTCTTTATAAAGGATAGGCCTATATAAGAGTGTTTTCTTAATTGCTAAATGGCGAAATAAAGATACACTCATAAAGGAAATAATAGGCTACACCACAGGCAAATATACCCAAAATATCGTTATGGTTTATCGTCACGATGATAACATACCTTTTCTGCAATTTTTGCCTGAAAAACATTGCATAAATGGTCCTTTTTGTGTAAGTTGCATTGAATTTCTTGAGTGGAACTCGTGACGCAATACTGTGGAGTTGTAAATTGCTTTTGATTTATTTCTTCACCAGACAAGATCTGCCCATGTTATGTCTTTTTAATTGAAACAGTTAGGGACCATAGAAACACCTTGAGCCACAGAATAATTTGAACGTTAAGACTTTGAGCCATGTTAATTTTTTAAATATAGAAATATAAAGACAAAATATCGGGAGCGAGTGTCAACTTCGAGCCATCAAGGAAATCGAGCAAAGTGAGTTAGAGCCATCGAGGAATGTCTGTATTTTATTCTGTTTTACTGACATTTTTGTGTTCTGTCATTTTGTTCTTACATGATATTTTCCCTTTCATACATGGCTGTTTTGTGGGGATATTAATCACATTCAGTGATAGCTCTAGTTTAGTGAATTACTTATATATGAGGTCCATGAGGCATGATTAGTTTATTGAGAGAAAAGGTACCTTAGGGATGCTCTGGTTACTTGATTGGTAATGATAAAGTTATCTAAGTGTTCCTTAATCTGTTACCCATGGAATAATTATTAATGTTTCCTGAGTGACGGTTAATTAGTTACCTGAGAAATGAGTGTAAAATTATCAGTGAGAGGTTAAAAAAATTTGTTTGGTTTTGGAGCCCCAGTGATATATATAAAAGCTTGTTTGAAAAGTTGAATACAAAATGAGAATATGTGTACAGAAAAAATACTTTCTGATTTACTGTTACTGTTGTAGGTTCTTTGGAAGAGTTTAAGAGTGTGTTGGCGGGAGGATCTTGCCAGGGCTGGCTGCCCGACGTATCTGTGATATTATGGAAGAGAATGCTAGGTGCTCTTGGAGACGTGAACAGAATAGAAGACCCAGCTATTCATGCCTCAGTGTTTGAACATCTCTGTGATCTACAAGAAACTCTAAGCAGAGTAAGGAGAGATATTTCAATATGTATACCAATCATTGGTTATACATGTATTGCTAGACTAGGAATATTGTGAATAACAAGTTTGTCTTGTTACTTGTGAATACTTTTTGAACTTTGAAATGGAGAAATTGATAAATTGTTGTCAAAAACTTCTCCAAAAAAACAAAAATAGCAAATTTAGCAGCTGATAAAGGTTTGGTACTGGATTTCCTGTGGAATTGATTTTCAAAAATCAAATGTCAAGCCTTCAGTTGATATTTCCCAAATGAACAAACTGCATTACAGATCAGGAAAGGTTTATTAATCAAAGGTGTTTTATGTGCTGATGACAGCATATAAAGTCTAGAAATATCACATACAACTTAGTTATCAGTGTGATGGAAAAACATGAAGTCTAGCAAATGTTATATTTTGTGATCTGTTGAATACCAGACAATGTCAGTTAGCATTATGTGTAATGAAATGAAAACTTTTTTGAAAATGATAGATCACATTTACATCTAGATGTGTGCATTGCCACAAATTTTATTGTAGATACGTATGGTGTCTGTATTTTATGACAATGACTGGAAAGATAAGGCAGGGGAGTCAGAGTCTGAATTTTTCTCACTTGTCCATCTTGTGACATTTCTGTGTGTGTACTTGTGTTATGTATGTAATGTTAAATTGTATATGTCCCTACTTGCAGTTTATACATTTCAGAAGTGCTGCCATATATGAAAGATGCCTCTTTGAGACAATAAATCTAAATTACAATTCTTGATAAGGGCATATTTTCTTTATTCATTTTCTTGTGATTTTTTTTTTCAGATGAGAGAGAACCTTGGTGTGACACAAGACAATCAGAGTTCTCCACCACCACCTGAGTTCATTCCTCCACAAACAATTTTCTCCAGCTGGCTGTTTGAGGTTAGTTCTTCATTCGTGTCAGCCTCTCTCTGAATATATTTAAGATACACATGTGTGTAACCATGTAAATAAGACAGGAGATCCAAATCTCAGGTTTATGTTTTCATGCCTTTTAATGGGGTCAGTCATGACCAAATAATATTTGGTCGTTCTATGTTTGTCATTGAAAGAAATTGATCCTCATGTTTTCTTTATTCGCATAAAAGCATTTGAAGGAGAACACTGAGATTTACTAACTGAAGAAATTCCACTTCTTTTTACTACCAGGTCCAGATGTGAAACATCTGTATAGATGAGAAAACATTTCCTTCATTTTGAACAGATGAGCTGTTACTTATATTTAATATCAGATTATCCGTCTTAACTTAGACTTAAAAATTATTGCAAGCAGAATATTAATACAGTAAAAATCAAATCCTTGAATCACTTCCTTACTTCTTGTCAAAATGATGAGATATAATGAAAAATTTGTCAGGTCAGTTGCCAAGAATCTCATGTGACAGTATATGTGTTATTTATGTTTGCAGTGCCTTACATTGAGTAACAAGTACAAACGAGGTAAATTGTTAGCCTACCAGTTGTTGTGTCAGATGATGGTACGCCATTCAGATGTACCTATCCCACAGGACCTTCTCGCACAGTTCTATCAAGTATTACACCAAGGACTATCTTCACAAGATCAGGTTAACAGTTTATGGATCAAAATATTAAAAACATTAAAATAAAAAATAGAAGTGAGAAATTAAAATCATTAATCAGGTGCTTTTTTAACTGTAAACACTACAGTATACATGTTGCAAAGGGTGTTGTAAGATTGCCATATAGGCTCAGAAGGTATTTGCATTATTATATGTCAAAGTTCTAATCTGTAGATTTTCAATTATTTTCTGATTTACATTGTTAGCATTGAATCATTTTCAGCCAGAATATCAGAACGCAAAAGAAGGTAAATTTAGACCTGAACAATCTTTTGACAATTTTTAGTCCTTTACACTTAATTGGTTAATTTCCTTTAATTTCAGGATGTGAAAAATGTATTAGTGAAGTATAGCAGTGCTAGAATATTCTCCACATCACTGCCAGGGAACAGCCTTCTCATTTTAGACTTTATAAATGCCTGTGAATCAATCATTAACTGTGTTGATATCAGAGAGGTAGGAACCTTATGCCCTTTGAAATATGTTGAATTATTTTCAGGGAGAACTTTATCTATACAGAAAAAAGTAACAGACAGTTTTCATGCAGTTGTTTTCATGTCTGTGATCAAAGGAAAAAAAATACTTAAATGTTTTGAAAATAATGGCTGTAACTAATGGGCCTTGAAATCACACAGGAGACCAATACAGGTGCTCAGGCTTAACATGAAATACTGCCATGGATATCAATATTCGCAGAATGCATCAGAGTAGCCATACTTCCAGAATAGTTAATGGATAGCTATGATTTACTTTAATCTCCCCTGATATGCCAAACACTTTGCTCAGTACAGGAAAAGATAATCATGTTTATTGTTCCATAATAAAAGAGCCTTTGAAGTTATTAAAATTGGCATCATTGAATAAAATTTGGACATTGTCCTGTGGAATTCTAAGAAATATGTAAATATATTAAAAGACTAAAACAGTCATTTGGATGAGAAAAAAAAATTATTGTTGATTTGATGAAATTTTTGGTGTATTTCAATTGTGAACACCAACAGAAGTTATTTTACTTCCCTCCTCATGAAAACATCTCCCTCAGTGAAATATAGCTTAACTGTACACCATAACATACATTTATACTGTATTTAAACTTAACACTGGATGAATTTATCTTTGTAGGAAAGGTTCGATGCATATCAAATGTATATGTTACAAGTAGATTTGTAGCAAGATTTTGTATTTCAGACACCCCGACTGGAGACACTGTCTATCCTTGGAGCCATGGTATGTTTCCCTAACCATTTTAAGGAAACACCAGTTCTACATGCAGACATGGAAAGATCCCCTGTCAAAATGGATGTGTTCAAGGTGATACAACTTTTAAATATTGGAGATTCTGATTATTTCATGAGACAATAACACATCAGTTAAAGAAAAATAGAGACAGATTTTTGCCAGTCTGTTGTTAAGTGTGTCAATATTTAGGCAATGCCACTATTAACTATTATAGTAAGCTACACTGAAGTTATGTATGGTTTACAGTAATAAGGCAAATGCATATTGCAATATTTGATTTGATTAGAACACAAGTATTACACTCATTTTTTGTGATTTCAGGACCATGTTTTGAATCTGTTGTTGAAAGCAGGAAGACGAGAGCCAGCTGGTCTGGCCAGGTAAGCCTTTCTTTGTTCTTGTTACCTTGCTTAGTTATAATTTTTGAAATGTGGTAATTTCACATAGTCTTAAAACTGTTCTAAAAATTAGGCTTGGTGTATAGATATTGTCTTGCTTGACATTAATCTTTAAGTACCAGCTCAGTCAGTACCTAGTTCTCTGTACAAATATTCGTTGACATACAAGTATAAATTATATACTAGTGTAATTTCTACAGATGTATAGCAGTGAGCAGTTTGGGTATATTCCTCTATGAGGAGATAACTCATGAATCACTACACACCAAGTTTGTGGAAGCTGTGAATGTTCTTCTTGGTACTCTTGGGGTAAGTATATGTCTGCTTTTGATAGATCTTACATATTTATCAATTTAAGACGTTACTGTTGCTAGACAGATTTAAATCAAGAAATGTTCCTTGCATGAAGCTCTGCCAAAGCTTTTAAAAGAATTAAATTCCATGCAGAACTCTGGATGCCATAGCAACTGAAAGGAAAAACTTTTAAAGATCCTCTTGTCTACAACAACTAGGTCCAGAGCATTTAAGGTTTGGTTTGTAACATTCTCAAGTGAACCTCTATCAAAATTGCTCAAATTTGTCCCTAGGATCAAAATTGACACTTCCCAAGGGTCACTTGATTTACATAGACTTTTATAGGAAAAAAATCTTTTCTGAAATTTGCATGGCCTAGAGTGTAGAAATTTGGTGTGTAGCATTGTGTAGTTGACTTCTGCCAAGATTGTTCAAATTATATCCTTGGGGTCAAAAGTAGCGGCATCCTAGGGGTCTTATATGTGTGAAATATAATATCTTTGAAATCTTCTTGTCAGAAACCATAAGCACTAGACTTAAGATAATTGGTTCATATTATTGTATAGCTGACATCTACATGATTATTAAAATGATTTCCCTAGGGTCAAAATTGACCCTGACTCTGCTCTGTTCATTTACATTGAGTTTTATAGGAGAAACTTTGAAAATCATCTTCTTTAAAACCCCATGAGCTGCAGTTGAGAAATTTGGTCTATAGCATTGTCTAGACTAGTTGACCTCTACCAAAATTGTTCAAATTTTAACCCTATCCTAGCCCCATCCTAGAAGTTTTATATGTGTGAAATATAAAATTTTTGAAAATTTTCTTGTCAGAAACTGAATGCCCTAGAGCTTTAGATATTTAGTATGTAGCAATATATAGTCAGCCTCTGCAAACAATTACTATATTATTTCTTTGGATCAAAATTTACGCTACCCAATGTGTCTCATATTTTATTTTTTATAGACTTATATAGAAATACTTGAAGTCCCCTCAATTGTTTTTAAAGACTCTTCATGTCCCTATATTTACTTTATGTCACATTGACTTTCATCTTGACCTACTGACCCATTTGATTTTGCATCTACATTATGAAAATTTGAACTGTATACATGTACAATTTTCCATGCAGATTTCAGTTTTGATCATAGTCTACATTTACTTTGACCTACTGACTTACTTAATGTTTTTCAAGCTCTGGCCATGAAATATGGACGAGAAGTACAATTTTGTATGTAGATTTCAACTTCAGCATTAGGTGAACTTACCTTGATTCCTTCATTGGACTTGCTGTTTTAACCAGTGATACTCATGTGAATGATATAGGGCCATCATGCCCCTCTTGTTTATCTCTAACCCTTACCCTGCTAACCTTCTAAAATAGACTTGCCTATCATTCAGATTGGACAACCATTTGTTTAGGGGTATTGCTGACAACTTGAAACTTACAGACTGAATAGTGAACAATGAAGACCATAATAAGACTGCACAGAAAGAGGTGCAGGCTATTAATAATGGTCTGTACTGGTTGTTTAATCAGAAAACTGCAGCTGTCAGATTAAAGGTTACAGTTTATTGTACTTGGTCAGTGTACAATGCCAATGGTTGCAGTTACTTGTGGCAATGATATAAGACTTGAACTTTAAAGAAATGTCAGTAAAGATGCCAGAATTGTCTAAATTGAAAATCTGCAATAGTCTTCAAACTAGAAGTTAATTTTGGTTCTTGACTAACCATGCAAGATTCATTTAAATCATATTTAGTCAGTTTCTTAAGACAAGGATGGTTCTATAGTTTTAGTGATGTATCATTGATTTATCAGTGAACTACATGTACCTACAGTGATGATGAATAAATATATATGATTACAGTGTAAAGATAGGAATGTGGCAAAGACATCTTCAGATATGTTGGCCTTGCTGTGTGATCATGTAGACAAGTTTCTGGATTTTCATCCTGACTTACCAAAGAGGATTGTTAATGTAAGTGTACTGAAGTGTTCAGTAAGAAAATGGTTCACTAGTACTTTTAGTAAACTGTCTGAAGTCTTTCAGTCATTCAACTTTGTAATCAGTCTTTGAAGAAAAAGAAGTGCTCATTGCTTGGAAAGAAATAAACATGTAGGACAGATTGTTGAGGCTTCTGTGATCTGTAGAAAATATTATGAAGTGTGAATACAGGAAGTGAGTGAAAAAAATACCATTTTAACCATAATTTTCTTCATGATAATGACAACAAAATATTTTAGCAGAAAGTTGTTTTGAAGCCGTACATTAACTTAACATTGCTGTATTCCTAGGTTTTGTGCAGTACAATATGTATGTTGATACCAACAAACAGAAACCATACTGTAGGAGAGGAGGAAAAGAGGTTAATTGTATCTATGATACACTGTGTGGTAGAATGGTGTCTCAAAATACCAATCCACTCCCTGCTGGAAACATCCGAGTTTGACAAAGGTTGCCTGCACAATGTGTTTGAGGTAAGTTGATCTCTGAAATACTTGAAATGACACAAAAGTGTATCTGTGAATGTAGGAAAGAAGTGCATGTTATTTGAAATTTCTTCTATATATTAGCCTAATAGTAGAAAATATTACTGTTTTCTTTTAAACCCATTCAAAACCTACATTTAAAGAGCACAAGAGATTTACTTTCTTTTCCAGATGTTGAATGTTGCTGTAAGTGGCCACACAGCAACTTCTTATGAAACTTCAAGTCGATGTGTTGCTGATCTGTGGCAGGATTCTGAGTTTGATAACCTACGTAATGCTGCTACAACATCTCGCATATCTGTGTCTGACTTCTCATCTGGCTCAGACAAAAGTAAACTGACTCCTCAGGATAAGAAGCTGGACAATGATCATGTAAAACTTGCTGCCAGACTGGTATGTTCAGAAGTTTTCAATGTATAAACTTTCACAGTAGTTTTATTGGTTGTTTAAATTTCATGTACTTGTAGTTTGCTTTCTGAATTGCTGAAGACAGGTTAAGTTTTGTGATATGAATTTAAAGAATTTTTGTGAAAACCCTTTTCTTACATTTAAGAAATTGACTTGCACTTTTGATGTTCAGTTGGTGTATAATATACAAATTGGGTGGAGTCTGAAGGCATGCTGTGTTAATGCCAATGTTCTTTCTGTAGGAACATCAGCCATACTTGCTTGCAGTATAATTATTTATGATTTGAGTATGCAGTTGAAATATAAATATAATGGATATGAATTGTAATAATGTTATAAATCAAGTGGACTAGAGTTTAGTATATCAATTGTAGAAGTTAGTTTGACAAGTGCAGTTAATACCAAAGAGTAACAACATGTTTATGTATCATTTCAGATGATGAATCACCTCGTGAACTATCTGTGTCATTTTCCCATGGGTGTTGGAGCATCTAGATTGAGTAGTGCTGTGTCAGAGTACCAGGACATGCCAGACTTGGGTCTAGATGATCTCAAGTCAGAAATCTTTACAGCTGCAAATGTACAGGTAGGCTGGCTTTTAATGTATCAGCTTAATAGTATAACAAAGAATAAACTTATAGTAATGATGATAAAGATTTCTGGCCTACATTCATGCCTTTAATCTACTTTCTTTAAGAACAGTTAATATTTTGTCTAACTGACTCAGAAAGTAACACAAGTCAGAATTTATACATCTGAAATATATATATAGATATTTTAAAAGCATTTTCAGTTACCAGAGTTTGTTATGCTATAAGTATCTTTTATGATGGCTTAATGTTTATCTTTCAGTTCTTTGTACTAAACCAGAGGACATTGATTTCTTTCATAGAGTTACCTGCTTTGGTATGTATTAGTGTTCTTTTCTGAGTTACTTTCAGATATTAATTGAAGTTACCAGGGCTCTCGCTAGACTCAGAATTTTGGGAGAAGTCACTTCGCCCTGGGTTGAAAGTTAGGCAGAAGTGGACAGACTTCAGAGAGAAGTGAACATTGTTTTGTTACTCTTTGTTTCGGACAACATATGCTTATGTAATAATAAATTTCCCTTTAATAATCGAACTCTTTTATCAACCAGTATTCAGAAACATAATTAAACTAATATCAACTACTGATACGCAGACCTTTTGGAAAACAATGATCGACGATTAAAATGTACTGTAACACTTCCGACAATCAACCTTTCACTGCTGACTTGTTTTTCACAGAAAACCTGATAGATTGCACCTTTTTTGTCTCGTGATACAATATACATACCTACACAGTTTAATCGCCGTCATTGCTCAGAGGGTACCTGATCTTAATCAAGCTCATAACTGCCGAAACATCGCAATCAAATAGTGATCAATTAGTGGTAAACACTGAAATCAGCTAAAAATATCTGACAGGAAACTCATCATTATTCATTACTCAATAGTGCTTTTTTAAAAACTAAATGCTGATTGGTTTATTTCGCCTAAGTGTCGGTATCGAATGTTCTGGTTGAAAAGATATAAGTAACATGGGCGGAGTCTTCGCTCTGTACGTCACACATGGATATAAGGCGAGAAATAGCGAGAGGCGGAGTTTTACAGGGATTCCCTAATGAGTGGCTGGCAAGCGATTGTAAAAAAAAACTGTGTATCGTTAAAAAACTGCCACATTTTATGACACCATTGACTCTTATCCATGTTTGCCAAGGGCAACTAAATTTTGATAAGGCGACTTGATTTTCGCTTTGATCTTCACGTAAGGCGAAATTTGAGACAGCGAAGTGACGACTTCGCCCGAATCGCCCCCTCGCGAGAGCCCTGGTTACTAATAGAAGATTTCATCAGGTTTAAATCAGATTGAATCACTGTCGTTCATCACTTAAGTGATGTTGATATTGGAGGTGATGACAGTAATAGTGGTCGTGTTGCTGATGATGATTATGATAAAATATAAATACAGTGTTAGAAGACTTTGTCAGGGTACAACCTGCAGACCATATAAACATATATAGCAGTTTATAATTTACACCAAAACAGAAGAAGAAATGGAAAAGTAGAAATCCTTAAACTGATATACTTGAGACATGTTCATTATAATCATGTTTCCAGTTTTGTGATATATTTTGACATTGTGGGATATAAATGACATTCACCATAACGAGAATCTTATCCTTCAGAAAATTTAGAGCCAAGTAAAGAGTTTTAAGGTTAAGGTTTGTGATAAAAGTTTTCAGCAGGTACAAGTAAACTGTGTGAGTATTGGTTTGAAGTGTACTTTTAATTCCAAATTTTAGACTGGTCAGCCAGGAGGTGGTGTGACAGCTGGACTGACCACAGCTCATACAGTTTGTAGAGTGGTACTTAGAGATCTGACTGGCAAATACTGCTGGGAAAGTTCAGTACTGTATGGTCCACCATGGTGTCCTAAAGGCTCATACTTTGAAAGTGAGTATGCTTGATCATTCCAGCTGTCAGAGATTCAGAAATATTGGTTTGGTTGTTTGTTTTGCATATTGAAGAATTTCTCCTTGACTTTGATTTCTTTTTAACTAACTTGTCTTCAAGTGTTAATTTAATGGAGATTTCATGATGAAACTTTCAAGATTAATATCTTTATTTACCTTCATTAAGCAGCAGTTATAATCTATAACCTAGAAGCTTTAAACAGTTTTTTTCATTGATCATCTGTCAATTTAGGTTATTTTAGTTAGTGTTTGAAATTTCACTTTTTTTTGCACAAGAATAAAAAAAAGAACACTATTTTCACAGATGCTAAGGCATTACATGGGCTGACAAAGGGTGTAGACACAGAACCGTTACTACAGCAAGAGGAGGTTGAACATGCCAAGACTGTTGTAACGAGACACAGGACCACCTCTGAACTGCCATTGTATGAGAGCACAGCAGAACATCATGATAATCTGTTTGATGTGAGTAATAATGTAAAAGGCAGAGACCCATGGTCTGCTGGTATCACACAGCACCTGTAGTCAAGGAGTTGTGAGTTTGATATCCCATTTCCCCCACTTAAGATACTTGTTTTCCTTCCACTGAGATGTTAAATAGTGGCCCCATGTGTTATTGCCTTAACACTGGTCATGAAAAAGAGCCAGGGGTGTCACTGGATTGGGATGCAGTCTGTATGTTGCACTATCTACCACAACTTACAATACCTCAGCTCTGCAAGAGGCATCAGTAACATGGATGACTGGCATTTATGATATATATGCTCAGATAGACAAGAAGACTATATGTAATGGGTCAGATGTATGTGCTTCATGTCTCAAGTAACAACAAGTTCAAAGTCATGATCATTACTGACATTGAAAATGCTAAATAAGTGGCATTAGTTAAGGCCTTAGGCCTGTTTGTACTTTTTCTTAGGGCTAATTCAGATTTTAAAGCTTTACACTCAGAACAAATCCTATTAACAGTCAGTCTTATGTCTTGTTTTAAAAATATGAATAGGATTGTTTCTTGATTTTCACCAGAAAGGTCAGTCTGCCTCATGCAGTGATAGGCCTTCAGGCTTGTTTTTCATTTTGTTTTTATTCATGGGGATTTTTAACTTTATGGTTTGTCTTGGTAGATAGAAATTCTATGCCATGTTCATTTGGTAACAGACTGAAACATTGAACATTTTCAGTTACTGGGTTATATTGGGAATACAAGCCCAGAATGCCTGTTACAGCCTGGGGTGCCTATTAACATTGAAGGACCAATACCTGAAGGTCTTAATGAGAATGCTGAAACTATGATGAAAGATATGGTTCTGCATCAGAAAGAGGCGGAGCTGGAATACTTTAACAAGCACAAGAATGATGCTAGGTAGGCTATTACAGGACTTTCATATGAAAAGTTTAAGTATATTTCATGAGGTTTGTTATATTTATAGCAGGATCTTCAAGTATATGCAATTTATACTTGTACAAAAGCCCTAGTCCCTGAGTGTGCAGTATAATTGCATATACAAGAAATAGCCTTTTAAAAGTATTTCATACTGTAGTGCAAAGTAGTGACATTGGTTTACCATGTGTAAAGGTCAGGAAGCAGGTAACTGACAAATCCTGCAGTTATTCCTTGGCTTTATATACCAGCACAGTATATCTTAAATATACACAGTCTAAGTATGAATAAAATGTCCTTTTTGCTATGGTATAATCACTGTTTTCATTATAAAAACATGACAGCTAATGTCCTTTTAAGTTCATAGAGGATGTCAGGGGTCATATGTCATGTTTGCTGCATACTTTGTACCAGTTCAGACAGGGACTGAGTAGAAACCAAATGAAACTACTGTTTCTTCATATAGCTAAGTTAACTTGAGGACAAAGACCACACATGTGGCTGTCTGAAAGCTGTTTAAATTTAAACATAAGAATTCATAAACTGGTTTCATGTTTACTTAGAATCAGGTCATCAGTAGATGTAACATTGTCATGTTTGTACACGTATATTGTTATTTACCTTTCCCTGTATTAGGTGGATGTGTGACCTAGATACCAATTCATTTTAATCAGAGTTGAAGTAGAAATACTTACTAGGTTTCATCAAGTGGAATTTTTCAGTTTGATTAAATATAAATGCTCCTGAAATTCAATTCTGTGCCGTTCACTGGTTTTTAAGTATTCAGACATCCCTGTCTCCTGTTCTGTTTTGTAAATAGATTGAGAAGTTCCATTGTTTTTGTAGCAAAGAATACTGCAGTATACATATATGAAGCATTGAGCATGAGTCATAATCATGTGTTTGTATATAGAATTGGTGCATTATGATGCAAGCATGTTCATCCTCATAGATTGAAATTAACAACAAATATTTTGTATTTTGTGAAAATACTATGCTAATACTATGTACTGTTGAGCAATTACTTATGTTAAGGCAAAATGTAAAAAAAAGTGATATTTCTTCTGTGAAAAAAATGGGTATACAATAAGAGACTAATGTCTTTGTTCATTCAGAAATTTTAAGTATAAGGGGCCCAGTGCTGATTACAGTACAAGTATAATTGTTGTTCATTTTCCCCCCAGGTAATCAGTGCCTTTCCTCTTTAATTTAAGAATAACTGAGAGGATTTTTAGATAGTCTTGTCCTGCATTGATTGGAATGACAATGTTTTAGACAATGTTATAGATACATGTATACTAAGATGTTTAATATATGAAGAAATGCATGGTTGTTGATAGTATTATATCAAGCTGATATATTTGTCCTAGCATTTATAATGCAAGTAGGCAGTAAAAATATCTTGATAATCAAAGTCAAAGTTCAGATATTTTGAATTCAGTGATTAATTTCTCATTTTGTCAATGTATATTGAAATGCATAACTTTTTATCATAACAGTTATTCAGAAATGCATTTGAAATTATGTTGAATATACAGTTGAAATGCCATTATTCAAATTGGCAAGAGGCCTGTATAACCACATTTCTGATTGCTCCTTTATGCCATACAGAATGTTTTGAATTGACTAAAGAACGTTTTTATAGTATTTCATTGTATTGCATTCCAACTGTACACACACAAAAATGGTGAATTTCTTTGAGCTAACAACAGCCTAGCATTTTCTGCATACAGGGATTGTATCTTTCAACATAAACTCTATGCAGAACTTTGTATATTAATTGTAGAATGAAAGTTTGTGTATTTGTTATTTATTATTATAATCAAACTGGTTTTTATCTTGCTACTTGCTCAGCCGTATGGATGATTCTCAGTAAGTCTTGTGTATTACTCAGAAATATCTAACTTTCTTACTGCTTCTGTCCAATGGTGACAAGGACCTGGATAACAGACAACTAAATTTGGTCACATAGTTTTTCTCTACTGTTTACTGTCAGAAATACAGAGATTTACAAAATCATTTTGACTTTAACATGGTGTAGTTAGGTACTCTTAATTTCTAGTTATTACCCTGAAATTTGTTAAGCATTCAGGAAAGTGAACCTAACTGTAAACATGTGGAAGTAAATGAGATTCCATTTCTTGTTTGTGTTTGGATATAGGAACAGTTCTAAATGGAACCATAACTCTAGTTCAAAGGATTTTCATTTGTATATTCCTTCAGGTTTTCTGGATTTTACAAAACGTCTTGATTTTAGTTCAGGTATTAGTTATCTCATTTTCTGCCAAAGTGATATTTTTTTGTTTATTGAAGTTGGAACACAGGTGAAAAAGTTGAGGGATATTTATAAAGAAGTGTATATTGTTGAAAATGATAGAGAAGTCTCTGTATTTCTGTAAGAATGCTGTGACTGTATATTTTGTGATATATATAATGTTATGTGTAGTGTTTTCTGTTTATCTTTTTATTCTTGTAGTAATATTTACTTTTATACACCAAGCATTATGTAGATAAAGGGTCAAGTTTTAAGTCCAGTAGAGGTTTAATGCATCACTTTTAGAACCACAAAGATATTTAGTCAGCACTATCCAGTCAAATCATATAGTACATTTATTTAGTTGAAATGGCACAAGCCAGTTGCTAGATTTATTATAAAGGTGTATATTTATGTATAGATCTATATTAAAAAAACAGCTTCTAACTTTTTACAAGCAGAAGTAAACCTAGTATTTTTTTCTAAACTTAACATTCAGTTCTTTTTAAAAAAGCAGTTTGAATTGTCAGTGTTGTCTTATTGATATTCAGCTCACCAGAGCATAACATGCTCAAGATGAGCTTTTTTTTGTGATGGGTTTTAGTCTGTTGTCCATTGTTGTGTGGCATGCATAGAAATTCATCAACATTTAAACCTAAACAAAAACTCATCCTATACTCCTGCATACATATTTATGGCTTGTAGACAGTAGTGGACTTTTACAAAGATTGCCAAAATCATGCCCTGATCATAATATTGGCACCACCATCTTAGGGTTCAGTTGTTTTAAATAGAGATAATAAAGGGAAGTTTAAGTAGTTATTCTAAGGTGAGTGATTCAGGGTCATCATGGCCCTCTTCTTCCAGCACGTCTGTCCGTACATCCCGAAATCTTGTGAACGCAACTCCTCTTAAACCGGATGGCAGATTTTGCTTAAACTTCCAGGGATGAACAACCTTAATGTGTAGATGGTAGTAAAGGAAGGAATTTTCACTGCGACCAAATTTAACAGAATTATGGCCCTTTGTTGATTTTTTAACTATAAACTATGTAGAAATTTTGTGAACGCAACTCCTCTTAAACCGGATGGCAGATTTTGCTTAAACTTCCAGGGATGAACAACCTTAATGTGTAGATGGTAGTAAAGGAAGGAATTTTTTCTGCGACCAAATTTAACAGAATTATGGCCCTTTGTTGATTTTTTCTCTATATACCATATAGAAATTTTGTGAATGCAACTCCTCTTAAACCGGATGGCAGATTTTGCTTAAACTTCCAGGGATGAACAACCTTAATGTGTAGATGGAAGTAAAGGAGACCATACATGTGTTTCAAAACTCAGTTTTATTCAGACACTAATATGTATTCCATCTGTAAAGAGACCAAATATGATGCCTCAAGAAGTGTCCAAACAACGACATGCCGGCAAAGGTGTGAAAACATTCACTAATCAGCCCCTTCGAGTTGCTGTAGGTAAATAAGCTGTGAAAACAACCAGTTGGGACCACAGGTGTTCCTCTAAATATCAAGTTACCAAAGTTTGAGTTATTGATGTAAAATTCAGTTAAAAATACAGGGGTAAGAGCCAGGACCATGGCGATTGTTCAAGTTATCCTGGGTTCTTGAGTTATTGATGCTCGAGTAAATGAAGTTTTACTGTATTATCATGAAGTATGATGCCATCTTCCATTCATTAATTCTTAACTGAGTACCTTCAGAACAGGTAGTTGTATAACATATTAGAGTTACATCTGTTCAGACAATTCAGTCGTTTTGGAATCAGAAGTACGAGAAATTTTGAGACCAAAGCCATTCAAACTGCTTATTTAAGTTACAGAATTTAACACAAGGGTTCTTAAGTGAATTTTTGTTTGTCTTTATTATAATCAAGAAACTGTTGAAAGAACTGAATTTAACCAACTACATAAAAAGGTTTTATCTGCTTAATTTCTTGTGAGTACATGATATTAGAACTTTGATTGCATGACTGTCATGTCTTTTCTAACACAAATTCTTTCACAGTGTTCAGAACAATCTGTCTGAAATGTAGATGTATATATATTTTGCGTGTCACTTTGTTCAGATGACTGTGGTGTTAGCAAATGTTAGTTGACTTAAAACCTTCTACACAGTAAATATGTACCTATTATGTTGAAGAAATGCAGAAAAAATACTAACTTATTTTTTAAAATAATAAGATTTATTATTTTGAATGGCAAATAATTACGTACTCACTTGTTAAGGTGGTAAGCTAAGACAGATCTGTGCAGCAGATATTTTTTTTAAACGTAAGGTTACAAGAGATAGATATATATTACATTTAACTTTTAAAAACCTTGGTAGGTATATTGCATGTAAGATGTTTGTGACTGCATAGGACTACCCTTTGTTGTTTTAAATGTAAGCTATTATGGCAAGCTTCATTGTTATATTGTCTTCCTGTGTTACAAGAAAATATGTATTGTAAAGCATTCAGTCAAATGTAAAGTGGGTTCATGTTATTGAACAGTAATTTTTGCCCTATTTCATTTTCACTAATAAAATTAAGCATGTATTAAGAGTGATCCCTATTGAATTATGAAAAGTACAGGTAAAATCATGTACAACATTTTGTTGTGAATGAAATGCTACAAGAATGTCAGTCTCATTTACAATCTAAAGTTCTTTAGTATGGTATGGTATTGCTTGCAGTGCTACTAGTCAGTAAAAGTTACTTGTTATGATTGAAGAAAAGATATGGGTGAGGTAATTTCATTCAGTCTGTTTGCATGTTTTATGAAAGAATGGAAAGAAGCATGGATATCATATTACTTTGACTCTTCATGTATGTTTTCAAGTCCTTGCTATAGTTTGATCATACAAAATAATGTCTGAAAATAATATTCCCTTGTTAGATTAAATGTGTTACTGTCATAAAGTAAGTTTTGGTAAGTGAAATTATGCCTCCAAAGTTTTGGTATTATGTCAATATTAGTTACAACTCTTACGGTTTTCTGTGTTATTACAGCATGTTAGCCAAGCCACAGATGCCAACAGAGATACAGGATCCAATTTCTCCCTTCCAGATGTGTAGAATGTTGGTTGATCAGATGGGCTTCCTATCATGGGAGAAAAGGTAACATGCCATTACATAACCTTCATTATTATGTCTCTCCTTATGTGAAGGAGAGACATACTATTGTGTTTTCTTTCTGTCTGTGACATTGATTTTCCTGACAATTCCTCTGAACCAAACTGCACATGTATTTTCAGTGCCAAGCCTAGTTGAGCAGATCATTATGATTTTCCAGTTCATTGATTGTCAGCAGAGTTATTGTCCTTTATGTATTGATTGTCAGTGACTTTGTCAAGTTTACTGCTCTGACACCACCCTGTGGAATTCAACGTAACTTCATACATACATTCAGTGCCATGCCTAGTTATGCATATCAATTTTTCCAGTTCATTGATTTTCAGCTGAGAAATTTCTGAATATGGGCATATTCAATGGCACCATCCATCTGACTGTCTGTCTGTCCATCCTTTAATTTTTTCATGTCCATGCTGTAACTTTATCATGCATCAAGGTCACACTTAAGATTTTAAAGGTAATCAAATTCTGCATATTTGCACACATTCATGTCCAGACTGTAATTTCTTTAATGCAATGAAAAATATTGAAATAAATTAAAACACAAGTCTTGAGCACATCGAGATGACATGTTGTGTGCAAAACCCATATTTCTAGCTCAAATGTCAAGGTCACAGAGTTTAAAGGTAGTAAAATTCTGTATATATGCACACATGTCTGGACTGTAATTCTCTTAATCATTGAAGGATTTTAAAAAAAACTTGATACAAGTGTTCAGCACATCAAGACAAAGTGTAGCATGCTACACTCAAGTCCCTATCTCAGATGTAAAGGTCACATTAAGAAATTCAAGGTAACCAAATACTATATATATGCACATATATGTGTCTAGACTGTAATTCTTGTATACATTGAAGGATTTCAAAAAAACAACTTGACACAAGTACTCAAATGCCAAGGTTACAACTTTTATAATGAATCTTTGTCTCAAGCATAATTTGAAAACTATGAACAGGATTGACTTGAAACTTAGAATATAGATAGATTGTGACTGTTCAAGAAACTTAACTGTCTGGTCCCATTTTAAGCTCGACTTTTTCAAAGAAAAAATGCAAGTTATTGCTACAGTCATGTTGGACTGTCTTCATACTTGGACACAAAAATCCTTTGGACAAGACCTTCAAGTAGACCAGACTGAACTTGACCTTGACCCTTAAATGACCTTCAACTTCAAAGTCAGATTATTGAATTTTGCAGAAATTGGCCATAACTTTGTTATTAAAAGGTGGATTGTCTTCATACTTGGACACAACAATCCTTTGGACAAGACCTTCAAGTAGACCAGACTACACTTGACCTTGACTCATAAATGACCTTATCTTCAAGGTCAAATTATTTTGCTAAAATTGGCCATAACTTTGTTATTTATAATTGGATTTGATTCATACTTGGACAAAACAACACTTATGACAAAACCGACATGTTGAATAATTCAGGTATGACCTATACAGTCAAGGCCAAATGATTGAATTTTGCTTAAATTATAATAACTTTGTCATTTTTTTATGGATTTGATTCATACTTGGACATAACAACAGTTATGACAAAACTAACACATTGAATTATTCAAGTTTGAATTTGACCTTAAAATGACTTTGACTGTGAAAGTCAAGTTATTGTCTTATGCATAAGTTGTCATTACGTTATTTATGTATGGATTTGATTCATATTTAAACAAAACAACACTTATGACAAAACCAACATGTTGAATTATTCAGGTATGACCTTGACCTTAAAATGACTTTGACTGTCAAGGTCATGATATTGAATTTTCATTTATTTACAGATTTGATTTATACTTTTAACTTTAAAAAACAACACTTATGACAAAAACCACCTCTTGAATTTTTAAAGTATGACCTTGACCTTAAAATGACTTTGACTGTCAAGGTCAAGGTATTGAATTTTGCTTAAATTTCGTTAATATTGTTATATATGGACAGATTTGATTCATACTGGGACAGAACAAGACTGAAAACAAAACTGACATTTTGAATATATCAAGTATAACCTTGACCTTAAAATGACCTTGATAGTGCTAAAGTTGCCTATATATTTGCTATTAATGGAGGTATTGTCTTCATACTTGGATATAACTACCCTTTGGTCAATAAAGGTTAACTTGACCTTTATTTGACCTTGACCTTAAATGTCATATTATTGAATATTGCTAAAATTGGCCATAACACTTATGACAAAACTGACATTATTAAGTATGACCTTGACCTTAAAATGACTGCCCATCAAAGTCAAGTTATTGAATTTTACTTAAATTGCCATTACTTTGTTATTAATGGACAGATTTGATTCATACTGGGACAAAACAACCAACATGTTGAATTCAAGTATGACATTGACAGTGCTAAAATTGGCTTTATCTTTGCTATTAATGGATGTATTGTCTTCATACTTGGACATAACTACCCTTTGGACAATACCTTCAAGAGATTAAACTGAACTTGACCTTTATTTGACCTTGACCTTCAAGGTCAAATTATTGATTATTGCTAAAATTGGCCATTACTTTGTTATTAATGGATGGATGTGTTAATAATAATCCTAAATGATGTTGCCTTTGAAAACCCTTCACCACAATATGCTTCCTCTGATGTATTTGCCTTTGGAAATTAGAAAAAGTTGAGCATGGCCCCAGCTTGGAGTGGCTCTTCTTTATTATCTCCCTTAGCTTAATTTTGTATATTTCTTAGGCATAAAAGCCACAGTAAGGGATTGAACTTTGTGTATTTCTCATTATATAGTCTTAAGTTCAGTTGAAGTTCCTGTCTGGTGCATAACTGCTGTATGCATGATGGGATTTCAAAATAAATTGGTGCACTTGACCACCATAAGTAGACGATATGTCACGTGCAAGACCCAGGTCCCTAGGTCAAAGGTAAGGTCACAGTAGGGCATTGAACTTACTGTATTTGTCATGTAGGCTTAAGTTCAGTTGGAGTTTATGTCTGGTCCATAACTTCTGCATGCATTACAGGATTTCAAAATATATTAGTACACATGACAACTAGTAGACGATGTGTTGCGTTCAAGACTTAGGTGCTTATTTCAAAGGTCAAGGTCACAGGAGGGGATTAAACTTAGTTTATTTCTCTGGTCCATAACTTTTGCATGCATGATGTTATAGTCTGGTTTCAGACCCAGCAATTAATGCTATTCCCTAGTAATGTTAAGCTAAATGCCTATTAAGTCCCTTTCTAACTACAGATATATCTTTTCTTGACTGGAAAAAATGAAAAAATGTTGCTATTAGAGAGGTAAAAACAATATATCAATGAAATAACATAAATAGAACAGGATCATGAAGCCTGCAGTCAGGCTAGTATTTAAATATCAGTTGTAACACTTGACCACCGTAAGTAGAGGATGCCATTTTTAGCTCGTCTGTTTTTGAAGAAAAAGTGGAGCTGTTATGGTCATTGAGTTGTCATCATCGTCAGCTTCGTACAAAAAATTTAATATAGCTGATTATTTATAAATGGCGTATTTTAGCCAGACCTCACAGAAGTGACAGCCAAGCCTAGATGTGCATAGAATCAACATTTTGGTTGATTTTAAGCAGAGTTGTTGCCTTTAATGCTTTCAGTTTTTTATGTCTGCATTATTACTCTTATACCATCTGGTGAATTTTAGCAAAACTTTACCAAACTCATCAGTGTCAGGCTTAGTTCTGCATATCATCAACATTAAGAGTGGAGTTCATAGATGGGAAAACTATGTTTTTCCCTGTAACAAAAAGTCTCATTGAAGATATAAACAATTATTCATTCCATATAATATTTTGAATAGCTGTTATAGATCAAAGTATGGATTGATTGTGAAAATGTAGTTACAGTATATTCTTGTTTTCCAGGAGTCAGTTTGATTTGTTAAAGAAAAGTGATAAACTGCTAAGAGAACTGAAAAACATGGATGCTCAGAAGTGGTAAGATCTTGAAGTAAATTCACTACTCAGAGTATAACGAGGCATAAGAATGTTCTGTTCTGTGCAAACATTTAAGGTTTCCACTGTGTTATGTGTAAACATCATACATGCCATACATTTGACCTGGATTGATTGTTTCACAACTAATAAATTAACAATAAAACATACTTGGATCAGAAGGAAAAACATTTATCTATCAAAATACGTAAACAAAAAGCTGGTGAAGTATTGAACCTTTTTGTTTTATGGTAACTCAGGAAAGGAGAAGAAATTTACAAGCTTTCTTCACATGTGTATAATAACTATTGAAAAGTCTGTACATAGCATTATGGGATTTCCATTACTGTGTCTGTCCTGCCAGATTTCAATGAAAATGGATTTTGCCTGAATCAAAACTGTTCAAAATCTTCTTACTTTGGAATATTACATCTGTAATAAGCTCTGATTTCAACATATTTTATTGATTTGTTTCTGAAAACACACTCCTGTTTCCCTTCAAAAACAATTTCCTGTCAAAGTGAGAGTTGTTACTCCAGTATGGATGAAAATAGCTTGGCACTAAATCAGTAAAAGTCCTGCAGATTTGTCAGCAGAGTCCTGCAAGTAATGAAACAAAATCATGGCATGTATAATGAATATATATTAAGTGGAAAAAAGTTTTAGAAGGTAAGGTTGTGCACTCATGTTTATTTTTAGCTTGAACAGTCATCTTGTCATAAGGTGGTATTGTATAGTTTAGGTTCTCTTATCAGTTATTTTGATACTTTCAGTACAAAATCCTATGTACTGGTATTTGCATACCAGAGCTTAGAAATGAAAAAATGGATATTTGTTTTCAGGTAGCAATCATATTGAAAGTTTCATACTGTGAAATGGATATAACTTGAATTTCAGTCGAGAAACTCACAAGTTTGCTGTGATATATGTGGCTGAGGGTCAGGAAGACAAGAACTCCATACTGTCTAACCCAGCAGGCAGCTCAACATTTGAACATTTTGTAGCCGGACTGGGCTGGGAGGTATAATCTACCCTGCATTGTTCTGTACTGGTTATAATCAGACATGTAGCATTCAAAATTAGCAGTTGATCTGACACTTTGTAAAGGAATATTTTTTCATTCAAAAGTTTTCATATGCAAAGGACGATTTATTTGGTCTTACACTGGCAAATGTTTATATTTGATAGATTTTAAAACATCAGCTTCTCCACATATGATACACATTTAGTAAAGTACTTTGCACATATAAACAGAAAGTTTTTAAAAAGTGAAGATATTTTCTTTGTGATGAAGTTATCCAATTTATGTTTTATAATTTCAAGTTTTATTTATTATCTTTTTCTCTTAAATTTTTTTACAAAAAATTACCAGTGTATTCTTGCACAGTTACCAGAGAAAGGTATAAGTTCTATTTTCTTTAAAGTTTGTCTAGAGATGTTTAAATACCTTCAGTTTACAGAGAAAGACTTATGTTTTCTGTTATTAGGTTGATCTGGAGATGCATAAAGGTTTTCTTGGAGGCCTTCAGCAGAATAAGACAACAGGAGACACAGCTCCCTACTATGCTACATCTACATGTGAGATTATATATCATGTTTCTACTAGAATACCAATTGGGAGTGAGGAATCAAAACATATCAAGGTAAGTGATAACAGTACTAATTAGGAAGAAAAGTGTGTGGCTTAGTGGTCTTTTCTTCTGAAGATAGAGATTTGTTAAATAATTGATCATTCAAAGCCTGTCTTGTTATAATTTGATTCATTCATGTAAAAGTGTCAGATTATTTATGATGTTTTACAAGCCTTTCCAAGAAACTTTCATCATGTATATAAATTATGTACATTGTTTGGTTCAATCTTCTCAGATTCTGTAAATATCTGGAAAAAGTTTTTTGCAGGCTTTAAAAATGACACATTTTAGGATATGACAAATTTTCTTTGATATATCTATATGACATATGTACCGAATATAATTTTGACGGGGAAGTCTGAATACCTTAGGTGAATATTTCAGATGATGTAATTTTTGTTTTGTTTTCTGTAGATGCGACATCTTGGTAATGATGAGGTTCATATAGTATGGTCTGAACACACTCGAGATTATCGGCGGGGCATTATTCCCACAGAGTTTGGAGACGTACTTATCATCATTTATCCGTTACCTTCTGGTCTCTATAGGATACATATAGATAGTAAACCAGAGGTAAGTATACCGTATATACTCGCTTATAAGACGCATTTTTAGGAATCATATTATAAGGTTGTCGAGGGGGGAGCGTCTTATAAGCGCGTCCTTCAAGAGAAAAAAAAATCCCAACAAGAATCTGGCTTCTACAGTCAAGATTTCGGCAACCGTTATGTGCTGCAAACTGTTCAGTAACTTACCGGGGCTAAACAAAAAATAACAAGGCAAAAAATTACCATTCCTGTAGAAATTAATCAACGACTTTTAATTAGTATGAAAAGTATTGCTAGATGTTCTTGTTTTAGTCTAACAAAGGCTTATTTCTCCTTTTTAGACAGCGTCAGCGTTACTTTCATTTCAACATCAGCCATTTTGCTAGGAGTGCTAAAGCGCATCCCGGGCCGTACCGCACCGTATTAAATTATGCTCAATCGGCGTCTACTCGTTCTTTCTTTAACATTATTTTATGTTTTTAAATAAAAGAATGTTTGGCAATAAGTTAATATTTAATTTTTTTTCAATTAAAACATCACTTTAAAAACTGTTAATCGCAATTATTGCTTCAAGTCACGCTAACAATAATGTTAAATTCTCACATTTAAAAAACTATGAAATTTAGTAAAGGGGTCTCACTAATGAACAGACTGTTATTTCAATGATTCGCAGAAGTTGATAGCCGAGACCCTTTTACTGTTAATTGTCTGGCATTGTATATTAATTATACGCCAATTAGATGCAAATTTTCAGCGATTTCTTATCGAAGAACGTAATTGTTGTATAAACACAACCAGCTTGTGATTGCCTAATTGTGTCTTCTATTGATTGGTTTGAATTTGCTGATTGACAGTTCAGTATGCATGACTACCTGCTCAGACCGCAACATGATTGGATAATATATCGATATGGGCATGTTTTATTGCTGATACTGCCGTTGGCGTTAGTGAGAAAATGGTTTGTGACTGGCAATCCAAACAGAGTTAATTGATGAATGTGATAGCGCCGTCGGTAAAAAAAATGACGCGGTTGAAATTAAAGTGAAAGACTCGATAAATGATATGAGAAATAGTTGACCGATCATTACTTGTGCTACAATACGATTAAGGACATTTCAGCTTGCCAAATTTTAACTGTGAAGTAGTGAAACCAATAAATTGTCATTGTTATAATTGGTAATTATGGCAATGTGATGAATTGTTAGTGCTACGGCTTGTATGACCATACCTTTAGGAAATTAAGTATTAAAAAATAATCCGGTACCGGATGTATACAGTTGCTGTTAATAAATGGATGTCACTGTATTTGTAGGAAGTTTTTCTTGGGGTTTAAGAAATAAAATTAATTCAGATCTTGTCAAAAATTAAATAAAATATGTTAAAATAATGTTGTTTAAATATTTTCAAAATACCAAAAACAAATACAGCAGTTGGGTTTCCAAGTGAAAGTTCAAAATTTCATGAACCCCGTGACCTCGGACGATGTGAAAATCTGACCGCGTCTTATAAGAGGGTCAATGCAAAAAGTACATATTTTCAACTCAAAGTTAGGGGTGCGTCTTATAAGCGAGAGCGTCTTATAAGTGAGTATATACGGTAGTCAATGTACTAGAAATAATAAGGCTTAATAGTTCAGCCATTCCTTAATAGTTCTTTTATGCCTGGGTAAAGACTTCATATAAGGTTAGCTGTAAAAATATCTGATGAAAATTTGGTTTCAGGAGTGTTTGAGGTCATTAAAAAAAATTCTGAACAGAAAGAAACCTTCAGTCAGGTAACTATCTTTGACCTACAATTTTCACAATTGTTTATGCTTACTTATTAATGTAACTTCTTTGTGACACTGAATCATATTTAACAATGATTAGAGATGAAAATTTGCTCTATACTTTTCAGGTTGCATTGTTTGGCCCACTGTTTAATGGTGCAATAGTGGACTACAAGGTCCTTCCAGGTCTAGTCAGAGCTACAGCTGTCAACGCCAGTCGTGTGATACGAGCCCAAAAACCATTCTATCACACCTAGTATCCTTTAACTCATATTCAGTATTGATGTTTTAGATGTGAAGAAGCAACTTGTACTTCTAATATTTTTTTTTAGATGGGGAGAAAAAACTCATAGTTATGTCTTTCCCACATAGTGGGAAAGGGGGACATTTTGATGTTCTTTCTGTATGGATGGATATACCAGTGTCACAGATAGTGTCCACTCCATAACTTTGTCAGACCATTATGGATTTTGAAATAACTGGGCAGAAATTATTACCACCATGAAATGATGCATCTTGCACAAGAACAAGGTTTGTACCTTGAAGGTCAAGGTACACTTAGAGGTTGAACATAAAAAATGGGGTTGGGGTGTGTGTGGGGTGGGGGGGGGGGTTGTCTCAGCTCCATAACTTTATCATGCATTGATGGATTTTGAATAATTGGCACAAATGTTAACCATTATGAGAGGATGTATCATGTGCAAGAACCAGGTCTATACCTCAATGGTGAAGGTCACATTTAGAGGTCAAAGGTCAAATATTGGGTCTTTTTTTAAAGTAATAAACACAGATGAAGTTCTTTAGACACTGCTCTTAATATATGTCCAAGTTCATGTACAGGAAGGACCTTATATACAGCTGCTGGGGGAGACATAACATTTGTTTCAAAAACAAACTCTAGTTCTGTATTGATGTTTTAGACTGAGAGAAGCAATGCCAAGTTCTGAACTGGTGTTTAAGATAGGGAAAGGCATTGTTCTATACTGATGTTTCAGATTTAGAGAGGTTACTCATAGTTCTGTAGGGAAGAATTTTTTTACAATTTTTTTGTCTTGTAAGGTCGGTGTGATTTGCTTGATTATTTAAAAAAAAAAACCTGCATTTTATCATTAAGAGAGCTAAAAACCTGAGGAAAATTTGTTAAATTTTGGAGATTGGTACTCCACAGGACTTAATCTAAAGCAAATAAGAAAAATCTTATCATATAATGTGATGCTCCTTTTTCTTATGTTTTTTGTGTGTAATTGCTGTTAGAATATTATATCCTTAATCAATGTTCAGTTTTGAGGAGCGTGCCAAATGTCTTGACTCAGTAATGCAGAATCACGTAGACAAAACCATATTTGAGAATTTTGCAGCAGATGTTTTTGCACCAGTTCTACCTCCTAATTCTACAAGTAAGTACACAGTACTCGTATTTATACATGTATTTCTCTAAAAGATGGTACGTTAAGACAGTTTGAATGACCAGTCTAAACAGACATGTAAATTAACTCTGATATCTTTACAAAATATTTTTTTGAAACTCTATTTATTAATATGTACCTGTGAGATAATATTTCTGTTACCTCTTTAATATAAAGAATTCTGAAAGCTTAGAAAGCAGTATCATAGAAATCTAATGTGACTGGATCAAATATTTTCCTATTACTGTGAAATCATTTTTGTTCGCGTAAGACGAATTTTCGCGTATTTCGCGCTAGAAACAATGCGCGAATTTAAGACTGTGCTTTTATTAAACTATTAAAACATTTACGTTATCTGAATCTTGATCCTGTCCGAAATACCTGCATATATTTTTCCACTCACTTTTGACCATTAGCTGTTGTTTTTAGCCAATATAACTTGAATAATCGGATGTTTTGGCAAATTCTAAATATCTAGCAAAATTAAAATGAAACTTATTTTGTTTACTTTTTAAGTATGTTTCGTTTGCATTTTCTTGAATTGTTGAACGCTTGTCTGTTCAGAGCGTTAACTAATAATTATTATATGGTTGTCATAATTCGTTAATTGTTTTTTTAGCGTAATTGATTAGGGACTGGTTACAAAAGACCTGTCGGTATCGATCTTTTAATCTGTGCACACTTAACCTGTGTCAATCAACGTCAATTAACAGTTGGACCTGTCAGTTTGTATATTCGAAAGCAGACCGCGGTAATTGATGCGTATACACTCGTCATTGGTGATCCAGCGTCATCTGTTGTCTGCTTTTTATGCTGATAAAAAAATTGAATCTGAAATTGAAAATGCGTGAATTTAGGACCGCGCGAACGTACTTTTTTTGCCGTTTGTGCGAAATTTCATCCCAGCGAATTTAAATGATTTCACAGTACTAGCTCATGTTTGTGTTTGTCTGCCATTTCTTTCAATGCTTTGATGATTTTCCAGTTGTTGAGTCACCATCAGACTCCTCTATCAACATGCCATCATCTGCTTCACAAGGTGATATTGCAGCCAATAACAACAACAGTAAGACAAATGTGGTGGACACACAAGTATCGCCAACACCCTCCAGGCAAAGTAGAGGTGTGTACATTTTGGATTATGTTTAATTTAAAACTCGTAAATGTTTAGGTCTATAACAATGTAGGGATTGAATTCATTATCTAGAGACTGAATATAGTAGCAATTTTGTGTGCGATAAGAAACTACAATGTAGTTTCATAGTTCTAGATTCGAGTCAAAGGATGTGTAAAGATGCCATATCAAGTGTGGCATTTTGCAAAAGTTTGTGGTCAGTAATTTCATCTTGCATGGTTTCATCTTACATGCTACTTGATAACTAATCCATACACAAAAGGAAGCTTCAAATTGAACAATGTTTGAGATCAGCGTGATATACAAGAACATATAAAGAGCTTTGACTGCTTCTTAACTTACATGATTTGTGTGTGTTCTTGCAACCAATTGCAGAAGTTAGGCAGGGTTACAGACCCAGGGTTATAAATCTTCTGTCACTTTCTGATCTCTTCATTGTGATTGGCTAATAACAACATATTTTTCAATCATGGTCCAATCAGAAAATAAGAATAGGGATCATCCTTGTAAATTTTGTGTAGCTAAAATATAAACATGTGAAGCTTGAATACAATTTCAGTTATAAGCTGGTCTCTGGTTCGGATGTCTGATTTACTTGGTAATGAGTAAAGCCTGAATGGTTGAATCTGCCAAAATAGTGAGCCATTTGTCTTGTTTAGATCTACTCCATTAGACATAAGTATCTTGCATATGAACCCATTACCATTTCATATCAGTATATACAAAGTACAGGATTTTTCCTCTGATCTCTGACTCTGATAGATAGATGGAAGTCTACAGATTGATTTAGTCCTCTGAATTCTTGGTGTTGTGCATGTGATGATGTTTGTTTGTTTTTTTTTCAGTTAAATACATAACCGCCTATACTTGGCATATTTAAATTAATCGTAAGTGTCGAACTGAATAGAGATGTTGAAGAATTATTTCCAAATTGTTTCTGAAAAATTTGATAAAAAAAAGAATTCTGAAACTTTTGCCAGTGTCACATGTGTGGTGAATGGTAAATATCTTAAATACTAAGATAAAACACAAACAAAACAACATTCATTTGCTACACAAGACACAGTCACAATACAGTCCACTACATTCACAGATCTTCTGTTTGAAAGGAAATTCTTTTTTATTTAGTTGGGTTGCTGCCAAGAAGAACATACTTTTTGTAAAATTTATCAAAACTATAAGGATAAAATGCCCATTTGTTTTCAGTATTGAAAACCCTACTCACAACCCATTTTTTCAGTTGGGGGCTTTTTATTATTAAGATTAAGCTTTTTGCCTTGCAAGTTATGATAAATGCTTCAGTATTCTTCAGTTGTCGAAAAGTTCAGTGCAGATACATATTGTTAATTAAAAAGAGTGCATGATTTTAACACCTATGCCAGTCTTCCTCAAACAAAAGGTAATGATACAAATATGGGACATGCTGTAATGAATTGAATTTTTCTTTTCATCAAAAGTCGGTCTCTGATAATATCTAAGAAACTTGTGACAAATTGTGTTATGCTTTTTGAAATGCTTTGGTACTCATTGCCAGATCAGAAAATTTGTCTTCATCTGCATGGACCATGAATTCAAGTACACAATATATACAAATGTATATAAACTAAAATAAGCTAATTTAAAGGTTTTCAGTTTTATGACTGTCCCTAAACAAAGAAGCATTTACATAAGAATATAATCATATGCTTTTGAATGATTGTGAGATTTCATTTTGATGAAGATTTGGCATCTTTGTTATTTTACACACCACAAAGCATCTGTTTAACTGTTATGGCTGTTACTTCATCTGCTGTCTTGTTTATAGTCTCCATACACAGTTCTCCTCCAGGGGGCTTCTTTTGGCCCTCCGGTTTCCGTCGTCTACATAGCATCACTGGAACGGAAGGATCCGGACTGAGTCATGACGTGGAGCCCCACGCCATTTAGTAAGGCACGAGATTCAGTATAGGCATCATGTGCATTTCTTTGCATGAACTGAAAAAGAATTTAGATGAGAGATGCTGTGTAGTTAAATCTAGTATTATTAGTGATACCTGTATTGTGGTACATGTACACTTATTGATGAGGCATTTGGAACCCGGAAAATTATTAAATGCTTGAAACTTTTTATACAAGAGTGGTTGGTTGTCATGGCTGAAAAGAACTGTAAGATTTTATAAGGGGAAATTTTATGAAGATGTTTTTTTTTCTTTTATATCATATCCAAATAGTGTGTCTAAAGGTAAATTAGAAGTTGCCTCTAAAAATTTATAGTCTCTTCACAGTAGAGGTGACAACATAAACTGCTTTGAGTACAGGTATTTGGTACATTTAATTTTAAAAATGTCGCTGGCATGTATTGTGTGTTGTATGATACTTTTAAAAAATCAAAGTTTCAGAGCTAAGAATTAGCTTTCTCGTTCTCAAGCATTTGTGTTGTCTTGTGCTGTTTTTGCTGCATTGATAGTTGCTGCTTTTTGTGATGCCTTGAATGAAATGTGTATTTTTATACTCCCTAGTTTTCACGGATCTGTTCAAAATTGGTTGAATGGTAGGTAGATGTTAACTGTTAACCCAAATTTTACTTACATGAATGTTTAGTTCATTGTTGTCATGTAAACTTACTGTTGTATTTTTCATTTCATTGTTGCTTTTATTTGAACTGTTTAGATTTTGTTTGCTCAGTGGGAAAATTTTGAGTTAAAGTTATTGGTTCTTGGTATTAAATATATATATATAAATATAATGTATAATTTATACTATTCAATCAAATAACATCAGATTGTAAGGAAGATTTGTTTTTATAAAAAAGACAATCAGTATCACAGTGCTCAATGTCAAAAGAAATATAATACATTTGGTCATGATGTAGATTGGTATTTTTGGATACTGTTGGATTCTACTGCCACAGGGACTAGTAACATAACTGGGATCCTGAATATCCATGTGAATAAAACTTTATTGTCATACGATACAGCTAATAAACTTACTGTTGTAAGTTATGACAATTAGTTTAAATGTATAGTTCTAATTGACACGCATGTTTTGAATCCGAGTAATGCTCCTTGTTCCTGTAGTTACTGCTAGATTGTGGTAGCTTTAAGGGGTTGCAATTTGTAAGCCTAAAATTGTATGGAAAATATTGGAGTTTCTTTTCTTTTCTCCTCACTTAATGGTATTTTTTTGATGTCGATAAAATTATTTACAGGCTGTGAAAACTCTAGTGATTGTTGCAGTTCGATTGTTCATTAAACTACATGAATGTTTCATAAAAGATGTAACACAACAATTTAATGCTTATTCAGGGAGAATTGATCCATCAGTGTTTGTAATCTTTGATCTGTTCTGCAGTATCTGTACTTTTTTAGCTTCTTTTTTCAAAGAATATGGAATACCTTGAAAATCTTCTTGCAGCCCCCCCTTCTCCCCCCACTAATTTTTATGCTCCCCAACGAGGATGCATTTAGTCGCCGCCTTGTCTGTCAGTCCCGGACAATTTCTCAACAACCTCTGGCTTGAATTTACTAAAACTTAATAGGAAGCTTCACTGCTGAGAGGAGCTGTGCATTTAGCAGCCTGTTCCGGTAGATTGATTTTTCACAAAGTTATGCTCCTTTAATGCCCTTTCAACTGACATTTTTGTCTGGACTATTTCTCAGCAACCACTGACTGGAATTCATTAAAACTTCATAGGAAGCTTCACTACCAAGAGGTGTGCATATTACAGGCATGTTCCAGTTCAGTGATTTTTCACAAAGCTATGCCCCTTTGATGATTTTTTAGCTGTAATTTTTGTCCAAACTATTCCTCAGCAACCTTTGACTGGAATCCATTGAAACTCATTAGGAAGCTGCACTACCAAGAGCACGTTTGTATTTTACCGGCATGTTCTGGTTCAGTGATTTTTCGTAGATTTATGCCCTGATGCCTTTTCATTCATTGATTTTGTTGAAAGTTTACACAACGATAGAATACAGTGAGAGGATTTGCATTTTGCAAGAACCATAACTCTGTCGAGCACACTTTCTGAATTATCTCCCTTTATTAATTTTTTTTTTTTATTCTTTTGTTGAAATTTTTTTGACCAGATTTATTTGCACTATAACTTCAAAGCTACTGAAGGCATGTTTTGAAAGTTAATAAAATGAAAGAATACATTGAAAGAAAATGCATTGAATAAGAACAATAAGTATGGTTACTTTTTTAATTATTTCCCTTTGTTTTGCTACCACAAACACTTGCTCCACTCTTGACCAGGTATTTGTTTCTCGAAGCATTAACCCATTCATACAACTCACTACACCATACTTCTCAGATCATCAAATTATTTTGATTGGGATCAACCTCCAGTCTGTCATGTAAAGGTACATGTCTAATAACACTTCTCTAGTATAACTACTAACATTTTATACTAACAATAGCCTTACAAACAAATGTTCAAGTATTCACTTGTGATCTGGTTCTGGAAACTACTCCAATACTTGCTTAACCACTTTTCACTGTTGACATAATAATATGTAATAAAATAAAATAATTATTTTCTCCTGATTTTATTTCTGTGAAATGAAGAACACCAGTCAATACCACTATAACTGCACAACATACTTCCCAACCTCCTCCCACCTACACCTTTCTCAGTTACACATTCATCCAAATTCCATGTACCTTTAAGGAGCATCCATCATTTCCAACGATATCCTTGTTTTTTCTTCTTACATGAGAAGGTACTTTCCTTCCCCCACTGATTTCTTTTTCGCTTGGGCCTCTTGTTTGACTTAGCTGATAATTTATTATGTGGAGCGTGTTGTCTGCGGACAGGTCTTGTTTTTTAGGGACAATATGAAAAAAAACAATGTGTGGGCGTTAGTAAGTGTTGAGCATGTAAGGAAACACTTTCAGAAATTATCCTTTTTTTCATAGAAGAGTTGATAAACATGAAATTGCAGTGAGAAAAAATGGTATAGTAGAATGATCCTCATTTCAGAAAACTTACAGGTAGAACATGTACGAGAGATTGATAAAACTAGAACACATCATGAATAATGCAAGTATAACCTGGATGAAGTAAGCCTATATATCAAAATCAGATACATTATTTCAGAGACTAATGTTTAGCTGGTGAAAGAAAAAAGGTTTGAAATAAGCTTGTATCCCTTGTAATAAATCACTCCCAACAGTGCTTCAGTCAGTCATACATGCATCATTATTTCATAAACCTTCATTCCCTTTCCTGCTATTTCTTTGGTCAAACAGGAGCTGTCCATGAGCTGCACATGTGAAAAGAAGTTTCTCCTTAATCCTTCTTGATGTCATAATGGCTACATTCTGGCCACACTTGAAACCCCAGACTTACATACCTTGTCACTTAAGGGAGCTGTCTCAACTTCTTGTTTGGAATTCCTTCAGTAAAGAAATGACAAGAATGAATATACCCAGAAATTAGGCTAAACTGAGAAAAATTGAAGAAGTAAATACTTATATTCAAGAATTTACTTTATGCTTTTGTTTATTGGTTTCCAGTCCTCATGTATAATCAGGCTTTTCCATGTTGTATTTGATATGCACATTTTCACGTTTTTGCATTTTTAATCACTCGTAATGTGTAACTTTATGTTTTAAGATTTTTTTATTGCACCTTTGTAATAAATGCAATTTATTGCCACATTTGCTGCTTGTGGCTAGCAGAAGTATTTTGATTGCAGACATTTTGTTGCATTTATTATTTTCTGTGTGTATTTGTAGTCTTGATCACTTAAAATTATTGTCACATTTTGATCTCTTATCTCACATATATTTATCATCGGAATCATCGTGACTTTATCTAAAAGAGAACTTATTTAGTGACTTTATCTAAAAGAGAACTAATTTAGTGAAACACCATGATTTAAGTTACATTTATGAAATGGCACGAGTGCTCAAGGATGAGCTGTTAGGATGAGTGACTGTCATTTTTTCAGATTATATCTCCTAAAACATGAGGCTTATTTTAACCAAACTTTGAATGTTCCTTAATTTGTCCTTATTAAACAGTTCTTTTCTGAAGTCTGGTTGCCATGCCAGCCATAAGGAAAAACTTGGAAAATCTTTTCCTCAGAAACTACATGCCTGATTTCAATTTTTTTTTTACCAAAACGTTCCTTAAGTGTCCCTTTATCAAATTTTTTAAACCATTTTGGTCCCATAAAAAACATGGCCTACAGAGGTCAGGGCCTGTTTTCACTCTATGACTTTATGGTATACTTTGAAAATTTTCTCCTTAGAAACTGCTGGCAGGATTTCAAAACAATTTCACAGAAATGTATCTTATGTGGCCCTTAATCAAATTCCTTCAAGCATGTTTGTCCTTAAAAAAACATAGCTAGTAGTTGTGAAAGTTTTCAATATACAACTGTTTGGAAAGCTTCAAAAAATCTTCTCCTAAGAAACCTGTGTTATGTCACAAGTATTCCTTTGGTGAACCTTTATCAAATTTACTCAAGTTATGTTGGTTAAAAGACATTTTAAAAACATGGACAATTTTGAAAACAGATTTTATCTTTGAGATACCTACCTATGTTTTATTTTTGATAAAGAAAAATCATATAATATCAAACAATGGTTCTCAAGTGAGCAATATAGGGTCATCATGGCCCTCTTGTTCCACATAAGTTGTTTTTTTTTAACATGAACTTTCTCAGACCAATTGAGATTAGAAAATTTCCCGAGCCCTGGTTTACAGAAAATACTTTTGAAATCAAACCCTGACCTAGGATTACTTTCAGTAATATTGAAACTGCTCCTTTTATGCATAGTCACTCTGAAGCAGTACACATAATTATGCCCCCACCTCTTTGAGGGCTGTGGAGAGGGGGGGATATAGATTTGAACTTGTCACACTGTCTCTAGTTTGTTGTCTTGACTTTATCATGCATTTGAAACTTGTTCAGCTGTCAAACAATTTAAAAAACAAAACAAAACGCTGACCTTTAGTACTAATTTGGTCTATGGCAGTGTCCTTGCAATCCATTTGTTCCTGAAATACTTAATTCTCTGATAGTATGAATTCTAAAAATCATTTCTATAATAGAGTAACTGCTCTTAAAATCCTGAAGTGCATTGACAGCACAATGTTTTGGTAAACTATCAAGTAATATTTACAGCTTTTTATGCACCCACCACTTTGTGGGTGGGTGGGGGTGGGGTCTATAGATTTGCCCTTGTCTGTCTGTCACACTGTCCGTACATAGACTGATTTGTGTTGGGTGTAACTCCAAATGTTAACTGCTAGTGCCATGAAACTTTCTAAGAATAGTTGACAGCATGTGAACTTATGCACCTTGGTATTTTGATGCAAAATTATTGGAGATCAGCAGAGTTATGCTTCCTGATTAAGTAAAAGATAACATTTTTAGACTTGTGTTGCATGTAACTCCAAATGTATAATGGCTAGAGCCATGAAACTTTCTAAGAATAGTTGACAGCATGTGAACTTATGCACCTTGGTATTTTGACACAAATTTATTGGAGATCAGCAGAGTTATTCTCCCTGATAAAGCAGAAAAAAAGCTTTTTTTATGCTTCCAACACTTTTGGCAGGTAGGGGGGTGCATATAGATTTGTCTGTCTATTCGCTGTCCTGCCGGTTTGTGTCACATGTTAAGTGCTAGAGCCATGAAACTTTCTAAAAATAGTTGTCATCATGTGGACTTATGCACCTGGGTATTTTGACACAAATTTATTGGAGATCAGCAGACTTATGTCCCCTGATTAAGCAAAAAATAGCATTATTAGACTTGTGTCGCATGGAACTCAAAATGAGTATTAGGCATAGAGCCATTAAACTTTTTAAGAATAGTTGTCTGCATGTGAGCTTAGGCACCTGGGTATTTTGAAGCAAATTTATTGGAGACCGGCGGAGTTTTGCCCCCTCATTAAGAAAAAATAGCATTTTTAGACTTGTGTCACATGTAACTCCAAACATATAACTGCTACAGCCATGAAACTTTCTAAGAGCAGTTGTCAGCATGTCATGATGGGAACTTAATCACCTGGGTATTTCGATGTAAATTAATAGAGATTGATAGAGTTAAGCCCCCTGATTCAGCAAAAATAGCATTTTTAGACTCTTTAATGTTAAAGACAATGTTTATATACACCTGTTATTGTACAGGATTTTTTGTGACAGTACAGCAGAATGGGGGGCATCCGTGTCCTATGGACACATTTCTAGTTAGACTTGTGTAGAGTATAACTCCAAATGTATAACTGCTAGAGCCATGAAACTTTCTAAGAAAAGTTGTCAGCATATGAAGTTATGCACCTAGGTATTTTGATTCAAATTTATTGGAGATTGGCATAGTTATGCCCCCTTATAAAGCTAAACAAAATAGTATTTTTAAAACTTGATACGTACCTGTTATTGTACAGGATTTTTTGTGACAATACAGCAGAATGTGGGGGCTTCTGTGAGTATATTTGGCCTAAATGTGCAGTGTAATAGCATATACAAAAAAATATTGGTAAATGTTTTTTTACAGCATTTTCAAGCGGTGATATCAGTTTACCTGGTATAAAGGCCAGAAAGCGTGCCATGCTGTAAGTGACAAATGCTCAGTTATAGCAAGGCTGCATATAAATGCACAGTATATCTGAAATATACTAAGTCAAAGAACAAAGAAAAACATTGTTTACTGTGGTATAATCATTGTAATTAATGCTTAAAACATAGCAAATATATGCCAAGTGGCATGGTTTTGTGTTATCAATACTTTTGCCATTGTTATTCAAGTTAAACACTGTAGCATACATACTGTATTAATATATGGTAATTAGAAACTTAACCTTACCTACTGGAAAATAATTTTGATGAAATATGGATGTGTAAAAGAAATGTTCGATTTTAATAATGTGTTGAACAAATAAAGTGTGCTTAACTGTTAAGGTAACTTAATACCATTTACAGCAGTGATACTGTAAGAACTTACTGGAATCACACAAATTTTGTAAGAAAGATCTTTTCTGATGTTTGCTTAAACAGTGTCCTGGAAATTCATTTGCTTGTTATTGTTATCTAGAATATCTATCATAGTGATTATTTGTGATCATGTTTAGTGAGTGCAGTAATATATAAAGTTGTAGATGAGGAATGCAGCCTGGCTGATATAACTTTTGCATGTGACTAAGTTCAATACTTATATTGCATGTTCATAATTCATCAAAGCTAATAGTTTATTTCTGTCTCTGTTTTTAACCTTGATACTTCTGTTGTTGTTTTGTTCTGTTGACATCATGCTTTTCATTTTGCTGGATAGGAAGTTGACTCAGGATTAGACTAGTCATATTTCATCCTTCAAATTTTAAGAAATTTGCAGAAGATATTGTCATGTATCTAAAACTCATCTTCAGAAATTTAAAAAAAAAAAAAAAGATAAAAATCAGCAGTATATTTCATTGCCTCTGACAGTACATTTTTATGTCAACTTTTGCTTGTTACTAACAGTATGTCTTGTTTAGTCAGCGATGTCATACTTTATGATAGGTAGTTTGATTGTTCTGATTTATTCTTAATTGTATAGCAGAAAACAAAGTATCTCACTTTACATTTGCAAACCCTTTATTTAGAATTATTTAAGTCAGGAAAGAAGAATGTGACACATGTAGGGTTTTCTAATTTTCATTTTATTATTTCTGTGATTAATATATTGATTTATTTTATGTATTCAGGTACATCTGAAGGTCCAGACAAACCAGTCAATCATGAGGAATCTACTTTCAGAAGAACTGCAAGACGGCTCTCGTTGAAAAGTCGAAAACACTCTGCAAGTCGGGCTTCCCATGTTAACTCACCACCGTCGAGCCCTAAAATTTCCTGACAAATGCTAAACTCTAGGAGACTTTAGAGATGTTTTTATGATATTAATAATCATGTTAACCATATTTTTAGTTGTGTAATTGGAATTAACTTTCACATCTATCTTAAACGATCATTATCATATGCATAAATTGTATATCATTATACCGGACAGTCATTTTTGGTAACATAAGCATTTTATGTTATGTCATTGCTACCATTTTATGGTTATTTGAAATTATTTACAATGAGTTTAATGAGATTATTTATTTTTTTCTCTTCAAAATACTTTTATCTCTTTTTTTGTACAGTTGCTTTTAGGTCTAAAACTAATGAATTGCAAACATAGAAACGTTACAGAGAGATATGTAAAAGTACATGTATGTATTCATAGAAAGTTCTTGGGTGAAAAATCATGTCTTTATTTTAAGTGTAGAATGTTTTAGACTTTGCTTCTGAAGTTAAATAATTTTAAGAGAAAGCTTGATAAACTTGAGTGGATATTTGGGAAGGCTTTGTGGGAATGGGGGCATCTGTTCAAACTTGACAGGGGCTGTCATGTACATCAGATTCTTTCTAACAAAACCTCACAACAGGAGATTTTCTGTTAGACTTAATTAAAATGTTTGTGTGTTTACAAGAACTGTGCTGTTGTTGTAACTGGACTTCTGTAACTATTGTTGATACTTTTAGACTATTTTTAGCTGTGTATATTTTATACTTCTCTCCAGCATGGTAGTGCTCTAATCTAGAAGAATTATGACCTGCATAAAACCTACAGAATGATTATTAAGGATATCATCGAGTTTTTGTGCATGCTTATATAACAATATAAAGAACATTTCTGATATTTTAAAAAGCAGAACTTAAAGGCCTCAAATTGCGCATAAAGAGATCAGTGTTGAAACAACCCTGTCACAAAACAAACATTAAGGCTGCATTCAGCTATAAAATTTGTGTGTGTGTGCGTGCATGCATGTGTGTGTGTGTGTGTTAAAACGTACAGAAAACTGTCCAAAAGATAACAGAAAGGCTTGAAATACATGTACATGTAATCAGTGAAAGCCTTAGTGTAACATAACATGAAACTTATTTGTGGCATTTGTAAATGGCAGGGAATACAGGACAGTATATTTTGCGTATACACAAGAGATCAGGTGATAATGGAGCTGAGGGTTGGGGGATACCAGTTTTCTGAATTTTGTTTGTGCTTGTAGGTATTTGTTTCTACAATTTTGACACCGATTTTAAAAATGTGAACATTCTCCAATAGATGTGTGTCATAACGTTAGTTTATGGACATTACCTTAAGTGCTTCACTGTAAGACAGTGTTGATTTTTCTTTCGCTACAATTATTTTTCTTTCGCTACTTAACTGAGATGGCAATCATGTGACCTATTTACCTTAGTTAAATATTCTAGCCGATGTTCATTTTGCACATGTTTGATTTATCTTTATAGTGTATGTATATATTGCTCATCAGTTTAGAAATGGCACATTAAGGTCCAACTTTGAATATAGACATATAGACAGTCATATATGCATAGGATTTTCATAATATATAATTATCGTAATATATGATAATATATTTGATAGGTTGCATATTATGATAGAAAGATCAAGAGCTTTTCAAATGTGCATCATTATTTTTTAGTAGAGATGTAAATTAGTAAAGTTTACTCTGAATTTATACTCCCAAAATTTAAAGAACAAATATTTAACTCTCAGCAGACAAAGTTGAGTAACAAATAACCTAGATGTGTTTATTATTAAGGTGCCAGTGAAGTAAGAAAGTGTAAGGTTTTGTTGTTTGGAATATTCTACAAATTTGTTTCACTTAAAAATGGCCAGTGTAAACTATGTTTGTTAAGAAGATATATATATTGACAAAGTAATGCAAAGACTCAGAATATGTAAATTTTTCATTGAGTAAGAGCTGGTGTGTAACACTTCTCATTAGCCTGATCAGAATTGATTAATCATAACGCAGTACATGAGAGACTGTGGAAATATAAGATATAGGCTTATGTTCTTTATGATGGTATTAGTATTTGTTTATCTTTGTATGTGACACAGGAGAACTCTAAAACAACAGATTTCACAAAGTAGGACTTAAAAGAAATTATGATTTGTATCAATTATATTTTAGCTGTTTTGTTAAGAAATCTTTTGTGCCATACAAAAGGTATGTGTTTTCTTTTTTTGTTCTATGTACCTCAGTTGTTATTTTGAATGTGCAATATATATTATTTATTTTTTTGTAAATTGTGTTCATACTTAGCTCTTTTTGCACCATAGAGTAAATCTAGCATTGTTGTTATTGAAGTGTTTTCATCCATGTTAAAGGCATAAGTCACAGCCATGATTCATTTTTAGACAAAACATACATTGGCAGTATTGTGAGATTATCAACATTGTGGTCAAATTTTACATTTTCAGGATTTTTCCATTTCAGATAATAGACTTTTTTGAAATTACTTTTGTATATTTTTAATTGCACTCTTACAACCAGAAATTTTTATAAATCATTTTCACATCATGGACAACTTGAACATCATACCAGATAATATGCAACATGCGATATAGTTGCTAAGTTGTTGCATGATTCAGTAACCTTGGAAGACACTTTTTCAAAAACAACACTTTATGGTAATTCTGTGAAAGCAGAAAGCATGGCGTGTTTGCATAAATCATTAATTAATTAATGACACCAACTTTGACATTGTTTTCTCGATGACATTAATTTGACCAGATTGTTGATTTTGACACGTCATGTATATTCTATTTTGTACTCAAATGTAACATCGTTAAATACAGGTTGATTTCACATTTGAGCACAGACCACTAAATGTTTACATAGTTTTGGTTTCTTTTCATTTTACCAGTTTCAATCTTGTTTTGATGATTTAAAATCTTGCTTGCTTACAATTATCTGTACAATGTTGTCTTTCTTTTCACTAGAAATAATTTCTTTTTACATGTTTCTTTTTGCCACAAAAGTTATTCCTGTCTCCATCAAAGACATCAGTGGGGGTATTAATTGTATTCAGCGATAGCTCTAGTTATTACAGATTATGAAATGTTTATAACTTTGGAAAAGGAACATATTATCCTTAGTTTTAATGCTTAGTTTTAGATTTTTTTGCTAATAAATAGTTTTCCATCTTCAGAAAGGTTTACAGCTAAACTGTACTTCATTAGTTTCCATCGTCAAGAAGGTTTATGCCTACAGCTAAACTATTTACCATACTAAATTTAAACTAGGATTCCATGTTTCTTGAGAGAAAACTTACCTGCATGTAGTGAAATCCTAATTGTTTCTAAGGTAGACATATCTTTCATAGATAATTGCCCTTTTTACTAAATCAATATATATATATACAAGTTGAAAAAGAAACTCAAGTTTTCTTCTTGCAGTAAAAACTAGAATTATTTCATAAAGGTTTCTTTGATTCTTTTGTCTTCAGGTTTGCTCTAGTCAGTAATATCATTTGGAAAATTCTGACAATTTGTGTTGATTGCCCAATTTAATTAAAAAATATCAGTGCCTTGCGCCAGTTTATAATATTGTATAAGAAGGCAACTTGTGTTTCTTTTTTTTTCTTATCTATTTCAATATTTGTTTTAACATTAGCATTGTCTTTGCATTATATTTAACTTCTCATGTGAAAGACAGAATATGTATTTACAGGTAGTATATCATTACAAAAGATCCTTCATATTCATAGTTCATAATCATCGTCTAGCCTTTTAGATTGGGAAATATTCATAGTTCATAATCATCGTCTAGCCATTTAGATTGGGAAATCATCATCTAGCCATTTAGATTGGGAAATATTCATAGTTCATAATCATCGTCTAGCCATTTAGATTGGGAAATATTCATGATAATTTCTGACAAATAAATTCCACAAAAATATATAAGCTAAGAAATTTACACACTTAGTTCAATTTGAACAATGGGAATTATTTAAGTACAATGTTTAAAATTAGATAGCAAAGGACTCTTAGAAGAATGATCATTAAGAGTTGACATAATTTACAGAACTAGAAATTTTCCAATTGAAAGCAGTATTTACAATCTAAAGTTTTTATCATTTGTTGAATGTAGAAGTTGAAGCATTAAATCAAAAGAATCATATCTAATAAACTATGCATATTTTTCTCTCAGTGCACTTGTTAGAATGTTAGTGTATTTATAACAGGAAAAGCCCATTATGAAAACCAGACCCAATATTATTTAACAGTTTGTTTTTTGGTTTTTATGCCCCCACAAAGTTGGGAGCATATAGTGTTGCACTTGTCCGTCCGTATGTCTGTCCATCCGTATGTCCCGAAATCTTGTGAACGCAACTCCTCTTAAACCCGATGGCAGATTTTGCTTAAACTTCCAGGGATGAACAACCTTAATGTGTAGATGGTAGTAAAGGAAGGAATTTTCGCTGCGACCAAATTTAACAGAATTATGGCCCTTTGTTGATTTTTTCACTATATACTATGTAGAAATACTGTGAACGCAACTCCTCTTAAACCGGATGGCAGATTTTGCTTAAACTTCCAGGGATGAACAACCTTAATGTGTAGATGGAAGTAAAGGAGACCATACATGTGTTTCACAATTCAGTTTTATTCAGACACTAATATTGTATTCCATCTGTAAAGAGACCAAATATGATGCCTTAAGAGTTAGGTGACTTTTTTATCATTAATACATGAATTGAGGAAATTTCAACTGAAATGCTATGATAAGAACAGAATTTTGTAGACATTAAATGAAGCTGCTCTTGTTTACGAGCACATCTGCACAGTGGGGGCGTCCGTGTCCTTTGGACACAGTTCTAGTTTTTCAAGAAATTTGGATTTGCACAATACATGTACTTGAAAAAGTTTTGTGACAAACACTTTGTTTGGATATTTGTTGAGAAATAAGCGTTCCTGAATGCCTTTTAGATTATAGAATGTGCACAGTTGCAGTGCTGTCAGTGCTTTAATTGTACTAGACTAAGTATCTTATGTTGACAAAATTCAAGTGTATTTTCTGCAGTTCTTACTATGACATAAGATCCTTGTTCTGGCTTACAGGTTGTTGAACATTTATAACCAAATTATATCTGGACAGCAGTTGAGGTCTTGTTACAACTGATTTACTTGAACAGTAATAATAAACATTGTAACATTATATAATGGAGAGATTATATAATGGAGAGTGAGGGGGCGCTCAAGAAGCAGTAAAAAACATCTTCATCTTCCTGTCCCTGGGAAGATACAAGTATATTTAGAGTTCATACTATTACCTTTTCTTGAACCAAATACAATTTGCAAAAAGTTTGTGTTATGCTTAGCATAAACTTTGCTTTTATCTGAATGCATTGGTAAGCTTTTTGTAAGCTTACAGTATGTGAAAGATTGTGTTGAATCAACACTATGTCTACGTGAAAAAAAAACTGTGCACAGGACTGAATGACTGTGGGATTTAGACTTCAGCTCCATTAAGTGAATGTAACTCATGCCTTTTCCTGTTTGTTTAGGTTAATTGACTAGTCACCCACCCTTACACCACAAGGACATTACAAGGGAACATCCTTATACCTTCCAACATCATTGGTTGAATATGAATGATAGAACTATTGAACAAGGATGAGATTTTATCATAAATGCACCAATTCGCAATAATAAACTGGTAGATCAAGGAAACTGCACACTGTAACGTGTTAGTAACTGATAAGAAATGTTTTATCTTTCTGTTTTGATTATATTGCTGTTCTAGTTAAGTAGGTATAATGCATGTTCAAGAAGTTTTAACTAAGTGCTAAATGTATCCTTAGAGAAATTGTCAGAATCAAAGATTTTTAAAGGATGTATTAAATTTATTCAATAAAAAAATGAGAAAGAAAATCTGTGTTCTTATATATGTATAGTTAAAAAATTTGATCACTCGTCTTGACATTGTTTAGCACTTAGGAGAAAATAGCAACATTTGAAAGTCCCTACACAAACAAAAACCAGTCGCCAAGCTTTGGTTATTGAGCATGGGAATCAATGTTCCACAACTTTTTAAACTATTTCGAAAACCTCAGTTAAAAAATCAACTGATTTCCTGTGATATTTTGTAGAATAGTAGAATGTTTCAAAATATTTACATGATCCAGCTAACGTGTTAACTGGAAAATGCTATTTATGAGGTGAATATTGACATGACTGAAGGGGGGGGAAAAACCTTACAAGAAAAGTTTGTCACAAAACAGCAAATAGTTGCCACTGTTTCCATCCTTTAGACTTTCTTGTCAATACCATTACTCCAAGACCCTGAAAGATACAGACTTGAAATTTCATATGAATCTTGTATAGGAAGAGTACTACAAAAGAAATATAACCATTTTTTTTAGCTCACCTGAGCACTGCTCAGGGTGAGCTATTGGGATCGTTGATTGTCCGTCGACGTGCGTCGTCAACAATTTGACTTGAACGACTTCTCCTCCTAAACCGCCAAGCCAACATTGATGAAACATGCCTGGGATATTCCTTGTATGAAGCTCTACAAAAGTTGTTCAAAGAATTGAATTCCATCAAGAACTCTGGTTGCTATGGCAACTGAAAGGAAAAACTTTGAAAAAGCATTGTCTAGTGGACCTCTACCAAGTTTGTTCAAATTATACCCCTGGGGTCAAATTTGGCCCCGCCCTGGGCATCAATTGATTTTACATAGGCTAATATAGTGAAACTTTACAAAATCTTCTTGTCTGAAACCACAAGGCCCTCAGCTTTAAGATTTGGTATGTAGCATTGTCTAGTGGACCTCTACCAAGTTGTTCAAATTGTGCCCCTGGGGTCAAATTTGGCCCAGCCTTGGGGGTCAATTGATTTTTCATAGGCTTACATAGAGAAAACTTTGAAAATCTTCTTGTCTGAAACGACAAGGCCCTGAGCCTCAAGATTTTTTTTGAGCATTGTCTAGTAGACCTCAACCAAGTTTGTTCATATTATAACTCTGGGGTCAAATTTGGCCCCACCCCGGGGTCATTGGTCTTATATAGGCTTATATTGGAAAAACTTTGAAAATCTTTTTAGCTCAACTGAGCTTTTAGGATTATTTTTGGCAGTGTTATTGGCCCTTAGTCATTTTTAGCTAGGCCCTGAGCCTTAAGATTTTGGTATGTAGCATTGTCTAGTTGCATTCAACCTAGTTTGTTCAAATTATGCCTCTGGGGTCAAATTTGACCCCACCCCGGGGTCATTGGTTTTACATAGGTTTATACTGGAAAAACTTTGAAAATCTTTTTAGCTCAACTGAGCTTTTAGGATTATTTTTGGCAGTGTTATTGGCCCTTAGTCATTTTTAGCTCACCTGAGCACAAAGTGCTCAGGGTGAGCTTTTCTGATCGGTCTTTGTCCGTCGTCCGTCCGTCCGTCGTCAACTTTTCATTCAAACGACATCTCCTCTGAAACCAATGGGGCAAATTTAATGAAACTTGCCTGGGATGTTCCGTGCATGAAGCTCTACCAAGATTGTTCAAATGGTTCTGGTCCATTGCATTTCTGGTTAACTGGAGCTAAAAATAGATTTTATAAGTTGGATCTTTAAAAATCTTCTTCTCCATAACCACAAGGCCTGGAGCTTTGATAATTAGTATGAAGCATCATCTAGTGGACCTCTACCAAGTTTGTTCAAATTATGTCCCTGGGGACAAAACTGACCCCACCCCAGGGGTCAGTTGATTTTACATAGAGTTATATAGGGAAAACTTGAAAATCTTCTTGTCAGAAACCACAAGGCCTAGAGTTAAGATATTTGGTATGTAGCATTGTCTAGTGGACCTCTACCAAGTTTGTTCAAATCATGGCCTCTGGGTCAAAAATGGCCCCGCCCCGGGGGTCACTTGTTTTACATAGAGTTATATAGGAAAATCTTTAAACAAGAGGGCCATGATGGCCCTGGATCGCTCACCTGAGTACTTTGGCTGTAGGTTTGCTGTTAAGCAGTATTTCATTTTTTAATTGAAAATATCTAAGTGCCTTCAAACCAAATATGTAAAATATCAGTCAATAAATAAAGGCTCTATGACAGAAAGTAGAAATATCTATTATAAGCTATGGTGACCTTGACCTCGACCCAGTGACCTCAAACCCTACACATGGGTAGAGGTCCATGCAAGGAACCTATATACTGAATATCAAAGATATTGGTCTATAAATGAAGGCTTTATGAGGTACAGTAGATAAATCTATTTTTAGCCTCCGTGACCTTTAACCTAATCTAATAATGTGAACAACCAAACAAGCTTTCTGACAAACTGCCAGGATATTTGGACTGAAACAGTAGCCTCTAGAGCCTTAACAAGATATTTCTATTTTTGGGCTCTGTGACCTAGTTTTTTACCCCAGGTGACCGATAATCGAACCTGACCTAGAAACCATCAAAATAACCTTTCTGACATATTTCCAGAATATTTGGGCTGAAAATGTTACCTGTAGAGTGTAACAAGGTTTTTCCAAATTTAAGCTCTGTGACCTAGTTTTTTACCCCAGATGACCCATATTCGAAATTGGGCTAGAAATTATTGATACAACCTTTCTGACATATTTCCAGGATATTTGGGCTGAAAATGTTACCTCTAGAGTGTTAACAAGATTTTTCCATATTCAGGCTGTGTGACCTAGTTTTTGACCCCAGATGACCCATATTCGAACTTGACCTAGAAATCATCGAAACAACCTTTCTGACATATTTCCAGGATATTTGGGCTGAAAATGTTACCTCTAGAGTGTTAACAAGGTTTTTCCATATACAGGCTGTGTGACCTAGTTTTGGAGCCCACATGACCCATATTCCAACTTGAGCTAGAAATCATCTTAACAAGCTTTCTGACAGTTTTTCAGGAAATTTGGGCTAAAAGTGTAGCCTCTAGAGTGTTTACAAGGTTTTACCATATTTGGGCTGTGTGACCTAGTTTTTGAACCCACATGACCCATATTCAAAACTGAGCTAGAAATCATCAAAACAACCTTTCTGACATATTTCCAGGATATTTTGGCTGAAAATGTTACCTCTAGAGTGATAAAAAGGTTTTTCCATATTTCGTGTCAGTGACCTAGTTTTTGACCCCAGATGACCCATATTCGAACCTGGGCTAGAAATAATCCAAATAACCTTTCTGACATATTACAAGGATATATGGGCTGAAAATGTTACCTCTTCAGTGTTAACAAGGTTTTTCCATATTTGGGCTCTGTGACCTAGTTTTTGACCCCAGATGACCCATATTCGAACTTGAGCTAGAAATCATGGAAACAACCTTTCTGACAAATTTCCAGATTATTTGGGCTGAAAATGTAGCCTCTAGAGTGTTAACAAGAATGTTCTATTTTTGGGCTCTGTGACCTAGTTTTTGACCCCAGATGACCCATATTTGAACTTGAGCTAGAAATCATAGAAGCAACCTTTATGACAAATTTCCAGATTATTTGGGCTAAAAACATTACCTCTAGAGTGTTAACAAGATTTTTCTATTTTTGGGCTCCTTGACCTAGTTTTTGATCCCATATGACCCATATTCGAACTTGTCCGAGTAATTACTGGGAAAAACATCCTGACCAAGTTTCGTGACAATTGGAGCAAAAATGTGACCAGTAGAGTGTTAACGAACTAAATGTGAACGGACGACGGACGACAGACGACGGACGACGGACATTCATCGATCCTAATAGCTCACCCTGAGCCAGCTCAGGTGAGCTAAAAATCTTCTTGTCAGAAACTGTAAGTTATAGAGCTTAGATATTTGGTGTGTAGCATTGTCTAGTGGACCTCTACCAAGTTTGTTCAAATCCTGTCCTCTGGGTCAAAAATGGCCCCGCCCCAGGGGCCACTAGTTTTACATAGAGTTATAGAAAATCTTAAAAAAATCTTCTTGTCAAAAACTAAGTTATAGAGCTTAGATATTTGGTGTGTAGCATTGTCTAGTGGACCTCTACCAAGTTTGTTCAAATCATGGCCTCTGGGTCAAAAATGACCCCGCCCCAGGGGCCACTAGTTTTATATAGAGTTGTATAGGAAAATCTTAAAAAATCTTCTTGTCAGAAACCGTAAGTTATAGAGCTTAGATATTTGGTGTGTAGCATTGTCTAGTGGACCTCTACCAAGTTTGTTCAAATCCTGTCCTCTGGGTCAAAAATGGCCCCGCCCCAGGGGCTACTAGTTTTACATAGAGTTGTATAGGAAAATCTTAAAAAATCTTCTTGTCAGAAACCGTAAGTTATAGAGCTTAGATATTTGGTGTGTAGCATTGTCTAGTGGACCTCTACAAAGTTTGTTCAAATCCTGGCCTCTGGGTCAAAAATGACCCCGCCCCAGGGGCCACTAGTTTTACATAGAGTTATATTGGAAAATCTTAAAAAATCTTCTTGTCAGAAACCGTAAGTTATAGAGCTTAGATATTTGGTGTGTAGCATTGTCTAGTGGACCTCTACCAAGTTTATTAGAAAATGTCCCTAGGGTCACTACTGGCTCCGCCCGAGGGGTCACAAGTTTTAAATAACAATATAGAAGAAAATCTTTAAAAATCTTCTTGTCTGAAACCACAAGACCTAAAATTTTAAAATTTGGCATGAAGCAAGCTTTATCAAGCTTTTTCAAATTATTGGATTAGGTTAAAGGTCACGGAGGCTAAAATTAGATTTATCTACTGTACCTCATAGAGCCTTCATTTATAGACCAATATCTTTGATATTCAGTATAGAGGTTCTTTGCATGGACCTCTACCCATGGGTAGGGTTTGAGGTCACTGGGTCAAGGTCAAGGTCACCATAGCTTATAATAAATATTTCTACTTTCTGTCATAGAGCCTTTATTTATTGACTGATATTTTACATATTTGGTTTGTAGGCACTTACATATTTTCAATTAAAAAATGAAATACTGCTTAACAGCAAACCTACAGCCAAAGTACTCAGGTGAGCGATCCAGGGCCATCATGGCCCTCTTGTTTACTATAACTTCTATATTAAAATCTTGTCCAAGCTACATCTCCAAAACTGCTTGGGGGATTTTATTGAAACCAGAATGTTTGTCACCAAGCCTTGTTACATGTATATATAAAATATCAGTACAGGTTGGGAATAAAACAATACTGTTCGTATTCAAGGCCAAACTCACAGCTGTCTATTTCATTGAATAATTATGTCTTCAACCTTCATAATTATAAGCATCTGAAACAGAAAAACATTACTTTAACATTTACCTTCAGTTCATGCTCTATTTTTTGTTTGATCTCTTTTCCACGGGCATATTCTAGTATATATTTATACCAGTTTCATTTCAAAGCTACATTTCGGGGCCATATGTCAATTTCTAGTGACAGCTCTTGTTTGATATCTAATGAGGTATTGGAACTGTCTACCATTTGACACATAGCTTGGGTGCCACCCCCACTCCCACTCCACCAGTTGTTTGGTAGCTTCTTTTCAGGTGAGCAGCCCAGGATCATCTGGTCCTCTTGTTTAGTTATTGCTTTTTGTTGAATTTAGCTTACCTGAACATATGCTCAGGCTGAGCTATAGTGATTGCTGGATGTCTGTCATCTGGCGTCAGTCCACATTTTACCATGTTAGCACTCTACAGATCACATTTAACAAACAATCATTCTGAAAAGTAGTCAGGATCTTTATCTTGATTATCTTTAGGTCAAGTTCAAAAACAATAGGGGTTATCTCCTGAACAGACCAACCTGCATGGCTAGTCCGAGCAGCCAATGCCCAAGGGTTCACTAGTTATTGATTGGAAACTATATTTCTGTTAATGGTCACTCTTACCTTGAAATTTGACCATGTGACCCCAAAAGCAATAAAAGAGTCATCTACTGGTCATTTTCAACATGCATTGCAAGATTAAGGACACTAGGCCCAAGCATTCTCTAGTTCTTCATCAGTAACCATTTTTCAATGATCAATATGACCTTGACCTTTGATCTATATTAACTATAGGGGTCATCTTCTGGCCATTACCAACCTCCCTATGAACTTTTAGGAAGCCTGGGCCCCAAGCATTCTACAGTTATTGATCAGAAACCGTTCTGCTTTTCAAGGTCACTGTAAACTTGGCCTTTGACCTAGTGACCTAAAAAACTATAGTGGATTATATTCATCTACTGGTCATGACCAACCTCCTTACCAAGTTTGAGGAATCTGGGTCCAAGTATTCTCTAAATATCTACCGGAAAAAGTTCTGCTTTTCAAGTTCTTTGGCCTTTGTGACCTTGGCCTAATGACACAAAAAACTAAAGGGGTCATCCTACAAACCAAGTTTGAGGAAACTGGGCCCAAGGATTCTCTAAATATATATCGAAAAAAGCTTTTGCTTTTAAGGGTCATTGTGACTTTGGACTTTGACCTAATGACCCAAGAAACTACAATGTCATCTACTGACCTTGACCAACCTGCCTTTGAAGTTTTAGGAATCCTGGGCCCAAGTGTTCTATAATTATTGATCGGAAACCGTTTTGCTTTTTAAGGACACTGTGACCTTGGCCTTTGACCTACTGAGCTGAAAACCAGGAATTATCTGTAAGTCATGACCAACCTACATATAAAGTTTGAAGAACCTGGGCCCAAGGATTCTGTAGTTATTGATCGAAAACTGTTTTGCTTTTGCTGAGAAACAAAAGGGGTCATCTACTGGTCATGACTAATATTTATACCAAGTTTGAGGAAAGTGAGCCCAAGGGTTCTTTAGATATTGATTGGAAATGAAGTGGCTATGACCAACCGACCAACTGACATTTGAAAAACAATATACCCCCTCATCTTTGATGGATGATTCCCCTTCCCCCCACATCATGGGACACCCCAAGGGTTGTTTTAGTTTTTTTAGTTCTTTTTTTATTGATGTTCTGTTTGTTTATGTGTAGGAACTTGCATGCTTGTTTGCAATAAATAAAACAGATGAGCATCTGTGCCACTCCACGGTGCTCGTGTTTTCACTTGCAACTTACATTCAAACCCATGACACTACTAACATGAGAATCTTTTCAGTACTCATCATGTTCATATTTTGTCCAAATTCAATAATGCATGATAGCATTGCCTCATAACATACATATATAACACCATAAAAAGGATAACACTAATATATGCCAACTTTAAGCCCATGTTGCTGGGGCATCCATGTCGTATGGACAGATATCTAGTTTGCTATTTAAGTCTTTGCAAAAAAATCCAAGTGACCCCCAGGGTGGGGCTACTTGTCACCCTAGGGACATAATATGACCAATTTTAGTAGAGGTCTACTAGAGGATGTCTCACATCAAATTACAAAGCTCTGTGTCAAGCAGTTTTAGAGATGAAGATTTTCAAAGTTTTTCCTATATAACTATATATAAGCCCTAGGGCAGGGCCAGTATTGACCCTGGGGTCATGATTAGAACCAACATGTCAGAGGTTAACTAGACAATGCTACACACCAAATATCAAAACTCAAAGACCTATGGTTTATGTATAATCAGGTACATTAAAGTTTTTGTACGACACCGATGACGAAAACGACACAGCGACCATAATAGGTCCACTTTTTCTTCGAAAACAGATGAGGTAAAAATGGCATCCTCTACTTACGATGGTCAAGTGTGACAATTGATATTGAAATACCATAATGCATGCGAAAGTTATGGACCAGAAAATATACTAAGTTTCATCCCCTGCTGTGACCTTGACCTTTGAACTAGGCACCTGGGTCTTGCACGCGACACATTGTCTACTTATGGTGGTCAAGTGTACCAATTTATTTTGAAATTGCATCATGCATGCAGAAGTTATGGACTGGACATGAAGTATATACTTTTTCGAACACATAAATAGAGCCACCACAAGCAGGGGCCATGCTCGACTTTTTCCCATTTCCAAAGGCAAACATATCAGAAGGAGCAAATTGTAGTATATATAATTGTCAAATCCATCTAAAAATAACAAAGTTATGGCCAATTTTAGCAAAATTCAAAAATTTGATGGCGCAAGTCAACGTCAAATAAAGGTCAAGATCAAGTTCAGTTTAACCTTCTTTGGAGGTATTTTCTAAAAGGTAGTTATCTCCAAGACACTACATCCATAAATAACAAAGATATAGCGAATTTTAGCAATTTTAAGGTCATTTAAAGATCAAAGTGATACTTGAGTTATTTAACATTTTCATTTTATTCTCAGTGTTGTTTTGTCCCAGGATAAATCAAATCCATCCATAAATAACAAAGTTTTGGCTATTTTAGCAAAATTCAATAATTTGACCTTGATGGTCAAGGTCATTTAAAGGTCAAGGTCATATTTGAATCATTCATCATGTAGATTTTGTCAAAAGTGTTGTTTTGTCAAATATGAATCAATTCCAACTATAAATAACAAAGTTATGGCCAATTTTAGCAAAATTCAATCATTTGACCTTGAAGGTGAAGGTCAATTATGAGCCAAGGTCAAGTTCAGTCTGGTCTACTTGAAGGCCTTGTCTAAAGGGTTGTTGTGTCCAAGTATGAAGACAATCCATTTAGAAATAAAAAAGTTATGATCAATGTTAAAGTTTTTGGCAACGGCAATGACAACAGCATGACTGTGGCAATAGCTCATTTTTTTTCTTCAAAAAAAGTCAAGCTAAAAATGTGACCTCTTCAGTATTAAAAATGTTTTTCTAAGATTTGACCAAATGACTTAGTTTCTGATCCCATGTGACCCAATTTTAAAATCATCCAAGAATTCATCAAGGCAAACATTCTGACCAAGTTTCATTTTCATGTGACCTCCAGTGTGTTAACGTTTTCCTATAATTTTAAACAGTGACCTAGTTTGTGAACCTGTATGACCCAGGTTTTGCACTCTTCCAAGGTTTCAATGAGATGAATATTCAGGCCAAGTTTCGTGAAGATCTGATGAAAAATATGGTTTCTTGAGTGAAATTTTTTTTTTTCCTCTATTTGTCCCAGTGACTTAGCTTTTGACCCCCTGTGACACAGTTTCAAACTCCTCTGAGATTTTATTGAGGCTATCATTCTGGTCAAGTTTCATTCAGATCAGATTGATACTGTAGTAGAGTGTTTACAGCCAAAATGTGAATGGTTGACAGACGGACGACAGACAAAATATCATACTAAAATCAAACAAATCATGAATCTTCTTTATGATATCACAGTAGTTCTGGCTTAGAATAAATGAGATCTGTAAGAACTATAGATACAAATATTTTATTGTGTATCACAGTAAGCAAAATATGAATACTCACATTTTCATGGCAACATCTTTTTAACTATGTTTGCATGCTATACGGGTATATAAAAAATATATAAAGTAAAAATTTGGTATTCATTTTTAATTTAATTTTTTTTGCAAGACCATGCGGTAGTTGTACTTTGAGTGTATAATTTATTAAAGCTACTGATGTCCAGATTTTAACTTTAAAAAATATTTTCATTCAGAATTAATGACTAGCCAAAATACCATTTCAAAAACAAAACAAGAGCTCCGCTGATGCAGGGCAATATACACCCAAAGAAATCTAATGACAGTAGAAGTCCTTTTTCACAATTGTTAAACACTTAACAACAGGAAACAAAATAAAATGTTGTTTATTCATAAGGACAATAATAAAACAATGTCTGCAAATAAGTTCAAAATGTTTATTGTTAACTGATAAATTCTTTAATCATGTTTACCTTACTAACAGCCAATCCAGCAGATTTCATGGACAGTGCAGTATGCTTCTAAGGTTCCTCAGTTAATTAAACAAGCAGTTCAAGGTAAGTAAGCCAAGTGGCCTTAAAGTATCCTTGACCATGACCCATGTCTGCCATGATCTCATTATGCTCCAAACAGTTTTCAAACATTTCTGCCAAAGAGAAGTTGCTAACACAGACACCCCACAGACATATGGACAATCAGGGCAATAAAATAGTATGTCCTGTCAAGCATATAATCTTTTCTGCAAGTTAAAAATTACAAAAAATGACTATGTGTGACCTTGAAATGAACCAGCTGATTCCTATGCTCTGCACATCATCTCACCATTTCTGCCAAATTATCTAATAATGGTTAACATTTCTGTAAAGTAGTTTCAATTACATTCACTCACTTTAAGAGATTCACAGTGTACCCAAAAATATCACACATAAAATCGGACAATCGTAAGAGCTCGGCCTTTTCCGAAAACTTTGTAAAAAGACCTCGTATGTAAGTGTATGAATACAACAAGTGTTAATTCACCCTGGCTTTAATAAAGATATAAACAAACATGGCAGAATTCAGGCAGTGTTTGTCTTATTAAAATAAAAATGAAAAGTTTTAATATAAAGCATGAACAGGTAAAGGCTTTTAGAAATGTTTTCAATTTAGCAGACACCATTTGTATTATAAAATAGTCCAATATGGCGCCTACCACATTATTTCGGAGGTGACTTATTGAAGTCGCCCGAGGTGTTCCAATTGAAAATCTGAATGACAAAGTCTGACCTTGATTCGAACAATTCAGAACCTGTGCTCTGACTATCTCGGTAGTTTCAATCACCTTCAATCAGTTCAAAAGATACAGTGCAGACAAGAAATTTGATGTATTAAATCATAATGAATAAGTGTGACCTTGACCTTGAACTAAACAAGCCGGAACCTGTGCTCAGCCCATCGTCTCAGTGTGGTTAACATTTCTGCAAAGGGGTTTTAATTTTCTTACATCAGTTCATGAAATACAAAAACCGGACATGAAATTAGACACACCAAATCATGATGATCTTAGGAAGCCGGAATCTACTAGTATGCTCTGCACATTGTTTCAGTATGGTTAACATTTCTGCCAATGAGTTTCAATATCCCTAAAATGGTTCAAGAGATAGCATGGACATGAAATTGCAAACGGATGTACAGATGGACAGATAGATGACCAGGAGCATAATAAAAGAAAATGATGAGCAACAAACTAACCTACTGTGCTATGGGGCCTCTTTATTGTTGTGCACTTCATTTAGAATATGAAGTAAGTCTCTCTGTCACTAATAGGGTAAAGTATTTACTGATAAAAATATGAGAAACTGTGTATTCTGACATGTTTCCTTGACAAAAGTATGTAAGTTACAAAGTTTTAATGCTTTCTTCACAAATACAACTAGAATTTCTATATGACTGAATAAACATCTCTTTTTTTATGCATCAGTGAATGATGTGGAGGTCAGTTGCTTTAACACCTAGAATAAAATCAAAGAAAAAAAACCTGAGATTGACTATAAACAATGAAAGCATAACGACCAGTTGCCAAACCCAACATATATTTCCATTACAGCCCAGCACTTAGGCCTTTTTAGGAATATTACAATTTCATATTAACTTGATGCCATGGCCTTCAACAAAAATTTCATCAAAGCTAAATGAACATCTTCTATAACAGACAATTCATCTACATCATCCACTGTTATTACTAACTGGTTTAGCACCCTCAGGTTTGTCATCTTTCTGTTCACCTACTGTTTCATCATTATTGTTACTAGCACTGTCCTTTCTATCACTGTTACATGCAGCTATATCATTTTTAAATGAACTATCATCTTCACTTTTTGCTGTTTTATCACTGTAACTTTTAGAAACATGTCTATCAAACATTCCTTTATATGCCTTGCTAAGCTGTTGGTCCTGTCTTCGTAAGCCCTCTCTACATATCTGCACTTGTTTATTTAAAAGGGCCTTCAATCCTTTATCTGTAAACAGAGAGCAGAAAAAAAAAGCAAATAAATTTATATTAATTCAAATTAAACTAATTTTGATTTTTATCATTTAATGTAAATAATTTCAGGCCAAACCCCTAACCTCTAAAAACCATTTCAGAACTTGAAAAGGGCAAGTATTTAGATAGAGATAATAAAGGATTATATATTCAAGCTGGCAACTAGTCCTCACCAGCCTGAAATATTTACATTCCAAATGCGACTGTGGGAGACTTTTAGAAAACAAGTAATTTCATATCACAAGTTTATCATCAAGTTGAAACATATATGAAAATTTGTGGTTTATAGCCATTTACAATGTGTTCTTCTAAAACAAAAATCTGTACAAAGAATAATAGCAAGCTCACCAATCTTACTGCCAGCCTCAGCTTCTGCCTGATCAAATGACTCCAAAGCCTTTTCAAATTTCTCCAAGTTGCAATACGCTACACCCCTCCTGTAGTATGCCTTCACATTGTTTGGTGTCAATTCTATAACATTATCACAGTATTCAACAATCCTTGAATAGTTAGGGTTTGGCTGTTGCAATAAGCATGCTAGAAAGGAAACAGAATTTGCATTAAAGTTTAGGTATTTCACAACAACAGGTTATCATTTACTACCTTTATGTCATGACAGACAATAACTGACTAGGTCTAGCTGAGGTACAAATTTGACACAATAACGCTTGGTCTCCTTTGAAAGGTACAGATAACCAATCTATAGCTTTTAGTAGCTGAGGTTGTTCCACATTTTGAAATGACAGCAAAGGTAGATTGTAATTATAAATAATTTGGAAAGATTTTTTGTTTTACATGTATTTTAAAGGATTTTAACTTAAGTTTAATTTAGAAGGAAACTAAAGGCACTAATGATGACTCCAATATAACCCCTGATGACTGTTCATAATAAGAATTAAAACTTAATACACCGATTGACACTTTGGAGTTAAACCAATCAGCGCATGCCATTAGGAAAGTTCCTGTGACGTCACCAATAAAAATTGCGAGTAAAAACATGGAATCGCCGATATGCCACCGTTACTTGCTTCATTTAAATTGCTTTTTCTTCGCTAAATGTCAAGCAATCTTCTTGAAAAATATCTCATTTTTTTCAGGAAACATTGCTTTATTGATTTCGTTTGATTATAAAAAATAATATATTTTTAAACAACGGTTAAAATGAGTTTTAAAATGCCAAAAATTGTGATCGAAAAGCAAGTCTGTAAAATGTCAATTTTCTTTGGTTTTAAGATTAAAGGTTTGGTAAAAACGTCATAAAAATACAGTTTGATGTTTTAATGTATTTTCTCAATCAATAATTTACTCTCAAAAACATTTTTTCAAACTTTTCTCGTCAGTTTAAAATTGGTTGTGTACGCTCTGTATGTATTGCGCTTGACTTTTACTTGAAGTAGGTGGCGCTATTTGTGGCTAAAAATAGAATAGTGCAAAAGTGTCAATCGGTGTATTGTCTTCAGGAAATTAAACCTTTAATAAACGTAATGGTTAATATTTTTGTATATACAGAAGTATTGGTAATGTGGGTGAAAGGTAAGCACACGCTGATGTGGGTATGAGAATATCACTATGACTTTTTTTGAAAGCATTTCTTGGCCAGTTGTTTACTCCATGCCCCCATCTGGAATATTAAATGAATTACAGAGAAAAGAAATCTCACCAGCTAAATTGTTGTAACAATCAGCTGTCAATTTGGTAACTTCTATTCTAACATTTTCTGGAACATGCTGAGCATATCCCATCTCTTCTAGGTCTTTTTCTGACATAAATGCTCCAAGACCAGAACTTTTTGATTGACCTATAGCCTTCAAGTGCAACAGAGCACGGTGGTACTGACCAACAGCCCGTTTAAATTTTTTGTTTTTGTGGTATTCATTTCCTTCAGCTTTGAACTTTCTCGCAGACTCTAATTTATCTGTATCAGGGATCACAACAGCTTTATTTACAGCCATAATGAGTTATTAAGGGTTTCAATTCTTTTAGAAATCTGAAATTTTAAGTGCAACTTTCACAAAATAAACATGTTTAACGAACACTGGTTGTCGTAAAATGTAGCAAATATCATCTTGATAATAAATATAAATAAAACATTTTGTAAAACTTTCTGAAAAAGAAAACTCTTACTGAGATAAATAATAATAGGCTGAACAAATTGTTTTAGAGCATATAATTTTATATACGAACGACAATGCACCGGCATCATAAAGTAGTCTACTTCCGCACATGGTTCGAAATGGCAGATGCAATGAGATCGACAGTTGCCACCCTTTTAAAGGGAATTGACAGGTAAGATTTAATACTGAGTTGTTACTAGGAGAATTGAATGCAAACTTCTTCTTCCAGTACTGTACATGGCCCACTCTGGAGCATTGTCGTACAATGTGAGATATGTACAAGGTGGATGTGAGGCTCAAACAAGTGCAGGTTTAAAAAACGTTAAAATCACTGTCCTATTTACATCTGGTGAGTGACAATGCCCGCCTTGAAAGCCTGGATGGTAGTGGCTCCTGTCAGGTGAGCTGGAAGGGAGTTCCATAGTCGTATACTGGAAGGGAAGAAAGAGTATCTGTAGCAGTCTGTTCTGCAAAAGGGGATCATGCATCTGGATGCTCTATTGATTGCTATGGAGGTGTGGTAGTAGGCTGATGGATCAATGTCAACAAGATCATATAGAATTCTATACACCATAGTGACCTTAGCTACTCGCCGCTTCTGTTGTAGAGTGTACCAGCCAAGTTGGTTTATCATACTGGTTGTACTGCTTGTGGTGTGGTAGTCACCCTTGAAGAAACGGGCGGCTCTGTGCTGAACTGCCTCCAGCTGAGTGATACAGTTCTGTGTATGCGGATCCCAGGCTGGCGCAGCATACTCCAGGATTGGTCGCACAAGTGATGAATATGTTTTGTCTTTGATGTTTTTTGGACAGCTCTGAAGGTTACGACATAAGAAATCTAGACTGTTATTCGCTTTCTTCACCACAGTTTCAACATGAGGTTTCAAGGACAAGTCTTGGGACAAAGTAACTCCTAGGTACCTCCCTGTCTTTGCAACCGATAGTGACCACTTGTTGGCTTCTGTTTTTCTTTTTGTAACAGTTTTTAAATTCACAGAGTCACACAGACACTTAGGGTAAAGAAATAATACTTGTTTTACAAATGCGAAGACATAAGGCACTCATATACCAAGTTTGATGCCTGTCTGAGAACGTTTCAATAATTGCTCAAATTCACTAATATGCCTTATAAAGATATAAATGTTTGTCAATTATGTAAACAGTCAACAAGCGCGTATTTTTCTCGTTCAGTGTATATCATATACATTACTGATGTCATCGCATTATCCTTGACAATTTGTTTGAAGAGTGAGACACGCCAATGTCTGAACATTTGCTTACCATAAAACATAATGAAGTTGCTTTAAAAACACAAAGTATGTTGCTTTGTTTTTGTGATCAAACTTTGAAAGTAGGCAAGATAACTGTGAGACAGAAAAAAATCTAGTAGCTTATAGTTATATTAAAATTACTTAGATGAAGATGTATTCTTTTTGAATTACAATAGTTAACAAAATTTATGATCTTTTTATTGGTTACTGGTCTTGAAGCAGCAGACATCAAACTGTTTTCTATACTATCACCGCTCGTTTCTACAGATACCAAATATTCATTTACATCTGAAGACCTAGAACAATACACTGTTACTTTCCATATGAAAATGTTGCTACTTACTTTGTATTCTTTTTATTTGATCATATTTAAAAATTATTAAATCATTAATGTTAAGTGACTACAAACTTAAACAAAATGGGTAAAATGCTTGTGTTTGTTACCCCTGTGATTACATTTAATACTGTCAGTTTGGTTAAATGTATGAGTGCAGTTCAGAATATTCAAAACAATGTTCTTTATGACCTCAACAGCTGATGAACGGAAGATCATTGCACATGCTGATTCTTTCTTTTAATAAGTAATAATAAGACATTTGGTGACAGTTTGTAGATTAAACCAATAACACAAGCTATTATTCCTTTTATATGTGAAAATTATCAATTAAATTATTAATGAGAAGTTTGGCGACAGTTTGCAGAGTAAAGCAACTCGTTTTAAGTGCCATCCATTTTACGGATGGTTAAACAATGTAGTGTCAACATGTTAAACCTTTTCTAGGTGGTGCTGCATGCTACTTTTGGCTTTAGTTGTTTGATTATAATGAACTTCTGTTAAATTACCAGATTTATTCAAGCAAAGTTTTTTCCAAAGATTGACCTGCTAACATTTGGGTGCGCATTATGTAAGATGGAACTTTTCTCCAAAAGGGAAGATAATACAACTTTCCAGTGTTTATAGTATTAAACAGGAAAATCATTTTATTACTATCTCCTTTGCTGCAAAAATCTTGGCATATAATTCTTTAGTTTGATGACTCAAAGATTTTTTTTTCAAAAATAGTGTCTTACATTCTCATGTTATCAGTTGATCTTTTGCAGGTACAATCCAGAAAATCTGGGGACATTGGAAAGATATGTAGACATGCAGGTGCGAGAAAACACATACGACTTAGAAGCTAATCTTGGAGTTCTGAAGCTGTAAGTGTTTCTTGCCATGGAAACAGTTTGGAAAGCAGTTGCAGTATTTCTACAAGGGCTTTTTAGATGGCTTACTTAAAGACTAAATAAAATAACTAATCTGTTTCTTGGGACTAGACCTTACCTATTTTTTTACTGTCACTCTACAAGATTTTCCACAGTATATGACAATGTTTTAACTAGTAAGTACATTAAAAGGAAGGTATTTGTGTATTTTTTGTGTTTAAGACAAACAAACCTAGTCATGTCTTACACGCATCCCTAGGTTAGTGAATTTGTAGGCCATAAATGGAAATTTTGTTCCTTTGTTCAATTTGTTTACTGGTCACTACCTGTCACTTCAAACTGGACTAGCAAAACATACCTCTCCAGTTTGAAGTGGTAATTAGTTACCAGTAAACAAATTGAGCTTGGCTTTGACATTGATGTATTACCCAGTATACCCCTGAAAAACCTGTCTTGAAGTAAATCATGATACACCTTCATTCATCGTTGGTGACCCCCCGGTACATATTCCGCACAACTACATTATGTACCGTGGGATAATTGATTGCAGATTATTTGTTTTCATGAATATTTATTAGCAAAGGGATGCAACTCTTCGTCGAATGAGATGCCGCATTACAAATAGACACTCTTCAGTGTGGAGAGTAAGCATAATGACAAGTTACTTAAAATAGACGTATTTCCCAGGATTTAAACATAGGCGCGGAAGGCAAATTGTTACAAGTAATTTCATTGGCTGAGATTCCGCAAGGGAAATCTTACGGAAACCAATGAAAGTAGGTGATGAATTATTCATGAGTACGAAATTTTACCAGCCAATTGTCCCACGGTAGATAAATAGAGTGAAACGGAATTGATCGAACGTGGGTTCCCGACGATGACCTTCATTTTCTCAGATGGAAAAGTCTGAACTTTTCTAGACTACAGCATGTTTTGCATAGCAGATATGATTGTTTTTCAGGTACCAGTTTAACCCTGGCTATTATCAGACCAATGTTACAGCACAGATTCTGATGAAGGCTCTCACTAACCTACCACATACAGACTTCACTCTCTGTAAATGTCTCATAGACACTGTTAGAGTATCCTTTGAAGTTTTGTTATAATAAACATGTGAGCATTACTAGTAGTTGGAGTTTCCAGTGATAAGAAAAGATTGATATTATCTCAGTATGACCCCTTTTCTTCACAATTTCTGGTAAACTATTGTTAAAAGACATGTTTTCTGTGATGGTTGAGTAAGTACATGTAGGAAATCATCTTTAACTCTAAAGCTATACATTTGTTCTACACCTTTTTAAGAGTAACAGGAGTGGTTCAGTTTTCAGATAATTATATACTTTCTATTTACTGTTGTGCATGTTCATGGTTGAAATCTGGAACATTCATCTCCAGATTTAGTAGCAGAGTGTGCATTCTAAGATATTTGAATTAAAGTTGATGGTTTTCTTTAACTGTGTTCAGCAAACAGAGGAGCCAGTGAAGACTGTAATGATGTTAGCTGATTTACTGGAAACTTGTAGATTTCAAGAATTTTGGGTATGAAAAATAATTAATAGCTTAAAGCAACCGACTCAAAGAATTTAGTTTCAAAATTATGAAAAAAAAAACCATATCTTATGCTTTTATACATTTTGAAAATTGAAGAAAAAGAATCAGATTTTAGCAGGATTTGAACCCATGCCCTTCAGGTCAGTAAAATAGTATATTTTGCGAACACAAGGGAGGCACAAAACTTGTCTGGACTACTCCTCAGAAACTGCTGGTGCGATTTCATCCAAACTTTACAAGAATGATCAGTACCAAGTCTAGTTGTGCATAATCATTTTCCAGTCCAATGATTTTTGTGAGAGTTATTGCCCTTTTATGATTTTTATTTTTAAAGTTTGTCCGGACTACTTCTCTTATACTACTAATGCAATTTAAATGAAATTTTACAGGATTGATCAGTACCTCAAGTGCTTGCGCATATCTAACGGGTTTTTAGGTTGAATGATTTTCAGCTGAGTTATGGCCCTTGAATGATAAAAGACGTTTTGGCCAAATAATGAATATTGTGTGGCAGGCTTCACAGTAGCTGCAACATGCTAAAAAGTAGCCATGACATATAGGGATCACTTCCCCATCATCTGTCCGTCTGTCTGTCCATCAGAGAACTTGACCGGACAACTCCTCAGAAACTACTGGTGCAATTTCATCCAAACTTTACAGGAATGATCAGTACCAAGTCTAGTTGTGCATATTATCAGCATTTTCCAGTTCAATGATTTTTGTCAGAGTTATGGCCCTTTAATGATTTTTATTAGCTCACCTGTCACATAGTGACAGAGTGAGCTTTTCTGATCACCTTTTGTCCGTCGTCCGTCCGTCAGTCTGTCCATCCGTCCACAATTAGTTTGTTAACACTCTAGTGGTCACATTTTTGCCTCAATTGTCATGAAACTTGGTCAGGATGTTTGTCTCATTAATATCTCGGACGAGTTCGAACATGGGTTATCAGGGTTGGAAAACTAGGTCACAGAGCCCAAATATAGAAAAACCTTGTTAACACTCTAGAGGCTACTTTTTCAGTCCAGATATCCTGGAAATTTGTCAGAAAAGTTCTATCGATGATTTCTAGCTCAAGTTCAAATATGGGTCATCTGGGTTGAAAAACTAGGTCACGGAGCCCAAAAATAGAAAAATCTTGTTAACACTCTAGAGGTTACATTTTCAGTCCAAATAATCTGGAAATTTGTCAGAAAGGTTGCTTTGACGATTTCTAGGTCAGGTTTAAATACGGGTCATCTGGGGTCATAAACTAGGTCACAGAGCCCAAATATTGTAAAACCTTGTTAACACTCTAGAGGTAATATTTTTAGCCCAAATTTCCTGAAAAACTGTCAGAAAGCTTGTTAAGATGATTTCTAGCTCAAGTTGGAATATGGGTCATGTGGGGTCAAAAACTAGGTCACACAGCCTGTATATGGAAAAACCTTGTTAACACTCTAGAGGTAACATTTTCAGCCCAAATATCCTGGAAATATGTCAGAAAGGTTGTATCGATGATTTCTAGGTCATGTTCGAATATGAGTCATATGGGATAAAAAACTAGGTCACACAGCCTGAATATGGAAAAACCTTGTTAACACTCTAGAGGTAACATCTTCAGCCCAAATATCCTGGAAATATGTCAGAAAGGTTGTATCGATGATTTCTAGCCCAGGTTCGAATATGGGTCATCTGGGGTCAAAAACTAGGTCACAGAGGTTAAATTTGGAAAAACCTTGTTTACACTCTACAGGTAACATTTTCAGCCCAAATATTCTGGAGGTATGTCAGAAAGGTTATTTCGATTGTTTCAAGGTCATGTTCGAATATGGGTCATCTGGGGTCAAAAACTAGGTCACAGAGCCCAAAAATCGAAATATCTTGTTAAGGCTCTAGAGACTACTGTTTCAGTCCAAATATACTGGCAGTTTGTCAGAAAGGTTGTTTGGAAGTTCAAATTATTAGATTAGGTAATGGTCACGGAGGCTAAAAATAGATTTATCTACTGTACCTCATAAAGCCTTCATTTATAGACCAATATCTTTGATATTCAATATATAGGTTCCTTGCATGGACCGCTCTACCCATCGGTAGGGTTTGAGGTCACTGGGTCAAGGTCACCATAGCTTATAATAGATATTTCTACTTTCTGTCATAGAGCCTTTATTTATTGCCTGATATTTTACATATTTAGTTTGTAGGCACTTATATATTTTCAATTAAAAAATGAAATACTGCTTAACAGCAAACCTACAGCCAAAGTACTCAGGTGAGCGATCCAGGGCCATCATGGCCCTCTTGTTTTTAAAGTTTGTCTGGACTACTTCTCTTATACTACTAATGCAATTTAAATGAAATGTTACAGGATTGTTTTGTACCTAAAGAACTTAAGCATGTCTTACAGGTTTTTTGGTTGAATGATTTTTGGCTGAGTTATGGCCTTTGAATAAAAAAAATGCATTTTAGCCTTCAAACTGTCCAATCACCTCTCAGTACTACTGTTTAATTGGCTATCATCAGGCAACACGTAGGATCACTGATCGCCCTTGTTTTATTTTATTAATTTAATTATTAAATTAATATGGGTCTATGGACCCCGTCCCATTTTTGTATTTGACAAAGACACATGACCATAAGATTTTTTAAGGACCCCCACCATGCATAATTTTTAATTTCTGGTTCACCCCATGACCTGACCCACAAAAATTTCTGGTGCCATCCCCTCCCCCCATACACTTATTACTGGAATTGCCCTTAGACCAAGAGTTGAAAGGTCAAGATAAAATCATCATTATGTAGAGTACTGAATTTGTGTCCACTCTGTAACTCAGTAGTGCATCAAAGGATTTTGGAATAACTTATATATTGCCACCAGGTAAAGGCAACATGTTGTAAACAGTCTGTGTGTTTGTTTTAACCACATTATATAGAATACTACCCATTTATATGTTCCTATCAACCATGTAATTCATTGGTACATGTACATGACAGACAGTTGAAAGAACTCGTCTACCAGATTGAGGCAGATAGTACATGTATGTCTATCAGTCTGTTTTTTCATCATCTGTACCACCAAATAAAACAGAATACTGCCTACCTGTTAGTTAGTTAGCTCTATATTTCATTTTAGGTAAATAACAACATCAAGATTTTAAGTTAGCACAAATGTTCTTTAGATTGAGAAAATATGTCAACAAGTCTATTGGTCTCTTTTTCCATCACACCTTAGAATACATAATACATCTTAATCATATTTTTTGTGTCCTTATAACTCAATCAGACAAGACAGGATTTCAAAATAAATTCTCACAAATGTTCATCACAATCATGCGGATGAGGTCAAAGTAAAGGTCAAAATTTGATGCACAAAACTTGGACAGTATTACCCATGCGTATGTTTGTGTCTGTGGTTATGAATTTTAGTCAACTACTGAAATGTCTGTGTGGGTAGAGCTGTTTTACCTTCTACAGAAAAGGCATTCCTACAGTTTTCACAAACTTGTCATGTCACTTTATGCTTCAAGCCAAACACTTCTTGCAGTGACAGCCCTTGCAGTAAATGTATCTTGCTGTTTCCACTTGGTATTTTCAAGACTTGCAGTTCTCAAACTTGATATTAAATATTCAAAAAAAATTTCATCCTTTAAGATTATATTTTGTATTAAAATTATTTTCCATTTTGCCTTTGTGAAGGGGCCTTTTAATTCATTATCTTATTTCGTTTTTTAGATCACTATACAGAAGGATCCAGACATAACAATGGGAGTGAAGGGGTTTGAAGATTCCATCAGAAAATGTAAGATTAAGCATATCAAGTTAGATCTTTAGTATTTACTTCAGTCTTGCTCAAATCACCAGTGAGCATGATAGATCGTCATGTAAAAAAAAGAAATGTTTATGTATTCACAGAACACAGATTGACACTAAAAACGAATCCTGAAGAGCCTCTTATGCTAATTGATGGAGGTTAAGTAGTATTCAAGAGATTTTCTTACAGTTTTGCTTTGCTTTAGTAAAGTGACTTTCTTTTTGTATTCTACCATGTTGTTGAGTAGTCATACAGGATTTGAGTTAAGACTGTTGTGTTTGCAAATACCTGTGATCGTTGTTGTTACAGTCATTCTTTATTTCGAAAAAGAAATGTATTGATATTGTTTTATTTATTTTCAGTTGTTTGTCATGTGGTGGGTGCAACATACCAGACCATACCCATAGAACACCTCACAGAACTGCTAGGAGGCATACCAGGTATGTTGTGTTGTTATTGTAAGTAAAATTAAACTTTGTGTCACCCTGAACAATAAGGTTGTCTTTGTATACTTTGGCCACATACTTTGATAGTTCTTACTGTATATACTTCAAACAGTCGTATTATGTTCATTTGTCTTGGACAGAAAGGTGATTTATTAGGATCCTTTATCTTAGCTTTATCATGATAAAACTTTGTCATGTTTTGATTTTCATGATAAGATATGTATGAAATATGTTTCAGAAACAGTTTGTCAGATTTTAAAGTTGGCTTCAGCTTTAATTCTTAAATTCTGGTTGTGATATGTCTTCAGAATTTTGCATTTTGTTTTAATCTGAATGTGTATGAAAGAGCTGACAGTTTCACATAAGGGAAATAGTTCTGTATTCCCTTAAAGCGACTGACTCACAGAATTTTGCTGAAAATTTTTTCTTTAAAATTTAAGAGAATTTAATATACTATGGAAAAACCATAATATTATGCTTCTATACACCATGAAAACTTGAAAAAAAAGTAAAATATAGAGCGACGATCTAGACCACTGAGCCACAGCACCTACTTGTAAGGTTGCGTCAAAATTAATCTTATAACTAAAGTATCTACCCTGTGACTAACAGGGTAAATGTTTTACCAATAAAAGTGTGTAAAACTATATTTTGATGTTTTTCTGTATCAAAAAATGAATCAGTAACTTAGTTTAAACATGTTCTTCACAATTGCAGCAAAAATTTCAAGATGTAAAACATTTTCTTTTTTGCATCTGTGAGTCAGTCGCTTTAAACTGCCTGCCTTAGTTACCAGTGAATAGCAGGATTACAATGAATTTGTTATTCAAATAGGCATACCCTACAATGTAGAGAATTATATTTCCATCAGTTCATACAAATGTTAATGGTACTGAATGAATAATTACCCAATGTCAGGGTGTTGGTAAAATATTTAAGCACAGCAGCTAACCTGAATTTATTAATATTAGTCTTTACATAGAGACTTGTTCTGGAATGTTTGGGTGGATAGCAATTTTCTGTTGTACAATTGAATGCATTCCTAGTGTCTGTATGCCTTAAAGAAAATCTTTTGAAAATAGAGTCTTCTTAAATCTAAATCATCTATTATTTTGTTTATTTTATAGGAATCAGCCAGTAAAATACATATGCCAAATATCATTGGTTGTCTCCCTTTGATAAAGAAAGAAACTCTTGAAGGACTTTCTTAAGAATTCTTCTGCTGACAATGTTTTTTTCAAAATAATTTGACCTTGCAAAGTAGGCAACAGTATAGTGTTAATTTTATGTCATTGTCTTTTTTTTTCAGATTCTCAAGTGAAACAGTGGATTAACAAATATGGTTGGCAGCTGACAAATGATGGCAGTGTATACATAACTAACCAGGAAGATAACATCAAAACTAAAAATATCACAGAGAAAATCACATTTGACAGTATGTACATTCTTACTTTCATATCTGTTACCTTATTTCTTTTTGAAAATGCAATGTACAAGTAATACAGGGTCGTTATTTAGCAAATGATTTAGAAGTAGTTCTTACTGAACTGATTTGAAAGTATGACCTGTCTGACTGATGTATTTAAAGTTTTGTTGGAATAACATTTAAAATAAACAAAGAAAACTGTAAACCAACAATACATCATCTGTCATGCATTTACTAGATTGTTACCATCAGTACATCTATCATGCATTTACTAGACTACTAACATCAATCAGTTGATGTCAGTATCACGAAAGTAGTGTTTTACAAAAGACATTCAATTCAAGATTCATATAAGCAGCAATATTATTTTATAGAATTGCATTTTCATTGTATTTCATCTCTGCCTCCTTCAAAAAGTGCTTACAGAAAGTTGTTTTTTGTAGTTCTTTGTAATGTCATTCTGTTGCATTTCATTTGATCAAATTGACTGTATTTTAGAGTGCTTATTTTGGAGGTTACAAAGTATAAACAGAGGTTCATTTCATTTCTGTTTTAGGTGTTGCAGCAATCATGGCCTCACATCGATAGCCCAGAAGTAAACAGTTGAAGAACTTGCTTTCTGTGTAAAAACTGAGCCAATTAAAATTGAAAACATTGGTCATCATTGTGCACACCTAAACTCCAGCCAGTAGAAAAAGTTACCATACTTGGGCTGACTTAAGTGCAGTTATGAACAAAAATTCAATAAGATGAGTGTCTATTAAGTTTCATTACAGGATTATATATAAGATTGTTGAAGCATTTAGAATGTGATTGTTTAGGGCCAAGTGTGAAAATAAGTTCTAGAAGTTAAGTTAAAGGGTTAGTTGGGTTGACTTTTAGTTTTTTGACTTGTGAAAGAAATGCATCCTCCAGGGAAAGGTGACTCAACATTCTTACTGAATATATTTTGTTCCCTAAATAATGTGATATTTCTTGCATGAAGTCTCATAAGACATGGCCACTGACAAATCTGTAGTTTTGATATTAGACAAATGAAAAAAAAATGAAAAAACATGTGGTATAGAATATCATATATTCACTTTTAGAAAGGAAAATTTTATTTAATATTGCTTTTGAGCACAACTCCTCCTACATTTCTCATGCAATTTTCTCCAATCTTTGAAAGAATGATCATTATCAAGTGTCGCAGGGCATATAGTTAGACTTTTGAGATTCAATCATTTTGGCAGAGTTATTGGCCTTTGTTTCGTTTTACTTAATATTGCATCTGTGTGCAGCTCCTTCAGTTTTATAATTGAACTATATTTTTGCCTACGTTGTTCAACTGAAGTGTAAAAATTCAAAAGCTAAAAGCCATTTGAAACACTTTTTCTGTAAAAGACGTGGTGACCTATGGGTACTAACACTAAATCAGTATCTTTTGAAACACATCAGTTTTGGAAATTTATTAATTTTACCAGCCATGCAAATAGGTAAAGGACATACAGTAGTCTTCCCGCTATATGTATGGGTACTTTGTTCAAATTTTTGGCACAAATAATTGGGATAATATCAATTTATAAGCTACCATGACTTTGACCATTGCCATGTTTCAGGGGCATTTGTGTCTCTGAAGAATTTCTTGTTTAGATTGCATTGCCATGAATAAACATCCTTTATTATGTGAAGAGAAGAAAAAGTTTTCATTTTCTGTAAGAGATGGAAAATGTGTTATACCAGTTTGCAGTTAATGCAGACCAGCAAGACCAGTAAGTATTTAAAAGTATTATTGTCCATGGCAAAGTGGGTCAAGTTTAGATGTTTTCAAACACAAGTGAAGGGACTGTTAAATGAATTGAACATAAGACAAACAAGAAGACACTGATTCCATTAAGTCACTTCATTTGTACTTTAGTTCAGTAGCTTAAGAGATGATGGTTCGGGGTTGAGGTCACTGACAATGGAACATTTTAAGATGGTCATGGCTTGGAGACCTTGACTGGCTGCAGTCTTAAGGAAGTATGCTTACAAAGTTGTTGAAGGACTTGAATATAATGGTAGAAATTCACACAAATAGAATGAGGGAAGTTTTTCCCCTTTAATACACTTCAGTGAAGGAAATATAAACAGTGTTAACCGACAGTATATTGGTTAGTTAGTGTTAACAAGAGGACCATGAAGGTCCTATATTGCTCACTTGAGTATCGGCATTTAAGCCAGTGATGGAATCGAGATAAGTTTACAAAATCTCCATGTAAAAGTGTACGTCGGGTCCCAATTTCATGGATACAGCTTAAAAACACTTACATAGATAAAGGTAAACATTGTCTAACGTGAACAGTTGAATTCTGCATGCAGCATTATATAGTTTAAATTTCAATGCTCTAGCTGTAAAAACAAGAAAAGTCAAGAGAAGTAAATTACTCAAAGGTTAACAACAAGTTAAATTTATGGCGAGAAGATTCCTTCGAAATTTATAATAAGTTCATTGACAGCTTTAAAAACGGTTAGTAGGTAAAGGTCAATGTCAGTCTAGGTCAAAGATGAAATCTGCATGCAAAATTATAAGTTAAGTTCAAATTTTCTTGGTCTGACTGTAAAAATAATAAACTAGGTGAAGGTCACATAACTTTAGGTCAAGAAGAAAGCAGATAATAAAATAAATGACAAAAAGATCTTTAAGGCTTCCATGTATAAGCCTTTTTTAAATCAAAAGCACCCTTGGATGGGCTTAGTAGAGGACCTCTAGTTAAACCCTTATGCAAAATAAATAAGCCTGTGGCTCAGTGGTTTCAGAAATGAAGACTTTTGGAGTCTTCTCTAAATAGGCCTTTATGAAATCAATTGGACTAAAGGGTGATGCCATAACTGACCCCAGGTGAATTATCTGAACAATCTTGGTAGAGGACCTCTAGTGGAACTCCATCTAAGCTCAAGGCTTAGTGGTTTAAGCTAAAAAGATTTTTGAACAAGCTTAGTAGAGATCCATTAGACAATGCTTCATACCAAATATCTAAACCTTGTGGTTTCAGAGAAGAAAATGTTTAGTTTTCGTTTTTAAAAATTATTTTTAGCCCCTGTGACCCAGGTTTGTAATGGACTGAAACCATTTGAACAGCTTTGATGGAGCTTCAATCAAGGAACATTCCAGGGTAGTTATATCAAACTTGGCCATGTGGTTTCAGAAATTTCAAGTAAATTGAAAACTAGGCTGCCCTGTGGCTTTAATATTCCATTTCCTGTTGGAATTTCTGAAAGGAGTCATCAAGTGTACTTAAAAGAAGTGGAAAGATTATATTTTCACACTACTGTTTTGGCTAGAAAGCAAACAAAGTAAAGGCTTGCATTATCAGCTTTTGTTGTTGACAGGGAACAAAAAGATTACACAGTTCAATTCCAAATCTGTTTTTTATTTTGGACCCAGTTTTACAATGTTAGCATACAAAACATTAATTTGGCATAAAAATCTGACATGTCTGTCAAAAATGCATCCTTTCTCAACATCTTACACTATCACCACATAAAAAGCAAACATATCACAGTTAAAAACATCACAACAGCAAGCTAGTTCTTTTTATATATTAGTATTGTATATCTTAAATATTCTTATAAATCTGACAGAATAAATTCTCAAAATAAGCTGTTTAAAACATGTTAAAAGCAAAGCGGTGAATTTTTTTTCTTTTTTTTTAATTTAATGACTGTCTTGACTTTAAAATAGCGTAAATTTATCTTACATACTATCAATACAACAAGCAAGTCAAATATATCCCAAAAGAGGGATGTTCAGAATGCATTTGACTGAGGGTATTTAAAATGTTAGAAACAACATATCCATGCTCAGTAATTGTAATCACATATAACTATAAAGTATAAAGATAATAGTCACTGTGGACAAACCATTTCAGAGTTGCTTCAAAAATGTATACCCAGGTTCTGTGAATGACCACTTCAGTGTAAATATACATGTATGACAAAAGGTTGTCACTTTGGAAAAAGGAGTATAAATTGATGACTTGGTGGCAAGTTGCTATTATTAACTAAGTTGAGATCAACCTTAAAGTTTACCCTGAAAAAAAAGCAGGTTTAACAGTTTCTCTAAACACAAAACTATAATGAAGGATATTGTACAACAGGTTCAAGTCTTGGTGGGTAATATATTGGCAGTTAAAAATCTTGGTAAGTAATGTTTGGCAGTTGAAAAAGGTACTACTTGCATTGAAGTAGATGTCCTCAATAATTTTAAAAAAATTTAAGTACAAGTAAATAGATCTGACTTCCTGTCAATGAATTAGGAGTGCCTTAAAGTTGAAATCTCGGTGAGGACAAACAGGTGATGAAACTTATCTGTAAGTGAACATGGCTCTTTTTACCCCAATGGCAGTAACTGCAAATTTAAAACATTTACATTTAATAATACTATTAATATTCACTACAGTATTTCAATAGGTATCGAGTATTCTTAGAACTGGTATTTACACATGCAGAAATGTTTATCTAGGCTGGACAGATCTCAAGATTCTAAAAAGGAAAATGATTGTAAAAGATTGGATTCAACATTATACTGCGTATGCTCTTCACAAAGAGAACCAACTGGTCTCGAAATAAACATTAACTGTATAAAACAAGAAAAATACAAAAAATACCAAAAATTGGTAAGTTCATAGAATGTGTTCTTATGTCTCTGAATCAGAACAAGTAATAAACTGTACTGCTTTTCTTTAAAATATTATTTATAAAAACTGATATCGCTACCAGTGCTACAACCTGCAACCATACAACCATTTGTAAAAAGTATTTTACCTACTGCACATAGATGCAATACCTATGAAAAAAAAAGTTTTTAATTCAACTAAAGCTCTGTACAAAAATAACAGAAATCTGAAAGACTTGGACAAATGCAAAATATGTCATGATCATATCTCTGTTAATAGAAAACTGACAACTGACATACCTGTACAAACAAAGGAAGTACTTTGGGTTACTCCATATCCAATGTTTTCAACAAGCTATATTTTTCGTAAACCAAAAATTAAATCATTGATTCATATGTCATAAAATACTATGTGTCTGATCTATTGACCCCATTATGATACATAAATCACAAAACACAAAGTAGGACCAAGTATAAGAAAAGAAAATTTTCCATGGGGATGCCCCCTTCTCTTAACCCCAACCACCCTCTCCCACATGTATCTCTTCACACTCCTGTGGCTCAACTGTGATCAGGCATGTCACATGATGATGGATGAAAGTAAATGAACAAAAAGTTAACTTTCTGAAGTTAATTTATCTTGCAGTTTTATACCCCTGACAACTTACATCAATTCAATTAAATAAAATCAACAAAAGACAAAATTAATTACTTTATAAAAAGTTCATTTAACTGGCAGTGAGTGAAAGATTACCAAAGATTACCAGGCAGAGATATATGCTGAAAAATAAAAGGAAGGACAGGTTACATACATACAAACATAATGTAGAAAAGATACCAATCAAAGGTGAAAAAAAATCATCACTTTCCTTAATAATTCTTATGATCAGTAACAAAAACTTAGCTCCTTTGTCATTATGCTGGTAATCATTCTGATCCAGATGAATATAAAGAAAAGTCTTTGTAACACTGTATGCATTGCTAGACACTGAATGATTATGTTGCTAAAATGTCTGTGCAGTCTTCTTGAGAAACATGTGGTCCATATTAGTAGATCAACATATAATTTTACAATATCACAAACTAACAACAATAAATATTTTAACAGTTTAACAAAATGTTAGTAATATTTTCTATATTGATACTTTCAGATGACTAGTTTTCACCCTGCATTTTGAAAACAGTGTAATAATCTCATGCAGTGTAGCTACGTAACAATTCTACATCCTTACAGGCTAGTCTAAGAATATCATCAAATTTACAAGGAAAAAATCCCATGGAAAACTATACAAGTTATAAATGTGATCCAATGTTTCAAACATTTTCTTCCCTCCTCACATCAGATATCTAAGCACGCTTTATATAACAATTCTGGACAAAATGGCCCTGTTCTGCTTAGTTATTCCTAGTCCTTAGCTGGAATGTATCTTTTGGATGATAATTACATTAACAAAGCAAGCATATGCAAACAACCTTAGTGCTATAAAACAGTCTTTAACCCTTGCCCTGCTAAATTTGTAAAATGAACCAGTCCATCATACAACCTGGACAGATACAATTATCACTTAAAAGGGTATTAACTGATAACAAAGAGAACAAGCCATGGAAATCATGACTAGATTGCTGGAACGTACAGATAGGCCATTGTTTGCACTGGAAGCAAAGGCAAATACAATTTCTACTGGCAGAGAAAAGGCTTAATACATCTTCAACAAAAAGATCGGTTTAACATGAACACATAAATGCAAATAACTAGGTGATTTAAAAATCCAAGCTTTAAAAAGATACAGACCTCAAACTGGCAATAAATCTGAGTGTTATAAATGCAATTCTGTTAACAAAGGTCTAAACTGAGTATCATGTGACATATATCTTCTTTTTTTTTAAATAAAAAGTGAAACACGTGAAAACATAATTCTCAAGCACTGTGTATGTACATGTAATAAGACTAGAACAATTGCAAAACATCTACAAAATCAACAATATAATGCCTCTATCAAAACATTGGCTGTAATAATCATTTGACGGGTAACAAAAGATGATCCACTAAAAGTCATGCTTGACCTACTGTCACTGTTATATCAAACCAATGCATTTTGATATTTTCAAGAAAAAAAGATTTTGAAGATTGAGCTACTAAGCATGACTTACATCTTCAACAAACTGAATTTTCATCTGTTTAGAATACATGACTGTATTTCCATAAGGAAATAACTCTCACCATCGTATAGCTCTCAACAAGACGAACACAAAGGTACCAAACGGTATAACCAAAAACTGACATCTATCTGGAATAATGGCAATGTTATGACTGAACAGTAATAAACTAATTAAGGCAAAAATTTCTGGTTTTTTTTGTTTTTTTACATAAAATTATAAGTAAAGGTCAATTGTTAAAGGTCATGATAATATTTACTATTTAGGTCATGGTCATACTTCTGAAATACAGAGTAACAGTAATGTCAAAAAGAATGTACTTCTGTTCAAGAATAAAATATGACAATTAGATGCTAAATAACTGGCAAAATTAGATTTTACTGACCTAAAAACAGACAAATGAATCCAATTTACATAATATACAAAATGTTTTTTTTTTAATTCAATTCAAGAAGAATTCAATTAAATTTAAGAATACTTCAAAGATCAATATGACATGTTCCTTTATTTCCTAATGATTCCTACAGAATAAAAAAATTTACTAGATTTTTCAGGACTGATGAAGGAATTTTTTTTAAAAGAAAAAAAATGTTAGCAGTAGAAAAGATCGGGGAACCTCTGTGTCACTATTAAATACATGTTGTTGAGGCAGACAACAATATTAGATTACATACTGATTTCAACATCGAAAAAAACCATTACACGAGTACATGTATAAATAAAATTCATAAATTGTGATAAAAAGCTTATACAAATAAAATATCAAATTTTTTTTTCAACAAATAAAACAACCATATGAAGCTAAGAAACAGCATGTTTGGGCTGGAATGATCTCTTGTTTAACACCTACTTCTGTGGCTTTGGTCACAGTCTGATGTGATCCCATTAGTCAATTATTATTTCTTATCAATGTAAGAAACTCTTCACGTGTTTTCGGATCTTCTCGAAACACGCCAAGCATTGTACTGGTCACTGTACGACTGTTCAGCTTCTGTACCCCACGCATTACCATACACATATGCCTGAAGTTGACATTACACATTTTGAAGTCAGTCATTAATAAACACACTTAATGCTTGATAATTACAAAAACTTCCATATCTGAAGAAAAACAATTAATATTCTTGAAAAAGACAAGACGAAAATTAGCAAGTGCCTTTAATCAATACAAACACATAACACTTAAAGAAAACTGAATTAGAAAACTTTGGAGTGTAATTTGCTAATAAATCAACTTTTTCTATGAAAAACCAAACATCTCATTTTATGACATATCTTTTTCTGGAATGGTATTTGTAAAAGATGTTTGACTACTGTTCTGGTACTTCAAGGTACAAACCCTACAATTTATTGATAATCTACTGCATATCTTTTTTATTGGTTCATTCACTAAAACATGAAAAATAATTAATAATTTAAAGAAGAAATTCTTTTTTAAAGGTACAGACACTAAGAATCTGTTCATTTGGAATAAAATGGTTATCCACCTAAAAATAGTACAACAACGACACTCTTTAAAAAGACTAACTCTGAACCTGCTGAATTTTTGTAATGGATCTGCCCAGCTTTGAATTTGAAACAGTCTATTCAAAGTTTAAGGGATTTCAATATCAAAATACAACAAGAAATGTTTGTAAAACATAAATGCCCCCCGGCTGCACCTAATTGCTTGTGGTTGGGCCAAAGCGTTCTCTAGTTATTGATCAGAAACCGTTTTTAGGATCAAGGTCCCTGTGGCCTTGACCTTTAACCTAATGACCTCAAAATCAATAGGGGTCATTAAATGGTCATGACCAACCAGCATACCAAGTTTGGTGAAACTAGGTCAAAGCATTCTCTAGTTATTGATCGGAAACCGTTTTTAGAGTCAAAGTCTCTGTGAGCTTGACCTTTGACCTAATGGCCTCAAAATCAATAGGGGGTCATCTACTGGTGATGACCAACCAGCACACCAAGTTTGGTGAAACTAGGTCAAAGTGTTCTCTACTTATTGATCAGAAACCGTTTTTAGGATGAAGGTCCCTGTGAGCTTGACCTTTGACCTAATGACCTCAAAATTAATAGGGGTCATCTACTGGTGATGACCAACCAGCATACCAAGTTTGGTGAACCTAGGTCAAAGCGTTCTCTAGTTATTGATCGGAAACCGTTTTAAGGATGAAAGTCTCTGTGATCTTGACCTTTGACCTTATGAACTCAAAGTCAATAGAGGTCATCTACTGGTGATGACCAACCAGCATACCGACGGACCGACCGACAGACAAATGCAAAGCAATATACCCCCTCTTCTTTGAAGTGGGGGCATAAAAACTGAGCTACCAACAGTATAGAGCCTGGTCAGACTGCACGGATGTGCAGGCTGGCCTGGTTCTATACTTGTGGCAAAGGCTAATCACTTTCGGGTCCAGCAGGTTAAGGGCTAATATTAATGCAATCCATTTACCTGTTGTACCTTACTTAGAAGTTTCGACTGACACCTATGCCTAATAACTCATTCAATGTCATGCTCATTTATATGACTTTATAGAAAATGGAATACTCTAGATTTCAGGGTATGCCTCGTTAATTGCCTTACAGCCGTATTTCATGAATACCCTTACAATCCATTAAGATGCTTCCATTTTGAGTGAAATAGGAGTAACTTTTACAGGATGTGTGTATTTTCTGATGCAATTTTATGTGTAGACTAGTCAATACATAATAGTGCACCTCAAGTGTTTCAGTACTTTAAAACTTCCTTTATGATCTGAAGGCACATTACAAGCTTTTAGTTTGTAACTATAGTGTTCTGTTTCTTCAACAGTAAGTGTAATTTTGCCCATATTAGACTAGCGTTTGGTGAGATAAATGCTTAGCATAAAATGGATTCTGCTTTTTAAACACTTGTGTTAAGAACCTCTGTCAGTAAGTTAAATCATGTCATACAGTGGTTGGGGTAAGAAGCAAAAACACGCCTCTTCAATTTATGTTGAGCTAACGAACATGTCACAGAAAATAATACATGAAAGGGCACCTTAACAGAATAAAATTCATTGCAAATAGCCTTACGTTGCTTCCACGACAACACCAACTCCAGATGGTTGAATAGCTTCTGTTATCGCAACTGCTATCTGTTTAGTTAAACGTTCTTGCACTGAAAATACAAAGTACAAACTTGTTTGTTTGCTTTTTTATAAATTTATTACAAAGAGAACAAGAAACATGGCAATGCCATGAAACCAGGTTTTCAAAAATGTTGTTCTGATTCTATACTATAGTATGAATTTTGGAATGAAGATTGCTATGAATATTCAAAAGATTATAACATGACATGAAGGAAAAGATAATATTCATGAGAATACATGATAATGAGTAGGATGTAAATTTCGGCTAACAATACTGTCTGCAAGGAGTATACTTAATAATGAGACAACAATTTCTGCACGTCATCTTGATGTGGTAAACATTTGTCTGAAGTTTCATCAAAATTCTTCAAAGGGTTGAAGAGTTACAGAGCGGACAGGATTTTCAATGTTAATGTCACTGTGACCTTGACCTTGGAGCCATCAAAATTCTTCAAAGGGTTGAAGAGTTACAGAGCGGACAGGATTTTCAATGTTAATGTCACTGTGACCTTGACCTTGGAGCCAGCCATGCGGAACATGCGTTCTGCACGTCATCTTGATGTGGTAAACATTTGTCTGAAGTTTCATCAAAATTCTTCAAAGGGTTGAAGAGTTACAGAGCGGACAGGATTTTCAATGTTAATGTCACTGTGACCTTGACCTTGGAGCCAGCCATGCGGAACATGCGTTCTGCACGTCATCTTGATGTCGTAAACATTTGTCTGAAGTTTCATCAAAATTCTTCAAAGGGTTGAAGAGTTACAGAGCGGACAGGATTTTCAATGTTAATGTCACTGTGACCTTGACCTTGGAGCCAGCCATGCGGAACATGCGTTCTGCATGTCATCTTGATGTCGTAAACATTTGTCTGAAGTTTCATCAAAATTCTTCAAAGGGTTGAAGAGTTACAGAGCGGACAGGATTTTCAATGTTAATGTCACTGTGACCTTGACCTTGGAGCCAGCCATGCGGAACATGCGTTCTGCACGTCATCTTGATGTGGTAAACATTTGTCTGAAGTTTCATCAAAATTCTTCAAAGGGTTGAAGAGTTACAGAGCGGACACAATTTCGTTTGACGCCCGCCCATCCGCCCATCCGCCCGCCATACCCCAATCTAATAACCAGGATTTTCAAAATTGAAAACCAAAATTCTTCAAAGGGTTGAAGAGTTACAGAGCGGACAGGATTTTCAATGTTAATGTCACTGTGACCTTGACCTTGGAGCCATCAAAATTCTTCAAAGGGTTGAAGAGTTACAGAGCGGACAGGATTTTCAATGTTAATGTCACTGTGACCTTGACCTTGGAGCCAGCCATGCGGAACATGCGTTCTGCACGTCATCTTGATGTGGTAAACATTTGTCTGAAGTTTCATCAAAATTCTTCAAAGGGTTGAAGAGTTACAGAGCGGACAGGATTTTCAATGTTAATGTCACTGTGACCTTGACCTTGGAGCCAGCCATGCGGAACATGCGTTCTGCACGTCATCTTGATGTGGTAAACATTTGTCTGAAGTTTCATCAAAATTCTTCAAAGGGTTGAAGAGTTACAGAGCGGACACAATTTCGTTTGACGCCCGCCCATCCGCCCGCCATACCCCAATCTAATAACCAGGATTTTCAAAATTGAAAACCTGGTTAATAACCTACAGTAACCAAACATGTATTAAATCACAGTAAGTGTTTCAGTGCCATAGCTTGTCAAGGGAGGTAATTAACTGCATTTGAACAACTTTGGGGCAATACATGCAAGTTTTACACGTATATTTATATGTTGTTCTGATATATATTTATATTTTCTCCTTGAAATTTTTGTAAGTGATGTATTTATTTATGATTTCTGTGACACTTAGTGCATAGATAACTCTTGCAGTCTACTTTAAGTATGCTGTGTTGTGCAAGAATGAATTATAAAACAGATTCTTCAATAGAAGATAGTCTTTAAATTAATCAAGTCTGTCAAAGGTTTCTTACCTTGTAATCTTCTGCTAAATATTTCTACAATTCTGAAACAGAAATAAATGAAAAGCACTTAAATGTAAGTCAAAAGAAACTGATGTTAGTGAAAGGTTTTAATACAATCCTAAATTTTAAAATGATTGAAACAACTATATCTCAAACATTGTAAAACCAAGAACAAACTCAAACTATCAACAAGAGATGTACAACACAGATAAACAAACAGAAACACACTCAGGTGCACACAACGCAATAGAATCTATCATAAAAATATGAGAAAAGGCAACAAATATTAGTGTGAACAGTGTAGAAAGCTTATTTTTGTAATTTTAGAATACAGAAGATGCAATAATTAGTACTGAATTGGACTTATACATGCTCATGGCATACATAACAAAATCATTAGGTTGCCCAGAATAGCAAAGTTCAATAAGAAAATTCTTGCAAATTAAGACTGAAAGTTTTAATTCTTGTAATAGGTGAATGTGGGGAAACCATCCTTAATAGGAAATGAAAAATCCAGGAAACCATATAGAAACCATAAACCATCAACCAAGTAATTAAAGATAATCATAATACCATGTGATACTCAACTTATGTGTTAAGGCCATTTTTTTTTTATATTTTGGTTTACTGATTTTTTTCAAAAAAAGGTAGGGTAGGAGGAGGGAAAAAAAAAAAAATCTAGAAAAAAAAAAAAAAAAACATCGGAAAGTCTTCTTATTTCTATTTATTCCTGAATACTGTATATATGAATATTTTAATAATGTATTCAGTCTTAACTGTGAAGAAACCAAGGAAAATGAGCCGTTCATACGGTACATTCTCCGTAAAATTGGCGTTCAGGTTTTTTTTTTTCCTGAAAAAATTTTTTTTTTTTTTTTCATTTTCCAAAATACAGGGTCGGCGGGTCAGTAAACCGAAAAATATAAAAATAATGGCCTAATGGTTGCAAGTCAGAAGCCAACAAACATGTGAGGGAATTCTATAGAAATACAATTTTGGGGGCATTATGCTACTATTCAAACTGAAAATAGTACCATACTACAGCCAGACCTCTAAATGAAACAAACACAGTTCTGATGGTAATTTTATATTAATTATTGAGTTTTATTTTTTTAGACAAGCAGATATTTCTGAGAACATTACACTAAAGTTTGAAGTAAATTTCTCTCAGAGTTCTCGAGTTGACTGGTATTTCAAAAAGTCTAAAACCATGCCTCAAGCAGAAATCGCCAAGCAGGAATGAGCATAATTATATACTGGCATAAAAATATTTTAAATTTTCTTCTCATAGCAGAGTCCCCCACCTAGGGCATTCCAACATCTAAAATGCATCGGGAGGAATTTTTCTAGTCATTAAAATGTATTTCTGTATTCTTTAAATCTTGTTGCTCTTGATTTAAAATATAATGATTTTGAAGTTTGATATAAAGAAATTTTAATAATATATAGCTAGTTTACAGCATTTTTCCCCCCAGAAGAATTATGCATGTATCCATTGTTTCATAATTTATTCCAAGATTAAATCCGACTTAATTCTCAGGACTGATCAATGAAACAAAATGACAAGCCAAATCTTTTTGCATTTATTTTCCATGAATATTAATGACATGCTGTCTCTGGATGTATATTTACAGAAAAGTCAACAAGTTGTCTAGCAAAGCTAACCATTAAAATGTCAACACTGTTTGACTGAATAAACATAAAAGCATGGAAGCCTGGCATTAATAATTCCTGCAGTATCAGAAATAAGTTTTTATCTGTAGCCGAGATACAGGGAAACATTTTAAAAACAGATGTATTTTAATAAAAGGATTGATCAGGTAAACATTTAGACAATGCAGAGACTTCTCTGACTAAAACTGCAAATGATGAACAAAAATATCAGAGTAAAGTTCTTCTATAAAATGACCACTTAAAATGACCACTTCAGTAATATGACTTTGTAAAAATTTGTCCATAATCCACCTTCCCAAAAAACTTAAGCTGTTAAGTATAGATTCAGTAAATTTACAGGACATTTAGGAGCATTTTGAAACACATTTTTTTCATCAATTACAATGGAAAAATGAAAAACACTAAAATGCTACTGTTTTATAAATGTTAACAAATAGGTAGTTAAGAAGACCTCACTTACCTAGCTAATTTACTAAGGCCCAAAACTCTCTTGTTTGGCAGATAACCTATAGAAACCTGAAAAATAGATAAATAGTTTACTAAAATATTTATTTCATTTCTCACAAACCAAGAGTGTTAAATACAAGAGTTTCTCGCTCTTTTTTCATTCTATGTTTACTTTTAGATATACAACTGCACAGGTCTCAGATTCTAATCCTGTTTATGCAGTCTTACCATGACTTCCACACTCCTCCTATGCACAGGGACTGGTGTTTATATCTGAGTTTATCTATCCCCAGTACCAGTTGACCACATGACCATTACCCCCTGAAGAGTTTGTTATTTTAGGCTGCAGGAGATAAGATGGGGTGCAAGATATAGAAAGCATCCCATTTCAGAGAAACCCCTGTCTTTTTTTTCCATGCTTGGTTTACCATCTCATCAGAAAGACAATTAGTAATGGTAGTATAGGAGTGGGGTTTCTACCACATATAATACTGGTGTGGTTAAAAACAGGAAATTCTATGATTTCAGGAGGTGGGGTGGGGGGAGGGGGGGGGGGAGGGGGAGACACACAGCTATTAATGTATCTCACTGAAAAGATGTAAACAACAAAATAATTATCAACAAGTTCATCCTTTACTTATAATAGGCACAATAGTAAGGCATCAAAAAGCACAAGTACTTACTTCACTTACAAAATGCACAAGTACTTACTTTACTTACAACTCACACAAGTACTTAATTTACATGTACTTACAAAAAGCACAAGTACTAACATTACTTACAAGAGGAACAAGTACTTAATTCACATGTACTTACAACAGGCACAAGTACTTACCTTACTTACAAAAGGCACAAGTACCTACTTCACTTTCAAAAGGCACAAGTATCACTTCACTTACAAGAGACACAAGAACTTAATTTACATGTTCTTACAAAAAACACAAGTACTTACTTCACTTATATGAGGCACAAGTACTTAATTTACATGTACTTACAAAAGGCACAAGTATTTTCTTCACTTACAAGAGGCACAAATACTTAATTCACTTACAAGAGGCACAAGTACTTAACTCACTTACAAGAGGCACAAGTACATAATTTACATGTACTTACAAAAAGCACAAGTACTTACTTCACTTATATGAGGCACAAGTACTTAATTTACATGTACTTACAAAAGGCTCAGGTGAAGTCACAAGTACTTACTTCACTTACAAAGGGCACACGTACTTATCTACATGTACTTACAAAAAGCACAAGTATTTTCTTCACTTACAAGAGGCACAAATACTTAATTCACTTACAAGAGGCACAAGTACTTAACTCACTAAGAAGAGCCTTGAGTTCTTAATTTACATGTACTTAAGAAAGGTGCACAAGTACTTACTTTCTTATATTAAAAAAAGTACTCACTTAACTTATAAAGGGCAAGAGTACTTAATTTACATGTACTTACAAAAGGCACCAAGTACTTACTTTACTTACAAGAGGCACAAGTACTTAACTCACTTACAAGAGGCTCAAGTTCTTAATTTATGTGTACTTACAAAAGCCACAAGTACTTAGTTTCCTTTAAAAAGTATGAGTACTTACTTAACTTATAAAGGGCAAGAGTTCTTAATGTACATGTACTTACAAAAGCCACAAGTACTTACCTTCCTTAAAAAAGTATGAGTACTTGCTTCACTTACAAAGGGCACAAGTACTTACTTCACTTACAAAGGGCACAAATACTTAATTTACATGTAGTTACAAAAGGCATAAGTACTTACTTTCCTTAAAAATGGTATGAGTTCTTGCTTCACTTAGAAGAGGCACAAGTACTTACTTCATTTACAAAGGACACAGGTACTTTATTTACATGTACTTACAAAAAGTAAAAGTATTTACTTTCCTTAAACAAGAGGGCCATGATGGCCCTGGATCGCTCACCTGAGTACTTTGGCTGTAGGTTTGCTGCTAAGCAGTATTTCATTTTTTAATTGAAAATATGTAAGTGCCTACAAAACAAATATGTAAAATATCAGTCAATAAATAAAGGCTCTATGACAGAAAGTAGAAATATCTATTATAAGCTATGATGACCTTGACCCAGTGACCTCAAACCCTACCCATGGGTAGACGTCCATGCAAGGAACCTATATACTGAATATCAAAGATATTGGTCTATAAATGAAGGCTCTATGAGGTACAGTAGATAAATCTATTTTTAGCCTCCATGACCTTTAACCTAATAATTTGAAAAAGCTTGATAAAGCTTGCTTCATGCCAAATTTTAAAATTCTAGGTCTTGTGGTTTCAGACAAGAAGATTTTTAAAGATTTTCTTCTATACTGCTATTTTAAACTTATGACCCCTCGGGCGGGGCCAATAGTGACCCCAGTGACATTTTTCAAACAAACTAGGTAGAGGTCCGCTAGACAATGCTGCATACCAAATATCTAAGCTGTAGGCATTGAGGTTTCCAGTAAGAAGATTTTTAAAGATTGCCTTTTTTACATATTGAAGGCCCCCGGGGCGGGGCCATTTTTGATCCCGGGGCCAACATATTAAGAATACTGGTAAAGGTTCACAACACAATACTCCACACCAAATATGTAAGGTCTAGTCCTATTAGTTTCGGAGAAAAATGATTTTTCATGTTTTTCCTATATAACTATATGAAAATCAATAGAACCCTGGGGCGTGGCCAATTTTGCCCCAGGGGACATCATTTGAACAAACTTGATAGAGGTCCACTAGACAATGCTGCACACCAAATATCTAAACTCTACGCCTTGCGGTTTCTTACAAGAAGATTTTTTTAAAGTTTTTCCTATATAACTCTATATAACATGTGACCCCCGGGGCTGGGCCATTTTTGACCCAGGAGCCATGATTTGAACAAACTTGGTAGAGGTCCACTGGACAATGCTGCACACCAAATATCTAAACTCTAGGCCTAGCAGTTTCTGACAAGAAGATTTTTTAAAGTTTTTCCTATATAACTCTATGTAAAACATGTTACCCCCGGGGCTGGGCCATTTTTGACCCAGGAGCCATGATTTGAACAAACTTGGTAGAGGTCCACTGGACAATGCAGCACACCAAATATCTAAAGTCTAGACCTTGTGGTTTCAGACAAGAAGATTTTTAAAGTTTTTCCTATATAATTCTATGTACAACTAGTGACCCCTGGGGCAAGGCCATTTTTGACCCAGGGGTCATGATTTGAACAAACTTGGTAAAGGTCCACCTGATGATGCTTCAAACCAAATATCTAAGCTCCAGGCCTTGTAGTTCTGGAGAAGAAGATTTTTAAAGTTCCAACTTTGAAAATCTAATTTTAGCTCCTGTGGCCTAGAAATGCAATGGACCTGAACCATTTGAACAATTTTGGTAAAGCTTCATGCAAGTAACATTCCTGCCAAGTTTCAGCAAGATTGGCCCAGCAGTTCAGGAGAAGAAGTTGTTTGAAGAAAAAGTTGACGACTCACGCACGGACGGACGGACGCCGGACATCAGACAATCACAAAAGCTCACCTTGAGCACTTTGTGCTCAGGTGAGCTAAAAATGTATGAGTACTTGCTTCACTTACAAGAGGCATAAGTACCTACTTCACATACAAGAGGCACAAGTACTTAATTGACATGTACTTACAAAATGCACAAGTACTTACTTCACTTACAAGACGCACAAGTACTTAATTTATAAGTACTTACAAAAGGGACAACTACTTACTTTCCTTAAAAAAGGTATGAGTACATGCTTCACTTACAAAAAGCACAAGTAATTACTTTACCTTCAAAAGGCACAAGTACTCACTATACTTAGCTTCCTGTAAAAACTTTTCCTAGGATTTACTTTAACCAAAAAAACATAGACTCAGTGATATGGTTTTTGTATAAAAGGTACAAGTATTTAAAGGGAGAAATTCTTTTCTTTATATGACAAGAGAATTTACACATCCAGTACAGGGCATGATAGAGACGCAATAAAGAGAAGAGCTTAGTTGTACTTTTCCAATACTTTCTTTCCTCTTAAAGTCAATGTATATAAATTGCCTAGAAACATCACAAGAACTTACTTTTCCTATAAAAAGCTTAAGTACTTTCTTTTCTCATTAAAACATCAAGGTACATAAATTGCCTAGAAACATCACAAGAACTTACTTTTCCTATAAAAGGCCTAACTACTTTCTTTTCTCATTAAAACATCAAGGTACATAAATTGCCTAGAAACATCACAGGAACTTACTTTTCCTATAAAAGGCTTAAGTACTTTCTTTTCTCATTAAAACATCAATGCACATAAATTGCCTAGAAACATCACAAGAACTTACTTTTCCTATAAAAGGCACAAGATGATGTTCGCACAATGAAAACATTTCGATATCTTTCACAATCACCATTTCATCATGGTCTTCATCAAATATTGCATCATTTAACACATCTGAAAATTGAAAACAACATAATTTAAAACAAGATATAAATTACGAAATTTGTTTATGTATGTTTAAAGCATTCACCGAGTTATATGACTCAAACTTTGTAAGTAAACATCTCAACTGAAGTAAACATACCTAAAACCTCCAATGAACCCTGTTAAGACTTTTTGATCATGTCTAAATGTGTCATCTGACATTGGCTCAATATTAAATATTTGCTCAGATTCACATGATGATTGTAACTGTGTAAAAACTGACTTCAGGAAGTGTTTTTTTATTTGTCTGTTCTTAATGACTCAACATGACTGCTAAGTGTTTTCATTCTGATAAAGTGATCAGTGACTTCAAGGAAATGTTAAATTTTCCTGACAAAATTACTTTATGATCAAGGTGAGGCCTTTATGACCTTATATGTGCAAAAAAACCACCATGTCAACAAATAATTTAAGTCCTCTCTTACACCACACCTTGGCAAAATGCAAAATACTTGTCATCATTTATTATACCTGTCTTTTCAACTTTATTAATTTTCATTGATTAATTGATAAATTTTGTAATATCAAGTGGACATTTATTCTAAATCTATTTGAAGCAATCCATGCATTGATTTTTCCTCAAATCAAAAGACAGATTGAAGCAATAAACCTGAGGACAAAGGCATTAGTTTTATATAACCATCAATTAGCTATTCTGTAAATGGACTAGGAAAACTGATACCCTTTTTCAAAAGATGTGACAGTCATTCAATGGAGGTTCTATCACAAAGTAAACGCCCACACCTACTAAATCAAAGTGATTCTTGTAAAAGGGAGCACTCAGCAGAAGTGCCTTTCCACAGTTTATTACTATTGATTCCTGGGACATTCATCCATAAATACATTTAACAACAATACCATTTATTTGCACACTCAATCTTGACTTAAAGCTGACGATGATGGAATTTTGATGACATTCGTACAACTGGATTACAGCGTATTTGCTATTTTGTTATTCATAGGAATCAAAGAACACGATCTTGTTAGAATTTTAGTCCAATTCATTTGTATTTGGCAACTCTTGACGTCAAACATGGTGAAGTAATTCTCCTTCTAGGGACAGATACAACTTGATTTTACTTGTGTGAACAGCATTATTGAACACCAGGACAAAAGTTCTCAATTTGTTAGACAAATTAAAGAGATGTCTACAGATTTGAGATGTCTGCCAAATTAACAACATTTCCAGATTTCCATCTATATAGATATAAGACAAAATGAAATAAAAAAATTTTGGTTAAAATTAAGAAAAACATTCTCAGAAACTTTGAACAAAAATATGACAAGTAAAGAAATTGAGGATTCTAGTTAATCCTTTCTATTCATCGCATGTTCTTAAATAATAATTGTCCATTCTCAATAAATCTTCTTTGTTTTATGAACAGTCAGATATTTCCAATGAAATTTGTAGGTTTCTGTAAATTAAAAGGAGTATAATGCGTATTTTTCTCTCTAACAAAGAGATTACAATTCTAAGCTTGCACATGCTTCTGTAAGCCTAGGGAAAGCATTTTAAGAAGCCTGTGATTTTGGTTTGGGTCAATGCACATTTTTTCTCTAACACAAAAAGAAAATCAATGGACATTGAATAAAAAATCTAAGTGCTAGAGTTTCTAAATTTTATTTGAGAGTTTTACTGGTTAAATTCTGTAAATTAAGCATCTTTTAATTCAGTGAAGACATAAACAATTAACTTGATATTTTTCTTCAAATTAGCAAGCTGTATAGACTGATACAAAATGCCAAACTTTTCTTTATTAGCAAGCTGTATAGACTGATACAAAATGCCAAACTTTTTTTTATTAGCAAGCTGTATAGACTGATACAAAATGCCAAACTTTTCTTTATTAGCAAGCTGTATAGACTGATACAAAATGCCAAACTTTTCTTTATTAGCAAGCTGTATAGACTGATACAAAATGCCAAACTTTTCTTTATTAGCAAGCTGTATAGACTGATACAAAATGCCAAACTTATCTTCAAATTAGCAAGCTGTATAGACTGATACAAAATGCCAAACTTTTCTTTATTAGCAAGCTGTATAGACTGATACAAAATGCCAAACTTATCTTCAAATTAGCAAGCTGTATAGACTGATACAATATGCCAAACTTTTCTTTATTAGCAAGCTGTATAGACTGATACAAAATGCCAAACTTTTCTTTATTAGCAAGCTGTATAGACTGATACAAAATGCAAAACTTTTCTTTATTAGCAAGCTGTATAGACTGATACAAAATGCCAAACTTATCTTCAAATTAGCAAGCTGTATAGACTGATACAAAATGCCAAACTTTTCTTTATTAGCAAGCTGTATAGACTCATACAAAATGCCAAACTTTTCTTTATTAGCAAGCTGTATAGACTGATACAAAATGCCAAACTTTTCTTCATTACTTCTGCAAAACATAGGAGTCTCAATGTTATTATATAATGTTGAGAACAGCCAAGAACATCTTCTGTCTCAGGATCTGAATTATATGAGCGAAGTTTTCAGTTTCACACAGAAAGACTTGTAATGAAAAAGTATATTTTATTACCCAAAAGATACCTGGAATAAAATATGCTGCTATCAAGACTCAGATCAGTACAATATATCTGCAGTTTTGATCTGTCATTTCCCATGGCATCTGACAAAAATTTGAAAACGTTTCTGTGTAAATTAATCCCTTAAAGAAGCCAAAACCACGAAACTGTATTAAAATGGAAAGGTTTGTTTTTTAATATAGGGTACAGGCAGACATTTTAATCCTGATCAACACACCATCTTGGGGTCTTTTCACATACAAAAAAAGCAAAAAATAACAACAAACAAACAGGAGTGTTTAACATCTGTATGTTACACTGGGCCAGGTTTCTAAAATACGAAGCACTGCAACAATTCCGTAGTCATTATGGATGAACACCATAGCAATACACTGGCACTACAACTTAGATACTGGCACAATAACACTTATAAAAATATGAACTTATCACCCAGTTTTACTGATCAAATTATGACTTTAATACATAAACTTTTGTTGACAAAAAAAATGCATTTTTGAAAAAAAAGTTACGACAAGTTAAGGAAGACCAAGGAAGAAGCTGTCATGTGCAAAATAGTGATCTAAGAGTGCTGCATCTTTTGAAAAGAAACCACATTTCCTAGTATCATTTTAATAAAAAAGTGCAGCTTATAACCAATGCCTTATATCTTTTTCATTCTTTAAGAAACATGAATAATAATATAATACTAATATTTATTTTGAAGAACATAAAGTTTGATACAAGTATTTCTAGCCTGGGTTCCTTTCTGAGTTTTTTTTTATTCTAGAGTATTTTATTCTTTAAAACCAAAAAGGGAATATAATTAAGAATAACAGCTTCTTATGCCGGTATATTATCTTAAGATGTAGAACTGGACTAAGATCGATAGTAACAATCCAAAATATTACATTTAAACTTCAAAATCAGAATTTCTTTACAATCAGTGAAACATACTTTATATATATTATATTTTAGTAAATGCTTATCTCGATCAACTATTGCTCTGTGAGAATGTGATCTAGCTGCAAATAAGCCAGTAAAATTAAAAAAAAAAAAAAAACGTAATAAGCAGCTATTTTTTTATAACTGGAACTTTGTTTATAAAAAACTTTTTAAAATTATGATATATATGATAAAAATGACAAATGTTTTACAGGCCTTAACTTGTACTAAGAAGGGAATGTGATCTGCAAGTAAAAAGCCAGTAAAATAATAAAAAAAAAAAACCTAATAAGCAGCTATTTTTTTATAACTGGAACTTTGTTTTTAAAAACTTCTGAATTTCTTCTTAACTAAAATTAAGATATATATGATAAAAATGACAAGTGTTTCACAAGCCTTAACAAAGTTAAATCTTCTCATATACTTCAAAGATATTCCTTATCATGACTTATGCAATATCAGTGAAACACAGAATTAAATATCTAGCATTTTGGTACCAAACAGCAGTACTATATGGACAGTCAAAAATGCTTTATTCACCCAGGGTCTTTCAAACAGCACACATTTTTGATTCACCCAAGCCAGACTATAATTCCCACTGATGACTATTTCTTTGGGAACATTGAAATATGAAAAACATACAAATTTGTTTACTTTAAATGACAAAATAATCAAAATTCAATAGTCAATGAAGAAAGGCTGTCATGTTTCCATGGTACCAAAGTTCACTTATATAAATTTTACCTGTGTTGTTTATCTCACCTGCTATACTTTCCCTGTAACCTTTTGTGAAAAACATCATTGCCTTTGCAGCCCTTTCTGGTGTTTTCTGTAAACCTTGTCTCTCTGTATCTTCACCAAGTTCATTCAAAACAGCTTTGTAATGCTGAGACATTTTTGTCACTGATTTTTCATATTTTGCCTCTTTAGTAACTACTGAATTGTTGACAGCTGTCAATTTCGAGTCCTCTTCAAACTCAAAAGACTGATTTGATTTTCCTGTTGTCAAAGCTTTTATTTTAGTCTCAAGTTCACGATCAGGATCTCTTTTGTATTTCTCCGAAATATCATTCATCTTCACTGCTTATAAACTAGGCTCTTCTAAACTCTACTCTTTCCAATACTTTTCCCAAAAGAAACTGTTTAACTGAACGTGTTCGTCTATTTATACACACTAGTCACGTGAACAGACAAGCCTGGACTGAAGGTCAAGGGTGTCACCTGTCTGTTAGACGCTTGAAAGTCTTCTCTAAATATCGAGGAGGTGTGTCTGCAATCGTTTACATGAATTATCAATAATGTAAACTTCCTGTCAAACTGAAAGTAGAGAAGAAAGCGCGAAAAGGTACAGAACATGCTTATTTATTACTGAAGAATATTTATGATGTTTTATAATATCACATGAAGTGGTGATATATGTGTTTTTTTTACGAGAAATGGCGTGATACAAACAAAGCATCCCATATTTTCATTTCGACATAAAATGAAATGCATGATTGGCAAACTCGGAATGTGAATAAGTCTGTCTGCCGTTTGTCATCTTATTATCATCTATCTGGCTATCTAACTATCATCTATCTATCTTCCTTTAATGCCAGACTTTGATTTGGTTTGATTGGGGTTTAAAGCCAGTTTTAATTGCAAAGGTCATATCCCGTCGGTCAGTCCACCTAACCAGTGTTCCTGGGTATCCAACCAGTTTACTAACCAATTTTTTACGAGAAATGACATGATACAATCAAAGCATCCCATATTTTCATTTCAACATAAAATGAAATGCATGACTGGCAATGAATGTGCTTAGTATAATCAGTTGTTGATTGTGAAGCAGTATCATGTAGATGTAGAGGTGATCTAGAGGATTACCAAAAAAAGAACCCCACCATCTTCCCATACACTCTACACAATAAAACTCTCAAATCAACTGAATCTGCCAAGTACCTTGGAGTTACCATCTCTAAAGACTTGAACTGGGCCAATCTTATTAATAACATCACCTCCAAGGGAAAAAATTCCCTAAGATTTATCCACAGAAACATCAAAACTCAAAATAGGCAAATCAAAACTCAAGCCTATACCACTTATGTCAGACCTCAACTAGAATATTGTTTAATAATACGGCACCCTTGGCAGAAACTTATTACCTACAAAACTGAAAGTGTACAAAGACCTGCGATTAGATATGTTTGTAATAATTATGATTTTCAAAGTGGTGTAACAAATATGTTAAATGAACTTATCTGGCCCACCCTAGACAGCCGCAGACTCCAATCCAGGCACGGATTTACCGGGGGGGGGGGGGGGGGGGGGGGGGGGGGCTTATGGGGCCCAAGCCCCCCCAGCTGGCCCGTTCGTAAAAAAAATAAAAGGGCTTATTTTTAAAGACTCTCAAACATTTTTTCAGCTCTTTTCACCACGTAACAGAAACACAATCAACCTTTCAATTTGCAACCGTCATGCAATATTGCGTAACAACTGATAACGAGTTCGCAACTTTATAGCCGTGTATATTAAACAATGAATATCCGAGAGTTCTCCAGACTGATCACGATGTATAGTTTTCAAGCGTCTATTAACCTTGACGTATTTGATAAAGTTGTTAAGTGAGCGTCTGCTGATCATGATCAGTTGCCTGATGATATTGTGATGACATTGTTATTTGCCAGTTAATATAATGATAAATTATTTGTTTCACAGGACTTTATAAATAAAAAATAAAAAAAGTTAAACTTGCCATACCGTATTTTGTTTTTTGCTTTAGTTGAACATTTTAAAGAATACCAGTATATTCCTTTTAAATTCGCACACAAATTTCATTATATTTTTATGCTTTAAATGCACCAAAATGAGCCATTTACTCAACCATTTTATAAAATTTTCTTGGGGGAGACCCCAAACCCCCCCCCCCCCCCTACCGAAGGGTGTCTCCCCCTTCCGTACCTTCCCCAAAGCCCCCCCAGTCAGAAATTTCTGGATTCGGCCCTGCAATCTTCCCTACTTTTTCTCTATAAGATCGGGCCAGTACAACCTTGTTTATGTCGACCATATAGTCACCTTAGTCCAACTAGAAACTTGAACTTCCTGATCCCCCAGTCCCGTACCCAGTATCACCTCAGCTCCTACTTTCCCAGAACTTTAAGGTGTTGGAAAAGCTTACCATACCAGGTCAAATCCAGTCCCAGCCTAGATATCTTTAAGGATAGGCTGGCGACCATCACCATCTAGCCCCGCCCTTCTTGTTTTTAATTGTGCACTCTCTTACTCTGTGAACTTTTATCTTTTAAACTTTTAACTGTGCACCTAATACTTTATTAACACAGTTTACCTGACAAAGCGCCTCCCAGTTATAGTCAGTATTAATTGCTTTGGAGTATCAAGTAGAAGTAGAAGAAATTTCTCCACAAGTGACTTAATGTCAGACACCATATGGTGCTACATATTACTTGTCAAAGACCAAGAATATTAAGCTAAGAATAAAAGTTTAAAAGATATGTGCAAGGGAAGTTTCTGTTAAACTTTTTAGACTTCAACTTCAACTTATTACTGCCAAAAGTCAATACTGACTATACTAGACCTTAAGTGATAGATGATCACCACCAGGACCTTAATTAATTCTCAGTTAAGGCCCTGTCACAACCCGTAGCTGCACTGAACTGCCCAGAGTGTGGGACAGTAGGGGCATGGCAGTGCATAGTTCAACTAATAGTACATGATTCTAGATATAAATTGTGTAATTTTTTGTATTGGTAAGTAGTTTTGTAAAATCGGACTGAAATGATAATCAGTTATCAAATCGAATCAGATAAAGCATTTTGATTTACTATCAGAAAATAATCAAAATATTATAAACATAGAGGAACTGGAAACACTTTCAAAAGTGTTGTGCATCACTACAAAAATTGTTTGAATGGATGATGAAACAGATTAAATAGTACTGAATCATTTATTTATCCAGTTAATCAATGTATTTGTAATGTTAAATATATATCTGTGGAAATTTTTTTTAATAAAGACTAATTTCCCATGCAACCTGGTAACATCAGTTCTTGGAAATGAAAATGGATTGTTGCTGACATAACATGGCTGCCAACTATTATTCAATTTAAATCAATTATCTTTACATCACTATTGGTTAGTATATCTACTTCTCTGCATTATCATGATTATAGCAAGATTCAAATCCAAAACAAATGCACAAGATGTCATAAAATTATTTGACTAAGCAATGCACGACAGTTCTTGGGGAAATAGGAATACATGTAGTTGGGTGTAAGGAAATACCGAAAGGTAGGTGAAAAAATACTGAAATACCCATTCATACTTGTACATACTTCAGTATGTTACTTTTTGAAAAATTAATGTGCATTTAAGATTATTTAACTATATATTAAGAAATAGATATGAGTTGTAAATTTCGCCTTTAGGACTTCAGTTATATTCTTTATCAACTGGCAGTATGAACTATGAAGCTGAAATCTCCCATCATGATTAAATTTATTTTATCAACCTGAATGGGTGAATTTTTAATGAAACAAAGATATTCAGCCATATATCTAGGTCGTAGTGCTGGAAAAGTGACAAAGACAGTTTAAACAGTTTCTGAAGTCCAAGTCATGAATGATGCCAGAATACATGTATAGCAAATAAATGATATATCACAGTAAAACAGAATTTTCAGTATAAATCATCCCATAAGCTTAATATACATGCTACCAGCTAATTGAAATAATTCAATATTATGTAATGAATTAACTTGAACAAAGACAAGTTCATAATTTAAGATTACATGTATTTGTAATGAAATATTTCAGCAAATTGGGGAAATTCACTTGTTAGAGAAAGGTACAAAATAATACTAAATAGTTTTATATTCGATGACTCTAAGCTTCCTGACCACAAAACTGAACTAAGAAAGAAATAATATTTAAAGATGCAACTATGTCATGATATAGTACAATCTCAAATTTACATTTCTTGGTGTAGGATTCCTATAAGGATAACATTCTTAATAAGTAAATGTTCTAGAAATCACACATAATTATGATTGTCTCTGATATTGAAGCTTAAAGGTAAAAAAATAACAAGATATTCCAATACAAATTATGTTTAATAAAACATACTCATAAGTAAAAGTTTTAACATATATATTTTGATTTCACTTTTTTTTAACAATAAAAGTAGAACAAAATTTAATTCTTGACTTAACAATAAAATTTTAGAACACTAAAGATTGTACATACTTGGAAAAGTGACGAAGACAGTTTTAACAGTATTTACAATTTATTTTGAAGTCCAAGTCATGAATGATGCCAGGACTTCTTCTCTTTTAGCTTATTTACCGTCGGTACCGGTTGCCCATATGACCGACGCCCCCCCTGGAGAGATTACTTATTTTATGTGGTGGGTGTAGTGCAAGATAAAGAAAGCATCCCATTCCAGAGACACTCTTGGTTCTTTTACATGCTCAGTGTATAGCACTGATACATTGGACCTCGGTCTAAAGTCTCATCCAAAAGACTACTAGTAATGTTAGTGGAGGAGCGGAGGATCAAACTCGGGACCCCTGGTATACCAGTCCAGCGAGTTACCACTGGACCACATCCACTCCCTGATGCCAGGACTGTCTATCTATTTGAGCTTATTTATCGTCGGTACCGGTTGCCCATATGACCGACGCCCCCTGAAGAGATTAGTTATTTTATGTTGTGGGGGTAGTGCAAGATACAGTAAGCATCCCATTCCAGAGACACCCCTGGTTCTTTTGTATGCTCAGTGTATTGCACTGATACAGGGGACCTCGGTTTAACGTCTCAATTGAAAGTCTATTAGTAATGTTAGTGGAGTAGCGGGGGATCAAACTCGGGACCCCCAGTATACCAGTCCTGCGATATACCACTGGACCACATCCGCTCCTGGTTCCTGCCAGGACTTTCAAAATTCTACCGTTTATTAAGTCTTCGCTTTCCCAGTTGGCACCGATTGGTTATTCTTGATTTGTGTCTTTACTGATTGGTTCGGTTAAAGAAACATGTGAGTGTTACAGAATGGGAGGTGTCAAACTACTTGAGAATTTCTTATGTAAAAGGTGATTATAACAATTTCATAAATTCCTTACAAGGTGATAAGTAATCAACTTAAAATGCACCAAAGGCTTAAGAAGACAAACAAACCATAATTTGAGCAGAAGGTGCTAATGCAAATCCATATGGCTAAAACAACACTTTGGCAAAATCTGTCTGGCTTGTATACCAGAGAAATAATTAAGTAAAATAATCATAATTTTATGAGTTTTTGTTTCAAAGTACAAATTTGAAAAATAAGAATGTAAAATTCATAACCCTGAATAAAATACAAATCTTTTGATACCAAATTTGGCTATAAAGGATAAAAATTAAACAGTTTTCTTTTTTTGGTATTCTATTTATGATTAAAATTAAAGAAATTTATTACTTTGCATAATTATGTATTATGTAATATTTTTGAAAAAAAATACGCATCAAAATAATTATAATGAAGTAGTATTTTCCAATTGAATAAAATCATATGAAGAATTTACTGGCAATGTAATCTTTCAGGTAAGAGGATCTCTGGGCTATTGACCATTCCCCATCAACACATTTTAAGTATTAGTTATCTATCTGAGATTTTATCGTAGGTACCGGTTGCCCATATGACCAATGCCCCCTGAAGAGATTAGTTATTTTATGTTGTGGGGGTAGTGCAAGATACAGAAAGCATCCCATTCTAGAGACACCACTGATACATGGGACCTCGGTTTAACTTCTCATCCGAAAGACTATTAGTAATTTTAGTGGAGGCGCGGGGGATCGAACTTGGGACCCCAGGTATATCAGTCCAGCGCTTTACCACTGGACCACATCCACTCCTAAGTATTAGTTAGTTTTAGTTCTACAATTATATATAAGCAACTAAAAATATCACAGTTTGTTCACGTTTAAACAAAGTGACAAAAGCTTTCCAGTAATTACTCTTCCACAAACAAACAAGATCACTTTTCATTTTTTGCTATGTTTACTGCAAAGCTCTCAATCTGCCTTAATTGCACTCTTGAGATTTAACGAAGATATAAAGTATATTTAATAATTTTATTTCGCAATTGCACTTATGTTACTTGTAGAATATTTTTTGTGTTATTAACTTAAAAGATGAAAATGTTTGATAATTATCAAACAAATTTTATACTTTGACTGCAGTTTTAGATGCAAGTAGAAAATAGTGTTTATCTCTGTGGTGATTCAGTTTTATAGGCAAATCTGCCTACAAAGACACAAGACCTAAATTCATCCCAACAGCATAAGATAATTGTAATTAAGGGCTTTAAAATTTGTATTCTTTCAAAACCCCAAAACATCTTGAACCTTATTGAAAATGCAGCAGTTTGACTGAACAGAACTGAGGCAAGGTAGAAAAAAATATTTGTTTAATATCCTTATCATAAACATGCTTTTGAATTTTGAACATTAATATTCATTTTTCATTTTTCTTTTGACAGAAACATGGGTTAATAAAACAACTGTTCTAAATGGAAATTTTGACAGAATTTCCCAATCTTATTCAGCAAGATGTTGACCAACTACACTATGATGGCTATATTACCATATATGTAAGTACAGACAGGAACATGTTTTGGTAAATAATTATTAAATATTTATTAATTTTGTGAGAAAAAGATAATAACTGCCTTTGCATGTGGTAGTCTTGTAATCTAGGACAAGTAAAGTTTGGTCCAAACAAGAAAGAAATGAGTTTAAGGTGTTTATAATCTGATCAAAACAGCAGCTTATTTGGTAAACATTTACAATATGCATAAAATCATTTAATTTTAGCTCTTCAAACTCTGAACCAGTTACTGCAGTGAAAAATTCTTTCAGTATAAAAAGCTCCAGATAGATCCTTTGATATCAAAAATTGTTTGAGGTAAGAGCAGATCTTTTTTAGGCCAGAGCTACAGCTAATTGAATGTACTTAAACTAGACAAATTACTTCAAAAGTTTGTGTCCAGCCCCCATTTTTAGCTCACCTGAGCACAAAGTACTCAAGGGTGAGCTATTTGGATCATTGATTGTCCGGCGTCCGGCAGTGTGTGTCATGTGTCGTCAACAATTTGACTTGAACAACTTCTCCTCATAAGCCAACTTTGACCAAACATGCCTGGGATATTCCTTGCATGAAGCTCTACCAAAGCTCTTCAAAGAATTGAATTCCATCAAGAACTATTGTTCTATGGCAACAGAAAGGAAAATCTTTGAAAATCTTCTTGTCTAAAACGACAAGGCCCTGAGCCTTAAGATTTGGTTTGTAGCATTGTCTAGTGGACCTCTACCAATTTATTCAAATGATACCCCTAGGGTCAGATTTGGCCCCGCCGGGGGCCGGGGGGTCAACTAATTATACATAGGTTTAAATAGGAAAAACTTAAAAAATATTCTTGTCTGAAACCACAAGCCCTGAGCCTTAAGATTTGGTATGTAGCATTGTCAAGTGGACCTCTATCAAATTTTTTTCAAATTTTGCCCGGCCCCAGGGGTCAATTGATTTTACATAGGCTTATATAGGGAAAAATTTGAAGATGTTCTTGTATGAAACCACAAGGCCCTGAGCCTTAAGATTTGGTATGTAGCATTGTCTAGCGAACCTCTATCAAGTTTGTTCAATTTATACCCCTAGTGTCAAATTTGGCCCTGCCCTGGGGTCAATTGATATTACATAGGCTTTTTTAGTGAAAACTTTGAAATCTTTTTGTCTGAAACCACAAGGCCCTAAGCCTTAAGATTTGGTATGCAGCAATGTCTAGAGGACCTCTACCAAGTTTGTTCAAATTATGCACCTGGGGTCAAATATGGACCTGCCCTGGGGGACAGTTGATCTTACATAGGCTTATATAGGCAAAACTTTAAAAAAAACTTCTTGTCTGAAACCACCATGCCTAGAAACTTAGATATTTTTAATGGAGTATCAGCTAGACGTCATCTACCAAGTTTGTTCAAATTATGCCCCTTGAGTGAAAATTGGCTCTACCCTTTGGGTCACTAGAATTCATATAGATTTATATAGGGAGAATCTTAAAAATCTCAACAGCAGACCCGAGGCAAAGTATTCAGATGAGCCATCTAGGACCATCATGGCCCTCTTGTTTATACTACCCATCAGTCTATAATAACTGTTGTTGTTGACTTTAGGTCCAGAGCAGACCTGTGTATGCAGTTCTGCTGGTAATGCTTTTCAGGTGAATAACTGGCTGTCCAAATCTAATAATGGATGAGTCTGTTTTAGAAATTTAAGAAGTTAATGGCTCTTTTAGGCTGACCTGTGAACAATTTAATTAAACCACTGACTGTAGACACAACTTGTTGGTATAAACCAATCTTTAAAGAAGTTTTGAACAAGAATTTATGAGCCAGAAACTTATGTTACATAAACAAATAAACTTAACTTGAAGATGACTGCTTCATTTTAAATCAGTCCTTAATGAAACCAGTTTCTAACTGCAACAATACAGTCACACCCGGTACACACAGATTTCTGTTTGAAGTTTGGACATTCATTTGGCTGAAAACAATTTGTACGCATGGTGGTCCTACTTTGGGACTGTTTTAATGGATTTTCATCACAAGAAAAGGGAACAGCAGGCCTCCAGACACATGAACTCACAGAACAAGTCAAAACTGGTAGACAATTATTTTTTGTGATGATTCAAGATTTGTGCTGTGAAAATTTTCCTCCAAATCTTTTATACTGCAGAGGGACTGTTTGTTGGGGACAGAGGCTCTGAAATGGTAAGGGATGGGATAACTTTCAGGTATTGTAACTGAAGACAATTTGAATGACGAATATTGTAGCTCACCATGTTGTCCTGCTTTTTCATACTCTTGGCATTATTTCTTTGTTACAACAGAAAAATGTGAAACCTTACATAGTTCAAGAAAACATACTTTATTTGCAAAATTACAACATTGAATTCATTAGCAACAGGCACTTAAATCTCATGAAATATCTCTTCGATAACCTTGACAGGTTAGTACAGTGATGCTTGAACCAACACAGCAACTTAATGAGCTGCCAGTGACATTGCTTGAGATGCGATAACATCACACAAGCCAGTATAAACTAGCCTGTTTTGTCAGTGTGTCATCGGGAGTGGATCAGTGGTCCAGTGGTAATGCACTGGACTGGTAACCCAGTGGTGCTGAGATCGATCCCCCGCTCCTCCAATAACATTACTAATTGTCTTTCGGATGAGAGGTTAAACCAAGGTCCCATTTATCAATGCTGTACACTGAGCATGCAAAAGAAGAGTTGTCTCTGGAATGGGATGCTTTCTTTATCTTGCGCTGCTCCTACAACATAAAATAACTAATCTCTGCAAGGGGCGTCGGTCATATGGGCAACCCGTACCGACGATAAATAAACTCAAATAGATAGATAGTGTGTCATCAGTGTCAAGTAGTCATTAACACATACAGCAGTCACCTGGACTACTGATAGTCAAAATTTGAAATCAGACCATGACTATTTTGGAAATTGATTTTAACAATGATATTTAAAATCTTAACAAATTAATCATTTTAAATTAATTTACACTTATTGATTGTACGAATTCCTTTTGGTTTGTAAAATGATTATGAAATATAACTTCATAATTTCAGAGAGCAAATGTTTCTTTATTGGTTTAGTATTTTATTGAAAAAAAATTGACAGGTTGAGAACATATACATGCCTCTTGGTTTATAGTTTTTGAAATGGAACATTTTGATACACCTCAACACTTTTTCAGGTTTATTTATGACAACAACTTTAAATGTAAGCACAGTTAAGATAATATAAAGATAACTTTATTAGTACAACTTTACTTTTTTGGAAACCTCCTTTTAGCACAAATGAAGCACTTAGGTTCAATTGAATGGTCTGATGGTCTCCATGGTAACTGTGTCAAAGTTAGTTGAAGTCTTTCCATATGTTCATATGCCGTCTTATTTTTATATCTGCTAATGATATTCCTGTTTGTAAAAGAAAATTCACGGACCTCAGTAAAATTCATGGACTTTGCTGCTGTTTATTAAGGTTGTGACATTAAATTGGCTTAATGCAGTCAAGCCTTTCCCTGTCAGCATGGAGACTGCTTTAACTGAAGATGGCTGTTGTTAATTTTTAATAGATACGAATGACATTTGTTCAAACATTTAACCCATTTTCTAAGGGGCAGATGGCTTTGACTCATTTTGTTTTGACTGTTAAACGTGTGTATGCAATCAGGTCATTAACTGCACTGTTTGCTGTCCAGTCAGAAAAAAAAAGTATTTAACTAATATCGTCGTAAGTGATTAATGGTTCAGTCAGCAAGAACTTCTGGGCAAGTGCATTTAAAGAAAAGATGTTAATACTGGGAGACATAAATATTATTTTGAGATGACTGAATTTCATCTTGTACAATTATGATGGAAATGTGACTAAACAATTCGTAACAGAGCAATCATGTTAGGGTCTGTTATGAAAACATTGTATGGTTCCATCCGTACTTTTTCTTAAACAAAAGATTAAAAAAAATATGATTCTACAAAAAATAATCTGTTCTGTAGTGGATTAAAAGAATTGCATTTCAGTTGCACATATTAAAAGGCTGACTTGTTGATCCTTTGTCAGTCAGCTCTTACCCTCTGTGTTTAAGTAAAGATGGCTTATATGTTTTAAGCAAAACTCTATTGAAATTTGAAGTCATCATAAAAATAATGGAGACACAGGCTTCCATCTATCTTTAAATTTCTTCATGATCCCAAAAAGTTACAGGATTTACACAAAATAGGAAGCTGTAAACGAAACATTTTCTGTTTGCTGTAATTTTTGTATATCTTAATAGTCTTATGAAAAGGGTAGGACAATGGTCCTGTTTTTACATAGGGATTTTACAATTTCCATTCCTGTCTCCTTCACAAACCAAACTAACAGTTTTTGAGAGGAAATGTTAAACTGAGGTCTAATGTATCGATGCTGTATATCAAGTATATGAATTTGAGCCAGCAATGTCTGTGGAATGGAATCCTCTCTGTATTTTGCCCTTTCCCAAGCAACATATAACAACTAAAATTGCAGTGGGCGTTGGTCAGTTATCAGTATCTGGTACAGAGGATAAATAAACTCAGACACAGGTAGGTACAAATGATGAACAGAATATGTGAAAACTTCCAGTCATTCAGATATTTAGAGGTTCTTTAACTGTCTTAACTAAAATTCTGATTCATTTCAGAAACAGATGTACAGAGTGGAGATTAATGTTCCACCATCTAGAAAACTATGTGATGCCACAGTAAACTGTGATTGGAGACTTCATAGAGTAATAAAAGACTTCAAGACTATCATATCCCAGGTATGAAATTCTTTCCTTAAAAGGTGTGAACGATCCATTTCTCTTTTTAGCTCTCACCTGAGCACAGTGTGCTCAAGGTGAACTTTTTTGATGGCCCTGTGCCCCGTGTCAGACAACACCTCCTCCTTAACCACTCAGTCAAAAGTGAAGAAACTCAGCAGAAATGTTACTTGCATAAAGCTCTACCAAATTTATTCAAAGAAGTTCATTCCATGCAGGACTTTGCTTGCTATGGCAAAAAGAATGAAAAACTTTAAAAATCTTCTTGTCTTTAATCATTTGGCCCAGAGCTCTGAAATTGGATGTGGAACATTTTCTAATGGATCTCTATCAAGTCTGTTCAGATTATGTCTCAGGGGTCACTATTTACCCCTCCTGAGGGGTCACATATTTTACATAGAAATATTCAAGAAAATCTGTAAATTCTTCCTTACGAAACCACAAGGCCCAGAATTCAATAATTTTGCTCAAAGCATTGTCAAGTGGACCTCTTCCAAGATTGTTCAAACTTTGCCCCTGGGGTCAGTTTTGGCTGCATCCTGTAGCTAAGATGTTTTATATAGACTTATATTGGCAAACTCTTTCACAGCTTTCTTGTCAGAAACCACAAGGCTGAGACTTTTAATTCTTCTTTCATGGAACCACAAGGCCTGGGGTTGTAATATTTTGCACAAAGGATTATCTAAATGGCTTCTACCGAGACTTTTCAAATTTTCCCTGGGTTGTTTTTACCTCCACCTTGGGAGTAAGATTTTTCCTTTAAAAATTTTTTGTCAGAAGCCACAAGCCTGTGAGTTCTGGAATACGGTTTTAAAGTATTGCTTGATGGACATCAGTCAATATTGTCCAAATTATGCCCCTTAATTACTTTATTCTTTTTTATTTTGTTGATTTTGATCCATTACAAGGCGCAGTTATACTCAAATGAGTGTTTTCGGGTTTGTGTTACAATTTTTTTATTTTTTCTATTTGATATTTTCATTGACAATTTGTATTCTGAATATCATTTTGGACATAATTATTTGATACAAAAAAGCCTAGGCAATCATTGAAAGCATAGACACTTACTCATAGATGTGTAGGATGTATATATATATGATACTTTGGCACGAAAGTTCAAGATTTAAATAATGTGTAAGTGGTTATTTTTGTGGAGTGGAAATATTCAAGTTTTTGCATATGATCCTTTTTTTCTGAAAAATGTGTGCCAGCATACATTTTGTGAAATACAATGGGTAACATGCATCAAAATTACATGAGTTTGATGTCAGACAGTCATAAATTTGCTTGCTTTTTAGTGTGCCTAATAAAGTATCCAAGTGCGTACAACCTTATTGATAGGTAGATGTATGAAAATTGAAGTGTAAAGTATATAAGAATGTTATGAGTTTGTTTAAGATGGCTACTGTGCTTTGTTTCAGAGACTAAAGCAATGTGATGATATTGTTTCTTTCATCAGAGAACTCCAGGTTATAGCAGTAAGTTGCTTTCAGAACTTTGATTCCTGAAGTGCTAGGTACAGAAAAAAGTAAAATATAAAGATTACAGTCACAGCTTATTGCGGTGAAGGTCATTCAAACAAATGAAATACAACTGACTTAGAGCTATTTCCTATAGAAACAGCTGTTAAGACGGTTGAATACTTAAGGCTAAGGATTTTTTTATTAGTCATAATTGACTTCTAGATCCAAATTCTTTGTACTTTTTAAGATTTCCTGCTTTCTGGTTTTCTTTTGTCAAACAATACATCTTACTAAAATTATTATCATAATATTCTTACAGTAATTTTGTTTTTGAATTTGTCAAAAATTGACCAACCTTCCTCCAGCAAGCCTCTAGTAATTGTCACAAGTTATGAGTAGTACAGTCCACTGAGCCTGTGAATTGATAGGGAATTAGCTCACAACTGATCTTTTACCCTAACTTATAATTTACTACTGGCTCAGTTGTATTAAAATGAAAAATAATTGATAGCTTAAAGAAGAACATATATATGTTCATATGTTTATACTTTAGGCATTTAGACACTAAGAATTTGGAATAAATGACTGTCCACTCAAAAAATGGAACAACAACAACTCTCTATATAAAGAATAATAATTTATTAATTAGTCGATTCAGTTTACGTGTTGTACTTACAATTTTCGACTAGCCCCTTGACAACAGGTAATCATTCATTCATTCACATTTACATGACTTTAAAGAAAATGGAATAGACAGATTTTTGGTATGCCTGTTTAAAGTGTTTAAATATAGTGCCCAGCTAGTAAAATTCACCAACAAAAAATATCCTAACTCCAGTTATTTTCAACACCTTAATTCGTGTAGCAACTGTTTACAGGTAAAGCAACTAAAATCATCTTAAGTTCAAAATAATATGTTGCCATGGACTTCCATACATGTATGTTGAATGACAGAAATTGATCGTCATAGAAACTGTTCGGTTACTAACAACAAATGTAAGTGCATGACCATACAGAAAGCCTTGGCTGTGTAAGTTAGAAAGTTTAAATATGTTCAGTATGTGACACCAGAAGTGATATATAGTATTTAATATGTTCAGTATGTGATACAAGAAGTGACATAATTTTTAATATATTCAGAAAGGACATGCAGTATTTGAAAAGTTCAATATATGATGCTAGAACTGACATGAAGTATTTATTATGTTCAGTATGTGACACAAGAAGTGACATGCAGTATTTAATACGTTCAATATGTGCCACCAATAGTGGCTTGAAGTGTTTAATACGTTGAATATCTGACACAAAAAGTGATATGTATTATTGAATATGTTCAAAATGGGCCACAAGACGTGACATGTAGTATTTGATATTTTCAAATTGTACTCTTTTATACTTGTATATTCAAAGTGGTTTATTCTATGATAGTAATAAAATGAAGTCCATATCTAATTGATTGCAAGTAAAACAATAAAATGTTGTATTATTTGCAAAGCTTATTGATTAAACAAAAACTGTTTTATCTGCTTGTATGGGTCATTTTCTGCTGCAGCTAGAAAATTTGGTGTTTTTAAAAAGAAGGCTTGTTGGCAGCTGCTGTTTAAGTTAGTAAAAGATGCCAGCCATGAAATTTGCTTAGTTAAAATGTGTGGAAACATTACTTGGTTTACAGTAATAGAATCAAGTAGTAAAAGTGAAATAAAAGTAACTATGTTTGATAAAAAACAATTGTGGAAAAATCCTTGCAAAATAATCCTCTGTAGATGTCAATCAGTGCTTGTGAAAGCTGAAAGATTTTCTTGAAAAATACATTGTTTCATTAGACTGGGCCTAAACCCAAGTACTATTCCAGTGACCTACTTTTGAAACTGATGTTACCTATATTCAAACTTTAACCTAGACATCATCAATACAAGTTTTTTGACTAAGAATCATGATAACTGAAGTCAAATTGTGGCTTCTAGAGTGTTTACAAGATCTTCCTTTGTTCTAAGCCAGTGACCTAGTTTTTGACCCTAGATGACCCATCTTCAAACTTAACTTGACCTACACATAACTAAGACAAACATTTCTACCAAGAATAATGATATCTGAATTCAAAATATTGCATGTCAAATGTCAACAAGGTTTCCCTTTGATTTGACCTATTGACCTAGTTTGATCCTACATGACCCAGTTTTAAACTCTTTCAAGATATCATCAAGATAAAATTTCTGAGCAAGTTTCATCAAAACTTGAAAAAAAAATGTGGTTTCTAGAATGTTAAGAAGGTAAATTGTTGATGACGAATACGGGATGACACACAACAGATGACAGACGAGGGACAACAGGCCCATCACAAAAGCTCACATTGAGCATCACTCTGGTGAGCTTAAAAGACAAGCTTCTTATCCTTCTGCAGCTTTTATTTTCTTTTTTGATCGATTGTCACACATCAGCTTTTTACAGTTCACCTATCAAAGACCAGAATTATTCAGCGATTCAGTTTGATTAAAAAGCATTAAATGCTAAAGTTTAAAATTTTGGATATAGAGAGCAGCCACTGTTTTGTACAGTGGCACAGAGGTGACATTTGTGCGTTTTTATGCCTCCACAAAGTGGGAGCATATAGCGTTGCACTTGTCCGTCAGTCTGTACGACCATGTGAAATTTTGTGAAAGCAACTTCTCATAAACCGGATAGCAGATTTTGCTTAAACTTTCAGGAATGAACAACCTTAATGTGTAGATGATAGTAAAGGAAGGAATTTTTGCTGCGACCAAATTTAACGGAATTATGGTCCTTTGTTGATTTTTTCACTATATACCATAGTGAAATAAATTTGTGAACGCAACTCCTCATTAACCGGATGGAAGATTTTGCTTAAACTTTCAGGGATGAACAACCTTAATGTGTAGATGATAGTAAAGGAAGGAATTTTTTGCTTCGACCAAATTTAACAGAATTATGGACCTTTGTTGATTTTTTCACTATATACCATATAGCCAAATAAATTTGTGAATGCAACTCCTCATAAACCGGATGGCAGATTTTGCTTAAACTTTCAGGAATGAATAACCTTAATGTGTAGATGATAGTAAAGGAAGGAATTTTTCCTGGGACAAAATTTAACGGAATTATGGCCCTTTGTTGATTTTTTCACTATATACAAATGTACCATAAAGTAAAATAAATTTGTGAATGCAACTCCTCATAAACCGGATGGCAGATTTTGCTTAAACTTTCAGGGATGAACAACCTTAATATGTAGATGATAGTGAAGGAAGGGTAATGTTTTTTATGGGAACTGACACACCTGGGGTTTCTATACTTTAATCTGTAGTTAACTTTCATGTGTAACATTTTTTAAATTTTACCTTTAATATCAGCAACATGTAATTACTTGTGTGTCTCTTTCTTTGTCTTCGCTAATGTGATTCCTCATAGTACATAAATATTTACAACAGTTTTATGTCGACTATTCAAAGAATAAGGAGGTCTATTGTACTTGCGGTGTGGCTATCTGGTTAAAGTTTTAGGGCAAGCTTCTCATTTTCACTATTTCTTCCCTTTCTTAGTGACTGCAGATATTTGGTTCAAACTTGGCCTTAGACTGCGTCATTCCATCAAGGCCCATAACTCTGTTAAGCATTTTTATTAGTTATTCCCTTTTTAAGACTTTGAAAAATCTTTAATTTCAGGCTTTTATTATACCTTCAAGCACTAAGAATAGTCAAGTGTGCTGTCCATCCGACAGCCCTTGTTTCAGTATAAAATATCTAATTTTGAAATAAAAGGACAGCATTAATAATATACAAAACACCTCAATTCATTTGCAACTACAGAAAAAAACTGTTCCCCACCTAAATCTTACATACAGAATATACATGCTCTTGTTTATGAGCACTTATGCATAGTGGGGGCATCCGTGTCCTATGGACACAGTTCTAGTTATTTATCTTGTGCGCACGAGATACTATGTCATGACCACGAGTTACTAAGTCATGCACACAAGATAATTAACTGGTGTGCACGAGAAACTATGTCGTGGCCACGAGTTACTTAGTCGTGGGAAGAGATAATTAACTGGTGCGCACAAGATACTATGTCGTGGCCACGAGTTACTAAGTCGTGGGCACGAGATAGTTAACTGGTGCGCATGAGATACTATGTCGTGGCCACAAGTTACTAAATCATGGGAACGAGATAATTAAGTGGTGCACACGAGATACTATGTCGTGGCCACAAGTTACTCAGTCGTGGGAACAAAATAGTTAAGTTGTGCGCATGAGATACTATGGCCTGGCCATGAGTTACTAAGTCCTGTGCACAAGATATGATGTCATGGCCATGAGTTACTAAGTTGTGCGCACGTATTAATTAGCCAATCCGATTACACTTTAATCAGTGTATTTAGGATTGTTGACATGTACAAGGTAAGCAGTGCTTTATTCCCAAATGAATGAAATTGTTTCTGCCTTCAGCCATTTTTTAAATAACAGCATTAATATATGTTAGAAGTTTCTGGCAGGCTTATTATCTCGTGGCCATGACTTAGTAAATCGTGGCCACGACATAGTATCTCGTGCGCACCACTTAATTATCTCGTTCCCATGACTTAGTAAATCGTGGCCACGACATAGTATCTCGTGCGCACCACTTAGTAACTCGTGGCCACGACATAGTATCTCGTGTGCACCACTTTATTATCTCGTTCACATGACTTAGTTACTTGTGGCCACGATATAGTAACTCGTGCCCACGACTTCATTATCTTGTGGCCACAACTTAGTAACTCATGGCCACAAGATAGTATCTTGTGCGTACCACTTAAGTATCTCATTCCCATGACTTAGTAACTCGTGGCCACGACATAGTATCTTGTTCCCATGACTTAGTAACTCGTGGCCATGACATAGTATCTCCCGCGCACCTGTTAAATATCTCATTCAAACGACTTAGTAACTCTTGGCCACGACATAGTATCTCGTTGGCACAACTTAACTATGTTGTTCCCATGACTTAGTAACTCGTGGCCACGACATAGTATCTCGTGCACACCAGTTAATTATCTCGTGTGTACGACTTAGTCTTGTGGCCACGACTTAGTAACTCGTGGCCATGACATAGTATCTTGTGCGCACAAGATAAATAAAAACGCTTAAATGTCACCTCTGTGCCACTGTAGTTTTGCCTTAATTATTGATTTATCTGGTTATACTTACATACTTTAGTTTTTTTCTACCTGTTTACTTTTAATATCTAGAGCAGACTTACAAAATGTGCAGGATATTACACAACATGTACAGTATGAAGAACATGTGTGATACGAGAACGCTAAAGAATCTGGATTCAGAAACAATTTGTCCATAAATTTTTGTAAACTTTGATTTCCTGTTTTGTTCTGAGGGCAAAATATCCTTTGGAATTGAAAAGATCTAGAATTGGTAAACCCTTAAATATGTTTTCCCATGTAAATCCTTTTGGAATGATCTTTGCAACACAAATATGTAAGGAGAATAAATGAGGCTTAAATATAGATTAAGAAATTAGATGGTATTCTTAAAACATCCAGGTTCTTATTGATTTCAAAGAATTCCAGGAATTTATCATGCATTTCATACTTTTCTTGATACAGTTAAATATAGGAGGAAGATTGCTCTTTGTGAACTTTTAACCTTTAAAATTTGTTTCAGTGTTTTTTCTTTGTCTTGTCTGCAATACTTCTTAAAACTTAGTGTGACATACATGTATTATTAGGAAGTAGTTGAAAAGAGAAGATAGGTTAAGAAAAGATTAAAGTTAAGGAGGAGCAGAGGTTGCCGGATTCTTGATCTTGAGGCCATTGGGTCCCATTTCCATTTTGGTTTAGACTTCAGTGACTTTCAGCAGTTATTTTCTCAGTCAAGATACTGGTTCAAACCTGATTCAGATAAAAAGTGTATGTTGCAAGCACTAGTTTCCTAATTGATGTTAATGCATAGGTGTGAACTAATGATTATTTTTATTGCATATCCAATGTAGGTATGAGTATTTTATGTCATTCTCATAAAATGTGGATGTTGCCATAATAGTAAAGATGAAAATGCAAATTATGTTTCGCTAAAGCATGGAAAAAGTATTTCATAAACAGAATCATTTTTAGCTCACCTGAGCACACTGTACTCAGGGTGAGCTTTTGTAACTGCCTTGTATCTGTTGTGCATCATCAACCTTTTACTTTAAACAACAAGGTCAGAAGTGTTAAAACTTGGCAGACTGGTTCTCCCTGCATAATTAACTCTACAAAAATTGTTCAAAGAATGCCAGTTGTTTTGGCAACAAGAATCAAACACATAAATAGTATTTTTGTCTAAAACCACAAGGCCCAGAGCTCTGAAATTTGATGTGTACCATTGTCTAATTTGACTCAGACCATGTCCAAGGGATCATTATTCGCCAGAGTGGTCACATGTTTAATACAGTTTTATATAGAATTTTTTATTCTTGTTATGAAATCTCAAGGACTAAGTTTCATATTTTTTGCACAAAGCATTGACCTCTACCACATTGCTTAAACTTTGCTCCTAAGATCATTTTTGGCTCAAACCTGGGGGTAAGATGTTTTACATAGACTTAAACCAGAAGGCTAAGACTTTTGTGGTGTGCAGCATTATTTTTCAAATTATGTCCCTGGGGTCACTACTGGCCCAGCCTCAGTTTTATTATAGAAATATAGAGGAAAAGATCTTATATGAACAGTTTTGAAATTTGGCATAAAGCATGTTCTGTTTACCTTTGATGGTATGTTGTGTGGTAACACAAAGTGGCATGAAATTTATCTCAAACACAGAAAGGTTACATGCTTATTAAAAAAATCAATATAGAACACCCAGTAACTGTTGATCTTTACAGCCCCTCTTTTTTATAATCTGTATCATTTGAATTATTATTATTAATTAGATTCTAATTTGTACATAGTAAAGTTTTCATTTTTGTTTCCCTGAATTAACAACTTGTTGTCTTTAATTTTGCTTGTTCATTCTACCATTGTTGTCCATATATGTAAAAAAAATCTGTAAAATATCAGTGTTTCTGAAAACAAAATTTCTCAGTTTTTCCAAATTTAAGTGTGACAGGAATAAGATTTATGAAAAATAGTTACAAAATAGTCATGAACTTTCAAAAGGAAAATAGAATTGAAAATGACAAAATTTGATGCCAGAAGTTTTGAGTATTCTTAATTCACAGATTCATTCCACAGATGTTGTGGAAGCCTTTCAAACCCATATGTTGATTTTAATTGGCCTTTTCTGCATTATTCATGATATATGCTTAGCTGAACAAGTGCATGTCACAGGTTACAAAGCAATAAGTTTTACAAAGCACTGTTTGAACCCCTCAAAATGTTTGAAAACATGATAAAAAATATGCTGTGTATTATATTTTACTTTGAAATTTCATCGAATACATTAAATGTAATTTACTTTTCAACTTAAGACCCTTTGTCCAGTTTTCAGGGTTATTTGGTACATAAGATGCACACATGCACAATTTTATTTTTTAAATGAAATAATAGATTGTTAATGTCTCATTAATTTTTAGATGGATTAGCTTTGTAGTCAAAATCGTGATTGTAAGCAAAATACTGAACAAATATTTCCATATTATTACCAAAAAATAAAACAAGAGCCATGTTAGACATGGCCATCCACACACCAAAGATATATTGCCAATGGAAGTGCGACACAGAGAAGTTGTTGGGCGTAACAGTGGTTGATGACGGTAGAAGATCAATTTCAGACTGTGAGAAGTCAGAGTTGTAGTTCCTGCAAATTGCACATATACTCAGTGTACTTTGTCATTGCGTGAAAAATCAACTAAATCTTTTCAGTAGAGTAGAGTCATAACAGACTCATAATTCATTATTCAAGAATGAGCAATGCTAAGGTTCTGGTTCTTTGGCAGTGCACTTGGGTTGCTCTTGAGGTGCTCTGTCATTGTATGAAATATTGATAGATTCTATTCGTAACTTTTAGATTTATGCTCCAGGCAAGCAAAGTGTAAAAAGGGAAGATAATTTAAGAATGGGACAAGGTAGTGTAAAATTTGTCTTTCATTTTACAGTACTGTGACAAAGAGACAGCTGCTTTGTAAAGGAAATCTATTATCCACCTTTCAGAGATTTTTTTAAACAGTTTTTGTGTTTTGGTGAAAAGTGCATTATAAGCAAATCTTCCTGCATGTAAATCTTTAGCAGTAGGAAAATATGTTACACAGCAAAACTTTGAAGACATTGATTAGGTAAATCATTGAATTCTACTTGTCAGGGAATATATCTCGGTCACACATTACTTGTCAGGGAATATATCTCGGTCACACATTACTTTTCAGTGAATATATCTCGGTCACACATACTTGTCAGGGAATATATCTTGGTCACACATACTTGTCAGTAAATATATCTCAGTCACACATTAAAACTGTATTTAGATAAATACTAGTCTCTGTTTTGATGAATTTCTAATCTTAATGTATGTGTATGGACATATGTGGTACTGTATCTTTAAATCAATAAAGATTTTATGTAAAAGTTTTACTGATGTATAAACTTTATTTACAAGCATTACACAGCAGTCACAACAACCTTTTTATTATATTTTGTACATATGCAAATTTTGCACTTCCCAAACTTACTATACTTTTTTGAAAAAAAAAAATTGTACTATTTTATGATACTTACTTACGTCTATCTCTGTTTTTAAAGTACATCAATAAATATTGAGCAAAACAATGAAAAAGTTATTGAAGCGTTATAAGTTAAAACTGCCATTAGTAACTACAGTCCATTCGCGATGCTACATTCCATTCGCGATTCTACAAATATGCATTGGATCCTGCATTTTTCATAGAATGGCATTTTCATTCTTACATGTTGTTGGTATGGAACCACCAATTCAGTCTACTGGAACTCTAAAAATGGTATCCGCATAATGGCGGCTAGAAATAGTTCTCAGTTTTCTTGGCTATTTTTAACATTTTTGCCCTGATCTGTGTATTTTATTTTCTGTGCTAGAATCATTTTGTTTGACTCTTTCTGATAGTGTGGTATCATTTTTATGCTCATATACGTTCAGATTAGAATTCCAAATAGGAAATTGTTTTACATACCCCAATCTGAAAATCAGTTCCAATTTTTTGTTAATTTTATGGGTGAGTTCACATGAGCAGAAATATCTTTCTTGTTTGTAACACAACCCCCACTTTTCTTGCTATTTTTCATGAGTACAGATATAGATCTACAAAATTATGTAAGTAAAAGCTAATTAAAGGAGGTTATGCTATGTTTTACAGCCTTGTGAACTTTATGAATTTCATAGAATAAAGAAGGAATCTATTTGGTGGTTTCACACCTGTTGATACTATCATAAACCGTCAATGTCATTATATATTGTTGTCGTGATATATCGGAGTCAATTAAGACTTGAATAATAAAGAAGATAATATTGAGAATTACCTTTTTGTTTTCGTTTTAAGTTATTGCAGATTTAAAATGCAAAATCAAGAATGTTTTGACATGTTATCACTCATAATCTTTTATATAACAATCAAACAAGCCTGCTTGTTGTTTGCTGCATATTGTGCTACTATTGCTTGGGGCGATAACTGCGGTCTGCACTAGCACAGTCAATCATAACAACTCGGCCTTTTCCGACAACTTCGTATAAAGACTTATTGAAGTCGCCCAAGGTGTTCCGAATGGCAACAGGTATTACTTAAAGAGGTGTGAAAACACCTGACGGTTATTCACTATATCCCATCTTTATTTCACTGTTAATTACATGATGGGGCCGTGATAATTGTTCGCTCATTTGCATTTTTCGTTAAATCACATTTCTTTATATTGCATTTTATCTTAATTGAGTAAAGAAGACAAGATGACGGGACCGATCACTTTTTTCGTAGTACACCTTTATTTCGTTATACTGCGATTGGTAGCAACGAGATTGGAATGTACTTAAAAACCATAATCACTCTTTTCTTTAAAGGATTTTCAGCACAACTTTCTTTTTAATGCACCATTAATACTATCTTTTTAATTATCTTTGCATTCAATAAAAAAAAAAAATATTTCACAAGAATTTGAAATTTTTAAATCTATGAGCATTTGAAATAGATTTACAAAAAATTGAAAAAATAGAAAAAAAAACAAAAAAACATTTTAGTGTGAAAAGATTCAGTCGCAATACAATCTTTGTTAAAAACTATTTCTGTCAAATCAACAATGAAGTTAAACACATCTTCTCTGTTAGACCATCTCCTAGCAGACCTTTTGTTGGTATTTGTGAGACTGTAAACCCCTTGCTATATAACAACTCATTTGCATGTCTGTAGACTGATATTTTCTGTCTCTAATGGAATAATGACATTTCAAAGCTCTAATGGAATAATGATGTTTATTTTTGTCCTTGCGAGATTTTATCACCAAGCATGTGTGTAGATCTTGTACAACATTCAGGAAATCTTTCAAACATCAGGAAATGAGATAATGTAGTCAGCTTCTCAGATGTTATATCAAACACTTTCATTGTCTCCATGCTGTTTGTTTAGTACATCAAGTGTAGCAAAATTCCTGGATATTTTAGAGTCAGAAATAGCATGAAAAGTCTGCCTCCCACGCCATCAATAAACTGCATTGCAGAGAGCTTATTCTCGCTAGTTTTACAAATAAATTTATTATGTGTTAGGTATCAGAAAATGACCTTAAACTGTAATTGTCAGTCAACTAACCTTTTAAAAGATAGACAAACTCTAAACTTACAGTCTAATGTTTTTCTGCCACCATTTTTATGTCACCTGCTACAAAGTAGCCGCGACATATAGGGATCACTTCTCTGTCGTCTGTCCGTCCGTCCGTCTGTTCTTCTGTCACAAAACTTGTCCGGACTACTCCTCAGAAACTACTGGTGCGATTTCATCCAAACTTTGCAAGAATGATCAGTACCAAGTCTAGTTGTCGGCATTTTCCAGTCCAATGATTTTTATGAGAGTTATGGCCCTTTTTTTTTTTTAAAGTTTGTCTGGACTACTTCTCTTATACTACTAATGCAATTTGAATGAAATTTTACAGGATTGATCAATACCTCAAGTACTTGCGCATATCTAATGGGTTTTTAGGTTGAATGATTTTTGGCTGATTTATGGCCCTTGAATGAAAAAGTCGTTTTGGCCAAATAATGAATTTTGTGTTGCACGCTTCACAGTAGCTGCGACATGCTAAAAAGAAGCCATATCATATAGGGATCACTTCCCCATGATCTGTCTGTCTGTCTGTCTGTCCATCTGTCTGTCGGTCAATCACAAAACTTGTCCGGACTACTTAATTCTCAGAAACTACTGGTGCGATTTCATCCAAACTTTACAAGAATGATCAGTACCAAGTCTACTTGTGCATTTTGTCAGCATTTTCCAGTTCAGTGATTTTTGTCAGAGTTATGGCCTTTTATTGATTTTTATTTTTAAAGTTTGTCCAGACTACTTCTCTTATACTACTAAAGCAATTAAAATGAAATGTTACAGGATTGTTCTGTACCTCAAGTACTAATGAGCATGTGTTACAGGTTTTTCGGTTGAATGATTTTTGGCTGAGTTATGGCCCTTGAATAAAAAAAATGCGTTTTAGCCTACAAACTGTCCTATCACCTCTCAATACTACTGTTTAATTGGCTATCATCAGGTGACATATGTGATCACTGATCGCCCTTGTGAATATTAAAAGAGCGTTACATTTTTTACATTTTCTTTACCAGTCACTTTTCTAAATTAGGTCAGTGTTGACCTTAAAGGTCATTTTCAGGGTGACATATCTATTATCTTTAAAAGAAAGTACGAGTATTTTCCTCTGTCTGTCTTTCAAAGTTCAGTATTCTATTTCTGTGTCTATACAAGACAGTGTTGTAGAACTGATCGTCTGAAAAAGATTGTTAATACTGAACAGGAACAGACATAAAGTTTGGCATCAAATTAAAAAAACAAATCTTTTTTTTTGTGCCCAGGGACTTGAAAATTGGAACGTATTTTTCTCTTTGATTATAGAAACAGCTAAAAGAAAATTCTACCAAACTTTCCCCTAACAAAATATTCATTTGTAATCCAAGGTATAGAGCCTTAGAATGTAAGTTATTGGAATAGGATAGTTCTGTTTGATCCAGGCTTTAGATAGAATCCTTTGATAGTTCTTACAAGAGTCGAAGTCCGTGGGTGTATGGGATATGGTATGTAATGCTTACGTCTGAGCTCTTTTATGAATATCTGGCTTCATGAATAGTGATTGGGAAGCAAATATTTGCATAACGTACTATACAATAGGATTGTTTCTTTCATGATGAATCACAGTTTCCTTGCTTTTATTCTGCAACTTTTGTTTGTCTTGTGATACTGAGTTAATTGTTCTATTGATTTAAGATAATCGGGGATAGTGACATTAGTCTTGTCCCCACGAAGCGAGTCAATTAATGTTGTTGTCACTTTCAGATATTTTTATTTACTCAGTTTTGATGTGCCTTGGTCATTCTGCTGCATAATGGGTTTGTTCTTGATGATGTTTGTATTCATTACCATTAATGTTTCTTTTCATAGAAGTTTTTCACCCACTGATCCATTATTTTCTATAAGTGATTTGTAGGATTTTATGATTAAGGTATTGTGAAATTGTTTAAATTGATACCATGGTTGTAACTTTTATAAAAATTACATGTATGCATATAAATTCAAACAAATAAGCCAAATTATGATAAAAAGATTTTTTAGAAAATTTAAAGCATGGGCTGTGAATAACTGAATGGAAGGCAGGGACAAGTAATGAGAAAAGAGGTGAAGGTATGGCTTACATGTAGGTTGAAAAGATTGACCATAGTTGGTTAGTCATTGTAATGGGAATACAGTGAAATTTCAGCAAGTTTTTTTTTCTACTGAGTTAACACATTATGTATATTCAAAACCAGTCATAATAGAACAGCATAACTGTTCTTTAATAAAATGATTCTTAAGTCCACAAAGCTCACTTCCTTTTCACTACAAACAAGAGATGCTATGCAACAAAAACGAAGCTTTACTTGAGAAAAAATATCAGGTGCATCGATCACCAGTTGTAAGAATCATGTTTCAGCTGAATGTCTGAAATAATTATACTTTAGAAACACAGCATTCACTCTTCTCTGGTCTACACAAATGTAAACTTTGCCTGCCTGTACCATAATTCCCTTAATTATGATGAATATTCTTTTAACATAGGAAAGACAGTTGGAAGAAGAAAACAGTAATGCTCCTGATTCATCAAAGTTCTGTCAACAGCTGATCAACCATATTGAAGGTCTGGGATGGAATAGGTATTGTTTAACATGTCTTTGATCAATTGATCATTATTATCATTATAAATAATCAGTAAAATGTACATAGTATGTAAATCATACTAAATTCATAATTTCATATTATTTAATATATTTGTGTCACTGGCATTATAAGGCAGTGTTTCTGTCAGTGCTGATACAGATATAATTTTAACAAATGCATGAATATTTATAAATATTAAAGAACATCATTATTGATGTTGAAAAAAGAAATTTACAAGATCAAACATTTCTTAGTGACTTGTCCAAAGCAGGTGTTAACATACAGGATACATTTGGAGATGCTGTTGAACTGTTTATAATTGGTTCTTATTAAAGTCTCCTGTGTTTGCACATATCTATCTTGTTGTGTATTTGCACTTATTTATCTTTGCAAAACTGTGTTTTCTTGTCTTGCAAAACAGTGTAGACTAGCCTTAGTATAAGGATGGAGTGTTGGACCCCTTACTCATAGGTCAAAGGTTTGAATATCATTAGCGAAATTTTGATATGACTAACTAGTATCACCTTTTTTGGGCAAGTAGAACTCTATGAAGCAGTCACTGGAAATTGTTAACAGAAATTGCAAGAACTTGCTCATATAAAATCAGTGTAACAGTGCATATAAACTGTAACAGTACTGCTCATTGCTTAAAGTTACAATTACTTTATACATGTCAGACTTGTATAACTTAATTACACATTCTCAAGTTATTCTCAAACAACATTAGAAATCAGAATTCCATAATCTGTATTACATATGTTATAGTTGAACTGTGTGACTTTACCATTCAGACTTGTACACCTCTATTACATAGATGTACTTTGTGACTTTACAGTTCAGACTTGTATACTTCTATCACACATGTTAAAGTTGAACAGTGTGACTTTACAGTTCAGACTTGTATACCTCTATTACACATGTTATATTTGAACAATCTGACTTTACAATTTAGACTTGTATACTTCTATTACACATGTTATAGTTGAACAATGTGATTTTACAGTTCAGACTTTTATACTTCTATTACACATGTTATAGTTGAACAGTTTGACTTGACAGTTAAGACTTGTATACTTCTATCACACATGTTATAGTTAACAATGTGACTTTACAGTTCAGACTTGTACACCTCTGTTACACATGTAATAGTTGAACAGTTTGACTTTACAGTTCAGACTTGTATACTTCTATTACACATGTTACAGTTGAATAATGTGACTTTACAGTTCACACTTGTACACCTCTATTACACATGTTATTCTTGAACAATGTGACTTTACAGTTCAGACTTGTATACTTCTATCACACATGTTATAGTTGAACAATGTGATTTTACAGTTCAGACTTGTATACTTATATTACACATGTTATAGTTGAACAATGTGATTTTACAGTTCAGACTTGTATACCTCTATTACACATGTTATAGTTGAACAATGTGACTTTACAGTTCAGACTTGTATACCTCTATTACACATGTTATAGTTGAACAATGTGACTTTACAGTTCAGACTTGTATACTTATATTACACATGTTATTCTTGAACAATGTGACTTTACAGTTCAGACTTGTATACTTCTATTACACATGTTATAGTTGAACAATGTGATTTTACAGCTCAGACTTGTATACCTCTATTACACATCTTATAGTTGAACAATGTGACTATACATACCAGAATTGTATACCTCTATTACACATGTTATAGTTGAACAATGTGACTTTACAGTTCAGACTTGTATACTTATATTATACATGTTATAGTTGAACAATGTGATTTTACAGTTCAGACTTGTATACCTCTATTACACATGTTATAGTTGAACAGTTTGACTTGACAGTTCAGACTTGTATACTTCTATTACACATGTTATAGTTGAACAGTTTGACTTGACAGTTCAGACTTGTATACCTCTATTACACATGTTATAGTTGAACAATGTGACTTTACAGTTCAGACTTGTATACCTCTATTACACATGTTATAGTTGAACAATGTGACTTTACGGTTCAGACTTGTATACTTATATTACACATGTTATAGTTGAACAATGTGACTTTACAGTTCAGACTTGTATACTTCTATTACACATGTTATAGTTGAACAATGTGACTTTACAGTTCAGATTTGTATACTTCTATCACACATGTTATAGTTGAACAGTGTGACTTTACAGATCAGACTTGTATACCTCTATTACACATGTTATATTTGAACAGTGTGTCTTTACAGTTCAGACTTGTATTCTTGTATTACACATGTTATAGTTGAACAATGTGACTTTACAGTTGAGACTTGTATACTTCTATCACACATGTTAGAGTTGAACAATGTGACTTTACAGTTCAGACTTGTAAATTTCTATCACACATGTTATAGTTAACAATGTGACTTTACAGTTCAGATTTGTATACCTCTATTACGCATGTTATAGTTGAAGAATTTGACTTTACAGTTCAGACTTTTATACATCTATTACACATGTTGTAGTTGAACAATGTGACTTTACAGTTCAGACATGTATACTTTTATTACACATGTTATAGTTGAACAATGTGACTTTACAGTTCAGACTTGTATACTTTTATTACACATGTTATAGTTGAACAATGTGACTTTACAGTTCAGACTTGTATACTTCTATTACACATGTTAGAGTTGAACAGTGTGACTTTACAGTTGAGACTTGTATACTTCTATCACACATGTTAGAGTTGAACAATGTGACTTTACAGTTCAGACTTGTACACCTCTATCACACATGTTATAGTTGAACAGTGTGACTTTACAGTTCAGACTTGTATACTTCTATCACACATGTTATAGTTGAACAATGTGACTTTACAGTTCAGACTTGTATACCTGTATTACGCATGTTATAGTTGAATAATGTGATTTTACAGTTCAGACTTGTATACCTCTATTACACATGTTTTAGTTGAACAATGTGACTTGAGAGTTCAGACTTGCATACCTTTATTACATATGTTATAGTTGAACAATGTGACTTTACAGTTCAGACTTGTATACCTCTATTACACATGTTATAGTTGAACAATGTTACTTTACAGTTCAGACTTGTATACTTCTATTACACATATTGTAGTTGAACAGTGTGATTTTACAGTTCAGACTTGTATACCTCTATTACACATGTTATATTTGAACAATCTGACTTTACAATTTAGACTTGTATACCTCTATTACACATGTTATAGTTGAACAATGTGACTTTACAGTTCAGACTTGTATACTTCTATTACACATGTTATAGTTGAACAATGTGACTTTACAGTTGAGACTTGTATACTTCTATCACACATGTTAGAGTTGAACAATGTGACTTTACAGTTCAGACTTGTATACCTCTATTACACATGTTATAGTTGAACAGTGTGACTTTACAGTTCAGACTTGTATACCTCTATTACACATGTTATAGTTGAACAATGTGACTTTACAGTTCAGACTTGTATACCTCTATTACACATGTTATAGTTGAACAATGTGACTTTACAATTCCGACTTGTACACCTCTATTACATAGATATACTTTGTGACTTTACAGTTCAGACTTGCACAACTATTACACATGACTTTGTTATGGTTGTTCAGTGTGACTACAGTTCAGACTTACATAACTATTATATATGACTTTGTTTGGTTGTTCAGTGTGACCACAATTCAGACTTGCATAACTATTGCATATGTTATAGTTGCACAGTGTGACTACAATTCAGACTTGTATAACTGTAATACACTTGTAATAGTTGCACAATGTGACTACAGTTTAGACACAACCTGTATTAACACATGTTATTGTTTGATAATGTGGCTTGAAAGTTTAGGCTTGCATTGATATATTAGACATGTTGATAGTTGCACATTGTTACTTTGCAATTCAGTCTTGGATAACTCTGTTATGTATGTTTTACTTTATCTTTCAGACTTGCATACATCGACCAGTCATTCACAGAACTCCACTTACAATACACAGACCGTAGGAACAGAGATCATACCCTGAAAATGTACATTGGAAATCAGGTTGGTTCTATAATAATGTGTTTTAAAGAGTGAAAATTTTCTACTAAAACAACTTTTTTCAGAGCTAGAAAACCTAGTACATAATGTTGTGAGGAAATGTTCCGTGTTTATTTAACATACTTGATAGTAAAGACAAACTGAATGATGGTTTTTCTAGATTTTTTTCAAACATTGATTTTGTTTCAGTATCCAGTAGACACACCCAAGTGTTCTGCAGAACTACCTGCCAAGTTTGATTTACACTGGACTGCCCAGGTTTGTCTTTTGTTTGATGGAATTTTAAAACATGGCAGTTTAGAATAGCCTCAATTGCAAATTATTATGGATGAATGCTTGTATTAGTTGTCAAAATGATGTATAATACAGTCAACAGTGAAACTGAAGTAAAAGGTACACTAATACATGTGAATGATGCAAAAATTTCAAAGTAAATATGTGTTGTTACATAATACTGTCAACCAGTTTTTATAAAAAAAAAAAAAAAAAAAAAAAAAAAAAAAAATGGAAACTAAACAAAGGAATGACCATATGTACTCAATGTCACATTTATCTGTACCCTAAGAACGCTCTGAATCTAGATTATGTAATGCGAAAGGTAGGGTAAGGTCATGTTTTATTGTCAAAATGTCTACATTTGGCAGATTTGTTGTGTGGTAATAAAATAATAGTAAATTCAAGACACAAAAAGGGACATTAATATACATTAATTCTTTAAAGTTTTATTTTTTCATTCTTTTGTACTTCATTTCTTTTGTCCTATAATTCTTACATTATTTTATTAAAAAAAAAATAATAAGTTAATCAATTCATTTATCCATCAATCAGTTAATAACAAGAAACAATCAAATTAATGAATAAATTACTGTATCTAGCTGGTTTTATTTTAAGAAAGATTTCCTATATAAACAACAGAAAGAAAAAATAAAGAAAAACATAACAAAAGTTCAATTATCTCAGTTCTGACTTGTGATGGCTGAGGTTACTGATATGGTAGTGGAAGTACCTCTGAATGGATACTAATTCAGTCAGTGCAGAGTTCCTTCCCTTATTGTATCAGTTATACAGCTATAGCATGTAGTCAAATGAAAATTTTGAAACACACTCCAGCAATACCTTGTCATTTTTTCCTCTGTAATTAATATTGTCTATAGTGATGTACACAGAATCTGTGCTTCTTTATAATTATGAATTCTACTTATTTGATTCAGTCAAAAGATTTCTGTATCTACTGTATAAGTGGATATTTTTGCGCATCAAAAATTTCGCGAAATCACAATTTTAGAAGTTTTCAGAAGTTTCGCGGGCGGAAATGTTCGCGAATCCCAAAATTAGTATCTGTAATATATTCACATTGTATAAACCACTTAACTGCAATTATAATGCATTAGTTAATGAATACAACGGTTTTCTTGTCTAAAGTATTTTTTGTGGTTTAAATTTACAAGGGTTACTATCATTAATAAATCTTTTGATGAAAGAAATAGCCTCAGTTTTATAGAACAAATTTATAAAATTTATGGTGAAATATGAAAATGTGTCACTTTAAAAAGAACTTGATAAATACTGTGATTGCACAAAACTTCTATTTATCCAGTTCAGTGTCTGCTTCATGGGTTCAAACCAGAAGTCATGCTGAAAGTGAATACAAAAACTGATAGAATATCTCAGCCCTAGAGGGTTTTCAAGAAAAAACCTGAAAATGTGGAGTCTAGCATTGTACCCAAGCACCAGTGCTCCTCACCTAGTGTGATTAATCTAAGTTGCAAGAACTTGTTTCCAAGTGAATGTAAAATAATCAAGTTTAAGCTAAACTAGTTGTACAAAAGTTATTGTATATAAGTACAAACTTTGTAATTTAAGAACAAGAGTTTAAAAAAACCATAAAAAAAACATCAATTTTCTCTCTTCAGAGTGAGTTGAAGGATGCATACAGGCAGTTTACAGTGGCTGTAGACTCTTACCAGGAATTCTGGGATGCTGTGTCAGAAATTGACACCAATACATGGGTCCTGGAACCAGAAAAACCAACATTCAGTGCCAGACATAGAAGAATAGCAATTAGTAAGCTTTTCCACAAGTTATGTGTAACACTTGGTTATAATGAAGTTTTGGACCTACCTGTTTAGATCAATATTGCAGATTTTTTATGTGAATTTATAAAATGATTCATTTCTCTCAGAATTAGAATAAAGATGAAAATAATAAAAAAACATCTATCATTCAAAATAAAAGAAATTTTGGAGATTTGTATGTTAACCTGTGAGTGCTAAGCTTAAATTACCCAAGAGCTTCACTGGTTCAGAAAAATGAACTGTTAACCATGTTAACTTTTTCAGACTGTTATATAAAATAATTGAAATGCTTACATGTTCCTTTAAATATATAGGTTCAAGCATCTCTATACAGATCACAGTGGATCCTACCCATCCTAGAGCACTTCCTGAATGTAAATTCCTGGGCTCTGACCAAGGTTTGTATCAAACAAAAAAAGAAAAACAAACTTGGTCAGTCTATGAAAAAAGCCAGAACTTCAGAAAATAGCTCAGTAGTATTTGAAATGTTAAGGCTTATGTTCAGAGTTTTTTTATTAAAAGTTTTTTTTTATACAAATATAGTTAAATTTAGCTTTAAGTCTAAGACAACACAAGAATAATAGATGACTGTATTTTTTATTTTTCAGCAATTGGTCCAGTTAGAAGAAGTATGAATACCAATATCCATCTGTGGTAAGAATAAAATAAAAATATCTTTCCAGAAAAAATGTTTTAAAATTTTCATTTAAGTTAAGTTGATAGTTTATTGATACTTTGTTGTGGTACAGTTTGTCAACCATTGAATGCTCAGGGTTGCTTTCTTATGAAAAACTTGTACCCTTCATCAGTAAAGGGTCATTGTTGAAATACAGTAGAATAGACCGTTAACCTCATACATGAGAAACAGTTTGTCATAACAACAAAATCAGGTTTATTCACTGATTTTTGGGTCATTGGTTCCAGATCTGTTACAGATTATTCTTTGTTAGTAAAATCTATTTCTGTACACTGAAATACTATGTAAAAACTTTAAAGTTTTTAAAATGTTACTTCAAGAGAAAGGGGTAGAACTTATTCCCTACAACGAATGCATGAACTGACAGAAAAATGAACGTGTGGAACCAGGGCCTCAATTATAGTCCAGGTGGAGCACTATAAGTCAATCTACTATTAGAGAAAAATCTTGGGAGAATAAGAAAAGAAACTTTAGTAAAAAAAGCAATGACATTTCTGATACATTGTGTGGATTTTATATACATTTGACACTTGCTTTTTTCAGGGATGAGAGCAAAGGTCTCCTGGAAAATTTGCAAACCCTTTTGGATGTGAAATTCCCTTCTCCTAAAAATTCCACGAAAGAGGTATTCACTTATTAAAATGAAAGTTATAGAACCAGTCTGTTACATCTCTTTTTAAGCAAGTATTCATTTTTATTGGGAGTGGGGCTCCATCCCAAAGGGTATCATATACAATAGATCCTAAAGTGTCTTTTTACAAGCTTATGCTTTGCACGAGCCAATAAAAAAGTTCCACAAATCTTTTGAATGGAACAAATAAGTTGATTTCAAAAATACAGAGTTATACAGTCACCTTGTAAAAACTGTAGACATTCTTTATTTGAGAGGAAAAAACTATATTTTTTCCTAGAATGTTTCAGAATTACTGTTTTTTATGACATGCTATAGCTGCATAACTGACATGATAAGGGAAATAATTTGACTGAGTTTAAAGCAGTATCTAAGAAGAGTAGCTTACATAACCATTGGGCTTAGAATGAGCTGAAGTACATGTATAATTTTTAAGAAATGTTTTTCCCATATCTTTTCTTTTTAAAAAACTTGAGTTGAAAGAAGTAAATATTTTGTTTATATACATGTACTTACTTTCAAGTGTTGTTGTTCATGCTATAAGATGTACTGCAGGTTTAGGGTTTTCACTCTTTGGACTTCATTCTTTCATTGTTCAGGGTAGATGTTTACACTGCTTTCCAGTGTAAATTTAACAAGTTAAGGATGAATACTAGACGAGTATGTGTTGAGTTCTATAACAAAGACTTTTGAGAATATTATATATCTGTTGTGTCTGTTTCAGGAGTTTAGTGTGGAATGTGGTATATGTTATTCATATCGTATGGACTCTGAGATTCCTGATGAAGTGTGTAATGATACAAGATGTGGACAAGCTTTCCATAAGAGCTGTGTTATAGAGGTAATATGATAATTACTGTAACTTCTATCCACTTGGTTGTAGTGCTATTGTTTTTTACCCTGTGACCAGTGTTCTCATTTCTGCCATTTTTAAAAACAATGTATCAAGATATTTTTTATTTTCCTGATAGTTTAGCAGACATTTTTCTCATTTAAGACTGCCAAGACTTGTGTAGAGATATCCATCTTTCTAAAGGTTACAGGAAAGTAACATTAAGGCTGTTTGATTATTACTACAGTGAAAACACCATCAAACAAATCACAATAGAAAGAAATTACAGTGCACTATGTAAACATTCTTTACTTCAACCAGTGCTGTTGTCATGAAAGATGCAATACAACGAAATTTATGATTCTACGAACAAATATCACGTCTGTCTCCAATTCAAAGACTGTTTTAGACTGTGTATAAGTATCTTACCTAATAGACAATTTATTTTGTTACATATACATTATGCCATCTTTTGTAGTGGTTAAGAGCATTGCCGTCAAGCAGACAGAGTTTTAACACAATATTTGGTAACTGTCCATACTGTGAGAAGGTAAGTGAAAGTCTATACATACTAGAAATTACATGAAGTTTGTGTTGATTCTGCTAGCAATAAGCTTTATAAAATCATTACAATGGTGATCCTGTGTTCATCATGATGTAAGTTTTCAATGGTGATCCTGTGTACGTCAGCATGTAAGTTTTCAATGGTGATCCTGTGTTCATCAGGATGTAAGTTTTCAATGGTGATCCTTTGTACAACAGGATGTAAGTTTTCAATGGTGATCCTGTGTTCATCAGGATGTAAGTTTTCAATGGTGATCCTTTGTACAACAGGATGTAAGTTTTCAATGGTGATCCTGTGTTCATCAGGATGTAAGTTTTCAATGGTGATCCTGTGTACAACAGGATGTAAGTTTTCAGTCAATCTGGTCTTGTCTGGGAAATAACACCGTTTTGCTCGAAGGGATTTGAAACAAGTTTGTATAAAGTTGTAGCTTATCTGGGTCACAAGATTGTCATGATTGGAGGAATTGTATGTAACTTTGTATAATAAAATAACGTTAGGTTAGACTGAGTGTCAAGTGTAAGAATTAGGTCACTTAACATTGCTCAGAGATCAATGCTGTAACAAACCTAAATGCAGTTTGGCTTGTCTAGGCCATATCTTTGTCATGCTTGAAGAGATTTTAAAGCAACTCTACAAATTTGAACCTTGGTGAGAGGGAGTGTGAGGTTAAAACTTGCCATATTTTGTATTCTTCTTTCTTTTTCAGGCCATGACTGTTAAAATGATTGCTAAGTGATGTGCTAGCTAGACTAACAGGAATAACAAGGGGGATATTGAAGTGAAGTGGTACCCTTTCATCAAACCCTCTGTCATTTATTGTTCCACAGAATGAAATAAAGATAGCAGAGGCATATTGAGAAAATATATGTACCAGTATAGAAAGCAAAACTTTTTGTATGGTCATGCAAGATAGGGGAATTATGTTTAATAGACAAGTCATACTGAATGTTTTTAATGTTTAATGGTACAGGGGTAATATGTTTCAAGTAAAAGGGAATGAATTTTGTTGGAAAAAAAAAACAATGTTGAAATGAAATTCAAAGTTGGTCTATTCCATTAATGATTGTAAATGATAGAATTAATATAAGGTGAAAACTGGCTTAGACAATTGTTTCCTTTGCAAATTCTGAGTGATATTTCTTTTGATGCTGAAATACAATGGAAGGCAAACCATGTTGTTATTGCTTAAAAACCTTATTAAAGTTGTAATGAAGCACTGAAGAAAAAACACATTTTTGTCTGTAAAATATTTGGTTTTTATCATAAAAATAATTTTGAAGAAAACACATTTTATCTCTAAATTATTTGATTTTTTTCAATTGATACATGATAAAATCATTTTTAGTTAACTAATTTCAAATCAGCTAGTCCCCAAGGCAAAGTTCATTTCTTAAAGAAGACATTGTGTATAAAACCAAAAGCAGCAGTTATAACCTAACCCACAGTCAGTGGGATTACAGTTCTGGAATATGGCGATTCAGTGCTACTTGCAGACCAGGTATCAATCTGTAGTTGTATCTGTGTTCTGAAGCACCTCAGTTACTTCTGAAATATAAATGTTGGGATAAAGAATAGGTAAATGTCTTCAATATTAACTGGAAACAGATAAGCAGTTGTTAGGTAATATGTGAAACTATATTTCACATGTATGTTCTTGTGACCAATTAAAATATTGATACATTTTGTGTAATGCATTTAAATGTAAAAAAAAAATGAAATAAATCATAGTATCTCAAATGGAAGCATTTATTTTTTTTCTTGAAACCTTACATATCCTGTTTAATCATCATAATATGTTTCTTTGAAAACAATTCTTGATCTTTAATTAATAATGATATCCTACAAAAACATATTATAATTATTCTAACTATTATTGTCATTCAGCTGAAAATTTATTGTTTGTGACTGAGAAGACCATGGCTTAAAGCTAATCATGTTATCCTCAGAAAATAACTTTATTATTGTAAGAAATATTACTATGACAATTTTGCAGGAAAACTTTGTTCTGAATAAATCAGTTGTGAAACTTCAACCTGTAGTGTGTTTGTTTGGCTCATGCTGATTCATTCTCTTGCTACATGTATTTATCTGTTGTTGCCAGTACAGTTACAGTTTCCATCTCTGATGTTTTCTTGTCATCTCAAATGCCAGGGCGCAGGGCAGAAATATTTACTGTCTTCTGATTGGTTGATTGATGCTCTGTTTACTTTTCCTGAATCAAAAGCGTCTCACTTTCTGGACTTGATTTTCTGTAGTATGGGGCAGCCATTCTTGCTTGCTCTCCAACTGAAATATTTATGGAGACTTCAGATCCCATCCTAGAAACACTAGAAGGAAAAATGACCTGACATTGAAGCATTATTTTTGATACAGTACTTTATCTGAGTTTATCTTTGGTGTCTTTGGTGTCTGTTTCCTGTATCCGCACTCAGGGAAGTTTGGTTAACTAAGGTAGTGCGAGAAACAGGATGTATCCAATTTCAAATACTTTTACATGCTAATACATGGGAACTAGGTTGAAACTTAGGACCGATTGATTACATTCTCGTGCTTACTACTTGCCACTGGTGCACCCCAACTATTACATTGTATTTAGATTTAATAGAATAAAATAATAAGTTTATGTTCTTTATACTTAAAGTAATTAAAAATGGTACTATGTGTAATACACAAAATGAACTATGGAAGAGGTCATCACTATTGCCTCAATAACTTATATGCTTCAGCTACAACAACTTATATCCTTGACGTTGGGATTTGACTGATGATCAACTTCTACATCAGCTTATATGTGCTCTGACTAATTCTTCAACTACAAAAACTTATATACTTGCTGTTTCTTCTTGACTAATGCTTAACCTTCTCCATCAACTTATATCCTTGCTGTTGTGTCTTGTCTGATGCTTTACCTAGCCATCAACTATATCCTTGCTGTTGTGTCTTGTCTGATGCTTTACCTAGCCATCAACTTATATCCTTGCTGTTGTGTCTTGTCTGATGCTTTACCTAGCCATCAACTTATATCCTTGCTGTTGTGTCTTGTCAGATGCTTTACCTAGCTATCAACTTATATCCTTGCTGTTGTGTCTTGTCTGATGCTTTACCTAGCCATCAACTTATATCCTTGCTGTTGTGTCTAGTCTGATGCTTTACCTAGCCATCAACTTATATCCTTGCTGTTGTGTCTTGTCTGATGCTTTACCTAGCCATGAACTTATATCCTTGCTGTTGTGTCTTGTCAGATGCTTTACCTAGCCATCAACTTATATCCTTGTTGTTGTGTCTTTTCTGATGCTTTACCTAGCCATCAACTTATATCCTTGCTGTTGTGTCTTGTCTGATGCTTTACCTAGCCATCAACTTATATCCTTGCTGTTGTGTCTTGTCTGATGCTTTACATAGCCATAAACTTATATCCTTGCTGTTGTGTCTTGTCTGATGCTTTACCTAGCCATAAACTCATATCCTTGCTGTTGTGTCCTGTCTGATGCTTAACCTAGCCATCAACTTATATCCTTGCTGTTGTGTCTTGTCTGATGCTTTATCTAGCCATCAACTTATATCCTTGCTGTTGTGTCTTGTCTGATGCTTTACATAGCCATGAACTCATATCCTTGCTGTTGTGTCTTGTCTGATGCTTTACCTAGCCATCAACTTATATCCTTGCTATTGCTTCTTGACTGATGCTTTACCTACTCCATCAACTTATATCCTTGCTGTTGGTTCTTGTCTGATGCTTTACCTTCTCCATCAACTTATATCCTTGCTGTTGTGTCTTGTCTGATGCTTTACCTAGCCATCAACTTATATCCTTGCTGTTGTGTCTTGTCTGATGCTTTACCTAGCCTCCAACTTATATCCTTGCTATTGCTTCTTGACTAATGCTTTATTAGCCATCAACTTATATCCTTGCTGTTGTGTCTTGTCTGATGCTTTACCTTCTCCATCAACTTATATCCTTGCTGTTGGGTCTTGTCTGATGCTTTACCTAGCCATCGACTTATATCCTTGCTGTTGTGTCTTGTCTGATGCTTTACCTAGCCATCAACTTATATCCTTGCTGTTGTGTCTTGTCTGATGCTTTACCTAGCCATCAACTTATATCCTTGCTGTTGTGTCTTGTCAGATGCTTTACCTAGCCATCAACTTATATCCTTGCTGTTGTGTCTTGTCTGATGCTTTACTTAGCCATCAACTTACATCCTTGCTGTTGTGTCTTGTCTGATGCTTTATCTAGCCATCAACTTATATCCTTGCTGTTGTGTCTTGTCTGATGCTTTATCTAGCCATCAACTTATATCCTTGCTGTTGTGTCTTGTCTGATGCTTTACCTAGCTATAAACTTATATCCTTGCTGTTGTGTCTTGTCTGATGCTTTACCTAGCCATGAACTCATATCCTTGCTGTTGTGTCCTGTCTGATGCTTTACCTAGCCATCAACTTATATCCTTGCTGTTGTGTCTTGTCTGATGCTTTATCTAGCCATCAACTTATATCCTTGCTGTTGTGTCTTGTCTGATGCTTTACCTAGCCATCAACTTATATCCTTGTTGTTGTGTCTTTTCTGATGCTTTACCTAGCCATCAACTTATATTCTTGCTGTTGTGTCTTGTCTGATGCTTTACCTAGCCATCAACTTATATCCTTGCTGTTGTGTCTTGTCTGATGCTTTACCTAGCTATAAACTTATATCCTTGCTGTTGTGTCTTGTCTGATGCTTTACCTAGCCATGAACTCATATCCTTGCTGTTGTGTCCTGTCTGATGCTTTACCTAGCCATCAACTTATATCCTTGCTGTTGTGTCTTGTCTGATGCTTTATCTAGCCATCAACTTATATCCTTGCTGTTGTGTCTTGTCTGATGCTTTACCTAGCCATGAATTCATATCTTTGCTGTTGTGTCTTGTCTGATGCTTTACCTAGCCATCAACTTATATCCTTGCTATTGCTTCTTGACTGATGCTTTACCTTCTCCATCAACTTATATCCTTGCTGTTGTGTCTTGTCTGATGCTTTACCTAGCCATCAGCTTATATCCTTGCTGTTGTGTCTTGTCTGATGCTTTACATAGCCATCAACTTATATCCTTGCTGTTGTGTCTTGTTTGATGCTTTACCTAGCCTCCAACTTATATCCTTGCTATTGCTTCTTGACTGATGCTTTATTAGCCTTCAACTTATATCCTTGCTGTTGTGTCTTGTCTGATGCTTTACCTTCTCCATCAACTTATATCCTTGCTGTTGTGTCTTGTCTGATGCTTTACCTAGCCATCAACTTATATCCTTGCTGTTGTGTCTTGTCAGATGCTTTACCTAGCCATCAACTTATATCCTTGCTGTTGTGTCTTGTCTGATGCTTTACCTAGCCATCAACTTACATCCTTGCTGTTGTGTCTTGTCTGATGCTTTATCTAGCCATCAACTTATATCCTTGCTGTTGTGTCTTGTCTGATGCTTTATCTAGCCATCAACTTATATCCTTGCTGTTGTGTCCTGTCTGATGCTTTACCTAGCCATGAACTCATATCCTTGCTGTTGTGTCTTGTCTGATGCTTTACCTAGCCATCAACTTATATCCTTGCTATTGCTTCTTGACCGATGCTTTACCTACTCCATCTATTGATATCCTTGCTGTTGCGTCTTGACTGATGCTTTACCTACTCCACCTATTTATATCCTTGCTGTTGCGTCTTGACTGATGTTTTTCCTACTTTATCAACTTATATACTTACCGTTGCATCTTGACTGATGCTTTACCTACTACATCGACTTTTCCCTATTAACCTCCATATCTCCCAAAGAAAGAGCAAATATTTCCAATACAATTCATTACTGTATTGTTATTGTACTAAGCACCTGGGCAACTGTTTAATTACAATGTCTGTGCTAACTAACAAATAGATATAATAATTATCAAACTTCAAGTATAGAATACAAAAATATAATACATATGAAAATTTAACAAAATTAGATGTTACGCTGTCGGCTGCCCAGAGCTGAATGAAAACCTATTATTATATCTTACACGAGAAAATCGTGAAATACTACACACACTACCTTTCGGAGACATATTACGGCCAAGGGAAATCAATATTCTGTTTATGCATTTCATTTAAACACAGAAAATTACACATTTCATTAACTTATATCCTTGCCGTTGCGTCTTGACAGATGCTTTACCTACTACCATTAACGTATAGCCTTTTCCGTTGCGTCTTGACTGATGCTTTACCTACTACATCGACTTATTTCCTTGGCGTGCGTCTTGACTGATGCTTTACCTTCTACCATTAATTTATATCCTTGCCATTGCGTCTTGATTAATGCTTTACCTACTACATCAACTTATATCCGTGCTGTTGCGTCTTAACTGATGCTTTACCTACCACATCAACTTATATCCCTGCTGTTGCGTCTTCACTGATGCTTTACCTACTACATCGACTTATATCCGTGCTTCGTTGCCTCTTAACTGATGTTTTACCTACTACATCGACTTATATCGTTGCTGTTGCGTCTTAACTGATGCTTTACCTACTGACATTTACTTATAACCTTTACCGTTGCGTCTTAACTGATGCTTTACCTACTACATCGACTTATATCCTTGCCGTGCGTCTTGACTGATCTTTTAACTTCTACCATTATTTATATCCTTGCCGTGCGTCTTGACTGATCTTTTAACTTCTACCATTAATTTATATCCTTGCCGTTGCGTTTTGACTGATGCTTCACCTACTACATCGACGCATATCTTTTCCGTTGCGTTTTGACCGATGCATTACCTACTACCATTAACCTTTATCTTTCCCGTTGCGTTTTGACTGATGCATAACCTACTACCATTTACTTATATCCTTACTTTTGCGTCATGAGAGATTCTTGACTTTTTTCATCGACTTAAACCCATGCCGTTGCGTCTTGACTGATGCTTTACCTACTACATCGACTTATATCCTTGCTGTTGCGTCTTAACTGATGCTTTACCTACTAAATCGACTTATATACTTACCGTTGCGTCTTGACTGATGCTTTACCTACTACATCAACTTATATCCTTGCCATTGCGTATTGACTGATGCTTTACCTACTACATCAACTTATATCCTTGCCATTGCGTCTTAACTGATGAATTACCTACTACATCGACTTATACCCTTGCCATTGCGTCTTGACTGATGCTTTACCTACTATATCAACTTATATCCTTGCCATTGCGTCTTAACTGATGAATTACCTACTACATCGACTAATATCCTTGCCGTTGCGTCTTGACTGATACTTTACCTACTACATCAACTTATATCCTTTCCATTGCGTCTTGACTAATGCTTTACCTACTACATCGACTTATATCCTTGCCATTGTGTCTTGACTGATGCTTTACCTACTATCATTAACTTATATCCTTGCTGTTTTGTCTTGACTGATGCTTTTTCTACTATCATTATCTTATATCCTTGCCGTTGCGTCTTGACTAATGCTTTACCTACTACATCGACTTATATCCTTGCCGTTGCGTCTTAACTGATGCTTTACCTACTACATCGACTTATATCCTTGCCGTTGCGTCTTGACTGATGCTTTTCCTAGTATTTCGACTTATATCCTTGCCGTTGCGTCTTGACTGATGCTTTTCCTAGTCCTTCGACTTATAACCTTGTTTTTGCGTCTTAACTGATGCTTTACCTACTACATCGATTTATACCCTTGCCTTTCGACTTAATTGATGCTCTACTTGCTACATCGACTTATATCCTTTGCTGTTGCGTCTTAACTGATGCTTTACCTACTACATCGACTTATATCTTTGCCATTGCGTCTTAACTGATGCTTTACGTACTACATCGACGTATATCTTTGCTGTTGCGTCTTAATTGATGCTTTACCTACTACATCAACTTATATCCTTGCCGTTGCGTCTTGACTGATCCTTTTCCTGCTACATCGTTTTATATCGTTGCTGTTACGTATTGACTGATGCTTTATCTACTACATCGACTTATATCCTTACCGTTGCGTCTTGACTTATGCTTTACCTACTACATCGATTTATATCTTTGCCGTTGCGTCTTGACCAATACTTTACCTACTGTATTGACTAATATCCTTGCCGTTGTGTCTTGACTGATGCTTTTCCCACTACATCGACTTATATTCCTGCCGTTACGTTCAGACTGATGGTTTACCTAATACATCGACTTATATCTTTGCCGTTGCTTCTTGACTTATGCTTTACCTACTACATCGATTTATATCTTTGCAGCTGCGTCTTGACCAATGCTTTAACTACTATATCGACTTATATCCTTGCCATTGCGTCCTGACTTATGGTTTACCTACTACATCAACTTATATCCTTGCCATTGCGTCTTGACTGATGGTTTACCTACTACATCAACTTATATCCTTGCCATTGCGTCTTGACTGATGGTTTACCCACTACATCAACTTATATCCTTGCCATTGCGTCTTGACTGATGCTTTACCTACTACATCGATTTATATCCTTGCTGTTGCGTCCTGACTTATGGTTTACCTACTACATCAACTTATATCCTTGCCATTGCGTCTTGACTGATGGTTTACCTACTACATCGACTAATATCCTTGCTGTTGCGTCCTGACTTATGGTTTACCTACTACATCGACTAATATCCTTGCCATTGCGTCCTGACTTATGGTTTACCTACTACATCAACTTATATCCTTGCTGTTGCGTCTTGACTGATGCTTTACCTACTACATCGATTTATATCTTTGCAGCTGCGTCCTGACTTATGGTTTACCTACTACATCGACTAATATCCTTGCCATTGCGTCCTGACTGATGGTTTACCTACTACATCAACTTATATCCTTGCCGTTGCTTCTTGACTTATGCTTTACCTACTACATCGATTTATATCTTTGCAGCTGCGTCTTGACCAATGCTTTAACTACTATATCGACTTATATCCTTGCCATTGCGTCCTGACTTATGGTTTACTTACTACATCAACTTATATCCTTGCCATTGCGTCTTGACTGATGCTTTACCTACTACATCGATTTATATCCTTGCCGTTGCGTCCTGACTTATGGTTTACCTACTACATCGACTAATATCCTTGCCATTGCGTCTTGACTGATGCTTTACCTACTACATCAACTTATATCCTTGCCATTGCGTCCTGACTTATGGTTTACCTACTACATCAACTTATATCCTTGCTGTTGCGTCTTGACTGATGCTTTACCTTCTACATCGATTTATATCCTTGCCGTTGTGTCTTGACTGATGCTTTTCCCACTACATCGACTTATAATCTTGCTGTTGCGTCTTGACTGATGACTTCACCTATATATCAACTTACGTATATCTGCTCTTTTGCGTTTGGACGTATGCTTATACTTCTACTCCAACTGCTATAACTTGTATTTTTCTGTTGATTTTACTTGTATTGCCCCTGTGACTGTTATAATGTCTGCTACAATTGTTTCTGCTTATCGCTGCTTCTTCTACTGTTTTTTGTGTTTTGAAACGTAGTTAGCGTAGCAGACTTTTCTTTATAATTTTGCGACCTTCATATTACAAATTAATCAATAAAACAAACATACGAACCCCTCTTGCGAGTGTTACAGGCAGGACTGCGCGTAAGACTGTTAGTAAGACTGTTAGTAAGAGGTGATAGAAGTAAAAGCCTGGCATGAGAAACAATGGCAGGATATAGCGAAGACTAGAAATACAAAGGGCTCAGTAATTGTTAAAATGGTTTAAGATAGATAGAAGGGGGAAAATAAACAGAAAAAAAGCGTAATAGTAAAAACATGGCCACGCTGGATTGCAGGCTAGTCAGCAACATTCACATGTAGATCCCCCCACCCCTGCCAAAGGCGGAGGGGATATTAGAAATGGTCTCCGTCTGTGCGTCCGTCCGAATTTTGTTCGGAGCATGACTCCAATAGTTAGTTAGTGATTTTCTTCAAACTTCATACACTGAAAGAGCACACTTGGAGGAATTGCAGTGTATAAGAACAATAACTCTACCTTGCCTACTTTTAGAGTTACTCCTCTTTATCAGATTTACTTGAAAAACTTTGACCGAAGCATAACTCCGAAAGTACCTGAGCGATTTTCTTCAAACTTCATACACTGACAGCACATTGGGAGGAAGTGCTTTGAACAAGAACAGTAACTCTGCCTTGCCTCCTTTTAAATTTTAGATTTATTCCCTTTTATCAGATTTACTTGAAAAGTTTTGTCCAGAGCATAACTCCAAAAGTACTTGGTGATTTTCTTCAAACGTAATACACTGACATAGCACATTGGTGCGAAGTGCAGTATGCAAAAACAATAACCCTACCTTGATAAGTACTAAAGGGATTCACTTCATACTTAATACACTGACATAGCACATTGGTGGGAAGGACAGTGCACAAGAACAATAATTCTACCTTGCCTACTTTTAGAGTTATTCCCCTTTATCAGATTTACTTGGAAAAAAATTCCAGAGCATAACTCCAAAAGTACTTGAGCGATTTTCTTCAGACTTAATACACTGACATAGCACATTTGGTCGTAAGTGCAGTGTGCAAGAACAGTAACTCTACCTTGCCAATTTTTGAGGGATTTTCTTCAAACTGCATACGCGCATTATTACATTTAGTTTTTGAAAGTACAACCTTCAGGTAACTTCTTCCTGTCGGGGGGACTAACCATGTGTTACATGACTCTTGTTCCATAGAGTGATACTGTGGGGGAAGAAAAACCATTTATGGTAGTCAGATGATATTGGAAGTTCTGGGAAGCTATGGGGGTACATGTGACTAATGAGTCTGGTAGGTTTCTGAATATAGGGTGGAAGGTTAATTGCCACGATGTTATGGATGATCCTAAAGCATTAATAGCCTGAAGTCATATCTGCGGTGTTCAAGGGACCACCAGTAAAGGTTATTTTGCATCTCTGTAACATTTGCGAGATTGGAGTAATTTTGCACTCTCCGCTGCACCATTTCCACCTTGTGTATGTTTGGCTTTGACAATTTTCAAAAGATTACAATTGATGAGATCAGTTCTTAATAGAAGTAGTGTGCTGTTAATTTTATGTTACATTTTTTCAAATAAATTACGAATAGAGAGAAAGAAAGTATAATATTTGAATAGAAATATTTTTTCAGAAAAAAAGGGAAAAACACTTCCAGGCAGTTTTTCATGCTGTTCAGGAACGGCGAAAGGGTTTGCTTCTTAGTAGGAGAAATTTGATCTCTGTAAAGTTTGTGGTAAATAACACCAACCAAGAAGATTTCTAGGGTTGATATTTTTACTAAGTTCGAGAGAAAAAATCTTTTGTATGAAACCACAAGGCTATGAGTTTTAAAATTTTGCGCAGAACATTATCTGTTGGACCTCTACTACAATTGTTCAAACTTAAATTTTTCCCTAGGTCATTTCTGGGTTTTATATATATTTTATATTGTCTTATATAGGGAAACTCATTTAAAATCTTCTTTAAAAAAACGCAATTTTTAGACCTGAAATTTGGTGTGTAGCTTTATCTAGCGGAACTCTAGAAACTTTGTTCAAATTATTTCCCTGGGTTTTACTTTTGACCCACCCGTGGCGGCACATATTTTACATACAGTTATAGAGGAAAATATTTAAAAGTCTTCTTGTTTTGAACCACAAGCCCCAAAGTTCTGAATTTAAAAAGTTTGTCCCTAAGGTTATTTTTGGCTCTGCCCGGGGGGTCAGATGATTTACTTGCATAGTCAAAGTCTTAAAAAATATTCTTGTTAGAAATTGCTATCAACAAAGAAAGTGGTTCATCATGATATTTATGTATTTATTTACTGTCTTGTGAAAGGGAAATATGACCACACTTAAGATTTAGAAAACTGACTTCCCCATCTTAGTCGATAGACAATACAAAAGTCTCTTTTCAAATAGCACAAACGCCAAAAATTCACAAACTGATTGATTCATTGGAAACGTGCATTAGTATTTCAGTTTCTGTTACTGACAATTTGGTTTAAAGATTCCCATTCTATGTTGTCTATATCTGAGATCTGTTTTACAATAACTCCTTATTTACGATATTACGGTGACTTCGGACAGACGTCTATAGCAGTCAGACGATAATAAAAACATACTTGCTTACTTCACCAAAAAGTCATAAGACTTCTTAAATGCACACTAGAACAAAACTGGTTCATAATTTTATATGTTACAAGAGTTTGTTCCCTTATTTGTTTAAACAGCGTCTACACAGTTGCTAATATGGTGCCGAGACATTCATCCGTACTTTGTTCATGGTGCCATGTGTAGCAGTTGTGCTAAAGCTATAATGAAAAACGCACTTCTCGTGGTTGTTGTTCACTTATCTCAACCGGAGCAATATCTACATTTCCCGCCGCCCTACCAGACGAACATTTCCTAAGTAATCTAGCAATGTGTTACAATTAATTGTCTTCTGCAATCATATTGTCACTTTGAAACGGTAAAATATAACAACATTCTGTTTAATCTGAAGGCAGAACAGATGCTTAATTGTCAATATTGCTTATTTACATCACCGAACCTCCCCGTGTCGTCTGCGCTATTTACTTAATAAAACGAAGAAAACTGAAATTGGTAAGCAGATTAACGTGAACACAGACACAATCATAATGAGTTCAAATTGCCGTTGCACACAAAGTTTCCTCAGTTTTCGTTCTCTTCTCTCCTCATTCATTGAGACGCAGTCTTCATACATAAACATAATCATTCTCCACCGTTCCTGTAAAGCGTCTATGGCGTTTGTTACTGCATGCTCCTTGAGCACCCGTTCTCGGATTTTCTCGTAGTGTCCGAGATCGTGGCCAAATTCTGCTTCTGGTTTCAGCCGTTTGCCTAGGTGTCTCTAAATTATGAAAAGTAGTTTCGGTTATTATTCATAAAATATCAGCTTGAAGTAACATTTAGGTAAAAATAATAATGTGAAAATCTGAAATAAGTTATTATATTAAAAAAATTTATTGTTTAGTTTCAACTTTGTCAAGTGTTGATAGTTTGAAATTTACCTCACAACAGAGACATAGTTATCTATGTCTCCTCACAACTGGCAAATCAGTAATAACTGTTCATGTATATTTGTCCAATCCTAGCATTAACTAAATTTCACGTTCAAGGAAGCCGAATAGTGAAAAAATAATTTCATTGATACATGTCTATGCTTGTCAGGGGCTGTTTGTTATTAAACTTTGCAAATACAATTACGTACATGGGTGTCTACTGAGTATAACAAGTGTCTGGAAGTAAAAGAGCTATATTATTATGAGACTGGGCTATACTTTTATCATGGAGAGTAGAAGAATATTCTACTGTTTTGTTTATGACCCTTTGCTATATACATTTAAGTTCATTGTAATAATTAAAATTTTAACAAGAGTTTATTGTCCAGTCTGACAAATATATACCAACAGATCAAACATTTGCAATATTTCAACGTACATAATATAAAATCACCCAAACGCGAGCAACAAGAGAAAGATTAACGTAAAGCTGGTAGTTACCCCTACTGCATTCCAGAAGGTAGTTGGTAATTACTAACTTTAGTAAAATATTGCAGCTAATTTCTTTCTGGAAGGTAGTTTGGATATTCGAGTGAATTACAATCAACTTAGCTTTGCGAAGCGGAACTGTTATGTAGGGGTGCTTACTTTTTGTAGGTTTATGTATAAACTTAATCATATTGCCTAAGAAATTAGTATTCATATTTGATAAAATGTCAAAATATCAATTACCCGCCGGAAGGCAGTTGCTCATTTGAGCGAATTACCAACAGAGTAACTAGAGCAACCCAGAGGGGCGAAGACAGTACTGTTATGTTAAGGTGCTAACTTCATGTACATTTAAGTACAAAGAGAATCATATTGCTAATGAAATAAGTTGTAATGTCTTACCAAAATTCAAGAATTATCGACTACCTTCTTGTAAATAGTTAGGGATTCGAGAGAATTACACAGTGATCAACACAGAGGGGCGAAGACAGAATTGTTATGTAAAGGTGCTAGCTTCATTTAAGTTTCTGTATAAACTTTATCAGAATGCAATAGAAATTACCAGAAATATCTTACTAAAGTTCGAATTACAATCTTCTGGAAGGTATTTGGGGACTCGAGCGAAGTACCAAATGAGCAGCCTGATCAGCCTAGAGAGGGGAAGTCAGTACTGTCACGTGGAGGTGCTAACTTCATGTACATTTATGTACAAACTTAATCACTAAAGAAATTATCTGTAATATTTCACTTTAGTTCGAATTACCAACTACCATCTGGAAGGTAGTTGGGAATTCGGGCGAAACCTGATTAACCCAACGGGCGCGAAGACAATATTTTGTGTTGAGGTGCTAACTTCATTTACGTTTATGTATACAGAAACTTCATTATATTGCTAAAGAAACTAGCTTTTATATTTCAGTTATGTTCGAATTACCAACTACCTTCTTGAATGCAGTTGGGGATTCGAATATCGAACAAGCAACTGTCGTTTACCAACCAGCTTTAACATTCATAAAAAACCTTCATATTTCTTCTTTATTTCTCCTGGAAAATGTTCTTCTGCTAAACATGGTTAAGTGGACACACATGTTTATTATATATTACAACATAAAACAATTATTTCCAGGCAAATTTTTTTAACCTACAAAAAGGCAATAGTCATTCTTAGGTTTAAAATATAAGCATATCTATCTGAGTAAGTTGTTTACGCTGTGATTTTGGAATATGAATGCACGCAACTGAACAAAATTTGCTCATGATGATAGAGTACCATATGCATACCAGAAAATGTTGTTTCTGTCCTTGACATGCAATTTCAGAAGAAGTTGAGTGACCCTTTGTTGAGTTATATCGATTAAATCAAAACAAAACTTACTCGTACAGATCGACGTTTAAAAGATCCTGATGTAGAAGCTAGCGACTTCTTCACAACTTCAGCCTCCCCAGAATCCATGGAAACCGATTTCCGGATCCTCTTCCGCGACTCTACAACCTGGCTGTCAACAACCGGCTTTAGTGGTACTGGTTCCTGCGAGATTTCTGCGTCCGTGGTTGCCGACCTTTGAAGTTTTGGCTTTACAGTTGTATCCTCCATCATATTACAATGTTTTGTATTTGACATCTATTTCTTATCCTATAACTCTCCCTACCAATCACCAAACACTAATATATCTTTCACAGTGTTTCCTTCAAATAGCCATTATAAGATTTGGTCACATTGCCTTGCTTGAGGGGGGCTAATCTGTTAATGGATTGTGCAGAATAAATAAATCTATTTTAAGAAGACGTTCTTTTTATTCGGTTCACTCATAAATTGCTCCATAATTAAAAGTACCTTAATCTTCACAGATAATATGCGTATCCAATTTTCTGAATAAAATTTTATCCTAAACTAGAAATGATAAAGGTATATTTTACAGATGCTTTTTATGGTAACATTAGTAATGTATATACACAACTACATTAATTCTACACATCATTAACCTGCCGAAATATGTTTATTTTTATCAGAGCATGTCCTGCTTCACTGCGTACTAGGAACAAGTTACTGTATATATACATCGCGACATATACGCGTGAATATACTACTCAATTCAGCGTTTCTGATATAGTTGTGGGGACATTACTTAAACTGAGGAGAGATCCATTCGGAACACCTCGGGCGACTTCAATACGAAGTTGTCGGAAAAGGCCGAGTTGTTACGATTGAGGAGAGATCCAGCTATTTAATATTTAACAGACTGAAAGCCGGAAATAATCGACAAATAACAATCGTGATACTTGAACAGTTTTAGAGCTTTTACTCTAAAAAGCCTTAACTTTGCAACGTAAGAAGATAAAACAATGAAATAAAACCACGGAAACAAATTATTACTTTGCAATAAACTCTATATATTCAGCTTATGCCTCCGTCAATTCTTAACTAACAGAAGCTTTAAATATAGTTTACTTGTGCAGTTCCATCATTCCATTGCCTGTCACAGTTGTAACGAGAAGTTACGTAACATACGGTAACTTAAAATTCAATACATGTAGTTATACTTTTAATTTTAATACAGTTTAATCAATGGCAATAATTAATTTAAAATTACTGTACCTAATTTAATCCACAGGTACTAGGAAATACCCTAGACCCAAAACATGCGTGTGAATAAAAAAACTCATAAATCTTATAACTAAAAATATAAAGTTAAAAATATATAGTTTTAACGTATATCATATGTATGTCGTGGTGATTTACATTAAGATCCTAGTTCTTTCCTAATACCTGTGATTCAGTCCAGATATAATGTATCTGGTGTAACAATCCACCTCGTGTAACATGTCAGGTGTGTAACTGTAATAAAGAAATGCTCCTACACTTGATCAAATACGCTGAAGTACCATAAAGTATTTGGAAACAATAGCAATATTTTTATAAAGTTTGTCAATAAATTGTTTAATGTCGGTTTTTACGGAGCAATTTCCTTAAAGCTGGTACTACAAACTTATTTTTTACTGAAATTAAGAATCCTAAAAATAAAACGTTATTCAACACAGTTTATTTGTTCCCAAAACTGTTTGTTATACTTTATTTTTACATTTATATGTCATTATGTTTAAAATCTGTGTATTTTCACTGTCGCTAAAAAGGACAGTGAATAAATCTCAAAAGAAGCAGTGAGTTTTCTAAAAGTCATCTTTTGTCTTGTTTTGGGCCTTTCGCCCCGCCAAGCACGAAAATGCGACACCTAAAATGTGGGTTAAAAACAACAAAATCAACACCACACATAGCAGTGGTGATAGTGGCAGTAGTAGTGATAGTAATGGTGGAATTAGTGTTGTAGTATTGGTGGTAGACGTAGTGGTAGTATTGATGGTGATAGTGTTGGTGGTGATAGAGGTGGTGGTAGTGTTGATGGCGACAGCAGTGGTGGTAGTAGTGCTGGTGGTGATAGTGCTGGTGGTAGTATTAGTGGTGATATTGGTGGTGATGGTGGTGGTACTGTTATTGGTGATAGTGGTGGTGGTGATAGTATTGGTGATGATAGTGGTGATAGTAGCATTAGTGGTGGTAGTGGTGGTTGTAGTATTGTTGGTGATGGTGGTGGTACTGTTGGTGGTGATAGTGTTGGTGGTGATAGTATTGGTGATGATAGTGGTGATGGTAGTATTAGTGGTGGTAGTGGTGGTTGTAATATTGGTGGTGATGGTGGTGGGACTGTTGGTGGTGATAGTGGTGGTGGTGATAGTATTGGTGATGATAGTGGTGATGGTAGTATTAGTGGTGGTAGTGGTGGTTGTAGTATTGGTGGTGATGGTGGTGGTACTGTTGGTGGTGATAGTGGTGGTGGTGATAGTATTGGTGATGATAGTGGTGATGGTAGTATAAGAAGTGGTAGTGGTGGTTGTAGTATTGGTGGTGATAGTGGTGGCCAGTGATAGTAATGGTTGCGACAGTGGTGGTGATAGTATTTGTGGCGATAGTAGTGGCGGTGCTATTGGTGGAAGAAGTGAAGGTAATAGAAGTGGTGATGGTATTGGTGATAGTAGTGTTTTTAGTATTTGTGGTAGTTTTGTGGTATTGGTTATAGTGGTGGTGGTGGTATTGGTGATAGCGGTGGTGGTGGTAGTGGTATTATTGGAAATGTTGGTGGTATCGGTGATAGTATTGGTGGTGGTAGTAGTGGTGGTTGTGGTGATGACGGTAGTGGTTTAAGTGGCGGTGGTGGTTAATTGTAATGTCACTATGTGTATATGAACAGAGCTATGAATGCGTACAAAAGAGATCAAGGTCAAAACAAGTTGCACAAATCCTGATTGTGCAAAATTAACGTATATTATAATATATGAACAACAATTACTCTCAGACGACTCCTGTCCGAAAAAGGTTCGTTCGAGTCCACAGTGATTGATGTCTCCCGTATCTTTCTGCGAAAGTGCTGCTTTAAACCCACAGATAGTTATTGAGTTGAATAAATATAAGTTACGTTACACTTGCAAGAACCGAAACTTTTTTATTTTTAGACAGTTTGCCTCCTTCTTTGACCCCCGCTTCAGGATAGGAATGTAGTATCGAAATCGTAATTGTGGGCTATAGAACTTTTCAAGAGATTTCTGGCTTTTAATTTAAACAAACGGAAATTAGGAAATACGGTATATAAACAAGAAGATGATTCAAGTTTTTTGTTGTTGTTGTTTTTCTTTTTTCTGTGAAAGTAAAAAAGAAACTAAACAATCATAACTTTACGGTGGCACAGAGGTGACATGCACAACTTTTTTTTAATAGCACTTCTCTTTTTTTTCTCGTTCCCACGAGTTACTAACTCGAGGGAACGACTTAATATCTCGTTCCCACGAGTTACTAAGTCGTGGGAACGAGATAAAAAAAGAGAAGTGCAAATCTGGAAAAAAGGAATCGCATTTGGAAAAAAGAGTTGCGCCGTAATTAAAGAATCGTGTTGAAAAAAAAAAGAACAGCGAATGTAAGCTATGTCGAGGAAACGACTTACTAACTCGTGGGAACGAGTTAGCTATGTAGTGGGAACGAGAAAGCAATATATTGTGCTACACTTTTTTTTCAAAGCAATACATTTTTTTTAATTGCACTTTTCTTTTTTTTTTATTTCGTACCCACGAGATACTAACTCGAGGGAACGACTTAGTATCTCGTGGGAACGACATAGCTAACTCGTTCCCACGAGTGCAGACAGAAAGTTCGCTAAATTTACTTACGATAAGAACATCAAGACATTTCAAATTGAAAAAAAAAATCTTTCGTATAATCTATATTTGGTAAATATTATTCAGACAGATCAAAGCCTTAATTTCAGAACTAACTTCTGTTACTTTCTTTCTATAAATCTGTATAATCGAAAAGAAATGGTCTGGTATTTTACACTCGTATATATTACCTACGACCCTATATTCTGCTCATAAGGCAAACTCAAAGGAGAGTTACTTCCCTTCCTCTATCGTATATATGTACATTGCTTTCATACCGGATGTGTTCTTACTTTTTTATGGTTATTGATAAATGAGGAAAATAATGACACGAACTATGTTATATTAAAGATGAAAGATTTTATTCTTGCCCATGGTCACCTCACGTGAGTATTTATAGGCATTCTATTGTTACTTTATCGATGACTTGTAAGTCACTCAGAAAGTAATGAATTTTAATGTGTTTTTTTTCAAAGTACAAAAAAATACAGAATGGTGTAGTACTGATAAGAGCCATTGTTTTTGACTCCTTAAAAATATCACTAACGGACTTGCCTTTACCTAGGCTAATATATATTTTTGAGTCTTCTTATTTTTTAAAAACTAAACAATATTTTGTAAAAAAAGATGTACGAAATTAAGATCTTTGGGGTACACTTTAGTACCTTTAAGGTGATGACATACCAGGGACCCTTGGCACACTTATATCTTTATTGTGTAATTACGAAATCGTTATATTATACATGTATATCATCAGTATTTCGGTATATGTGTAAAACAATTATAAATGTATGCGTTGTCAGTTTAGGGGCTCAATAAGGGCCCAGTATCATAGTGTTTGTGCGTCGTCTGTAGTCACTTGCCAAAATATGTATGTTTCTTTAATTATTTGTGCTTTTATAAGTCACATGTGGAAGACAAGACATTCTTTTTGCTAAATTATCAATAGATTTCTTTTTGTTTTGAGAGGTTTCCAGGTAGACTAGGCAATAACTTCATCGATTCATCCTTGTGATATGTTGTTGTTGTTCTTCATCTTGTAATTATTATTATTTTCTTACAGTCGAATGACGAATAGAACTTCTCTAGACTATGAAATTCCAGTATAGATTGTTTGTTGATTTAGCTGGCCGATGCAGGAAAATGGTTTTATTAACCTATGGGATTTTATAGATGAATAAACATTTTAGTATAAAGTAACTACAAGAATCTGTGTTTATAACATTGATTTTTTTTCATGTTGCACAGCGAGATGTAAAACAGGATGTCATAAAAAATAGCAATTATCCTTTTGAAGTTATTTCCGGCTGTAAACAAAATATGCGTTTTATACTGCGACACCAGTTCTCTAAGTCTAAACCCACGGGATATATTTGTGTGTCTACATTGTCATTTGTTCCTAGTGCGCCGTGAAGCAGGAAACGTTCCGACAAATATATTTCGGCAGGTTAATGATAGTTAGATTTCATATAGTTGTGGATTAATATTGGCTTTATATTAACATAAAAATCATCAGTAAATATACTGGATATGCAGAAACCTTTGTCATATCTTGTTTGGGATGAAATATCTTTGAAAAGATTGGCTGCACTTATCATCTGTGAAGATTAACGTTCATTTAATTACGTCTGTTGAAAGATACAATTGATTCTTCTTCACGGGAGATCAGTCCCCCTCAAGCGAGCCAAAGTGGTTTGACTAAATCTAATTATTGCGATTTAGAGAAAAGTCGGTGATAATAAATCAGTTTCCAGTGATCAGTAGGGGTGAAATATAAAGAAAGGAATCAAGATTTTAAAAAAAGAAATTGAATTATGATGGAAGAAACATCAGGCATACTAATAATGCAGAGGTCAGCAACGGTGGACTCGGCATTGCTTGAACCGGAACCTCTGAAGCCGGATGTCGACAGTCAGGAAGAGTCGCTGCAGGGGATACGCAAATCAGTTTCTATGGATTTAGGAGAGGGTAAAGTTGTGAAGAAAGCGCCGACTTATAAACCTTTCAATCGTCGATTTATATCGGTAAGTGGCATGTTTCATGCATTTTGGCACTTTCATTGAAATCGCATGTCTAACAGAAGAACCATATTTTTTTCAGGTTAAGAAAGTGGTACACCTATTCTTGAGCTGTCTTTGGTTTTCTTCTGTTGCATATTTAAGTTCTTTACTATTAAATCCCCACAAAATAGACAGCCCCACCTTATGATATCTTTTGCCAAATGAATTGTCACAGTGCTGAATATACTGTACATAATGTTTGGCTTCATAAAAAGTTTATGAAGTCTCTTCACATTATTGACAAGAGGACCGTGATGGCCCTGGATCACTCACCTGAGTACTTTGGCTGTGGGTCTGTTATTGCGGGTCAGAATCATAATTACAGATTCTGTTTTGAAAATATTCAAAGATCTTATATTGTATACAAATAGAACCGAGTGGCGGGGCCAATTTTAGCCACAGAGACTATAATTTTAACAAACTGAGTACACATCCACTACGCAGTGCTACATAGAAAATATTTAAGCTTCAGGGAAAACAGTTTCAGACAAGAAGATTTTCATTTTTTTTCTACACAGACTTTATGTAAATTAAGTGATCCTCGGATCCTTTGTAAAGGTCAGCTATACTACATCGCAACAAGTGATCCTCGGATCCTTTGTAAAGGTCAGCTATACTACATCGCAAATACCTAAGGTCTGGAGCTCACGGTTTCTGCTGAAAGATTCAAATATAAAATATCAAACAATCTTGGAAGAGGACCACCAGATGATGCTCCCTGCAAAATATCTGATGTCTTAAGCTTACGTTTTCTACCAAAGATTTTCAAAGATTAAACATTTTACACATATAGGACCCCGGGGCTTTGCCAATTTTGACCCCAGGGACATTATTTGAACAAACTTGGTAGAGGTCTACTAGGCAGTGCAACATACAAAATATCTAAGCACTAAGGCATACGGATTCAAACAATAAGATTCTTGAAGTCTTTCCTATATTAACCTAAATAAAATCAAGTGACCGCGGGCCAGGGACATTAATGACCCTAGGGACATAATTTGAAAAATCTTGGTCGAGAACCTCTAGATGATGCTCCATGCAAAATATCTAAGTCCTTGGTTTGTGATTATAAACAAGAAGATTTTCAAAGTTTTTCTTTTCTTCTTCTTTCTGTTGCAATAGCAATCAGAGTTCTACAAAGAATGAAATTCTTTGAACAACTTAGCAAGAGATTCATTCAAGGAATATTAATATCCATGGCAACTCTCATCAATTTTGACCCAATAGTTTAGGAGAAAATGTCATTTAAAAGACATGCTGACGTCGCACGACGGACGACGCACGACGGAGAGGGTGGTCACAAAAGCTCGCCATGTGCACATAGGTGAGCTCAGGTGAGCTAAAAAATTTAAAATTCACAAACATGTTGGTTTTAAACAAGATTATCAAAGATGTCTTGAATTTAACCTTCAGTAATAACAATAATAATAATATTATTATTATTCAATTAAAAGTTGAATAAAATGTCTAAAATTGTTGGTATTCTGTTTTGAATAATGGTAAAAAATAAACTGTGAAATACAAAATGAGAATGATTTTGTATGTTGATTCCGATGTAACAGTTCTTGTTTCATATAAGCCGTACATGTAAACAGTTCCTGAGAGATTATATAGGAGCTACATCCATCCATCACTTACTCAGACACGCTTTTAATTCAATTTTCCTGTTAAATTTAATCAACTGCCACAGACACGCATAGACATATTTGCTTCCTTTCTTCTTCTCGCTTTAACAATCATTTTAGTGAACTTAAGTTGGAAAGAAAATATAAACGAACCAATTATGACATTCCTTTTCGAAGTAAGTTTCAGTCGCAAGCAGGCAGAATATCAGGAGAAATTGTTACACGACAGTAAACTTTTCCTTATGCCTATATCTGATTTCACTACTTCAACTTAAATGCTACTTTTAATTGATATTAGATATGTATAGCCAACACAAGCGAGCATTTATGGTGACGCTAATAATGAACTTCGAAACTTTCAAATTCCAACTACAATTCAGCTTAAAATTCCTACAGGAAGTAAAAGTCTAATGTTAACAGAGGTTTTCAAGCTAAAATAATGCTTAAATGGTCTACAGACGTTGTTCCAGTGATGAACATTACCCAACATGATTCGTAACGAAAACTCTACGTAGGATTACTTCCACTATTGTATCAGTAGGCTGATGCTGTCAAACAAAGATATTTGGTGATTAAGATACGTGCTTTAGTTCATATTAACAATAACCAATGAATACTGTTTTCACTTTTTTAAGAGACGGTCCAGCAGACGGTTGAAACCGGAGGCAGAATTTGGCCATGATCTCGAAACCTACGAGAAAATCCGAGAACGGGTGCTCCAGGAGCGTGCAGTAACAAACGCAATAGACGCTTTACAGGAACGATGGAGAATGATTCTGTTTATGTATGAAGACTGCGTCTCAATGAATGAGGAGAGAAGAGAACGAAAACTGAGGAAACTTTGTGTGCAACGGCAATTTGAACTCATTATGATTGCGTCTGTGTTCACGTTAATCTGCTTCCCAATATCGGTTGTCATTGTTTCATTAAGTAGATAGCGCAGACGACACTGGGAGGTTCTGTAATACAAATAAAATCAGTAACCTTTTAAACGAAAAATACAACAATAAAAAACAACAACAAACATAATGATAATGACTGTAAAATATGTGTCTAAATTTTCAGTAAATCTACTGGTTTTACCCGAAGTTACCGGGTTCGCCTTCGGCCTACGCATTGCCTGATAAACTTTCTCCATCCACGGCACACCAACCAATTATTTTCCATATCAGTAAGGGTCGACTTAAATTGTACAGAAAATTCACTGTAGGCACCGACATTTTAGAAATTGTTGATAATTAAAAGTATTTTGGTTTATTTTGCAATGAAAGTGGTTCATTTTGAAAATTAGAAATCCATATCGCAGAATAAGCAAATAAAGCCATGTTTATATTGTAAAATGCAATACCATTAGATCTCCAGATAGAATTGTTTGGAAAAAACAATAAACCTATTCTTTGTATGAAAGTTGAATTTAGGGCTTTGGCAACTGATGCTATTGGAAAGATTCAACTTGATTTTTTGAAATACATCCTTAACTTTTAAAAAGTCTACTCCAGCGTAGTAGTTCCACTCAAAGTGTATAGCAAAGACAGTGTAATTTCATACTGGACAAGAATCACTGACGGCATCAGTGGCAGTGATAATATTTAGTTTTATCCAAAACTGTACCTAATATTACTTTAATTAGAAGATAAAAATAAAATGAAATGTCAATGGTTAGATGGAGTGTACAGAGATCATTGCAAACTGGTTTTTCAAAAGCATGGTACGAAGTTTTATAAACAGTTCGTGGCTTAAGAAAGCAAAAAAAGGATAAATAATAAAAGGTATTTTCATCCAGACGTGGCTATCAGAAATTGATCAGACGTCTAATACAGATATTTACAAATATATAAAAAATACAGACTTGAAGCGTAGTCTTTTCATTGATAAACTGTCTACATACCGTAGTAAACAATTAATGTTATTTCTCACTTGTAACCACAGACTTCAGATGAAACCGGAAGATGGGAAATTTTTCCTGTTAATAAACGCTCATATTACTGTAATGAGTTAGGAGACGCATGTTATTACTTGTTTAAAGTCCCAGGATCACAATTAAAAGTACTTATTTTACCAGGAAAAATGTCTTACTGGAGGAAATAATTTTTACTTGTACCAAAATCATTCCTAACTTTGCATTTTAATGCAATGCGCATATTAACAAATATAGTGCAGTATTCTTTTTCAACTCTCATTTTATATCCTCTTTTCGTATTTTTTAAACTCAATATATGCTTTTGTATTAAATTTTAGCTTTTCACATTTTATGTTGTTGTACACAGTAATATAATAAAATAGTGTCAACCCTTAGTAAGAAATGAAAATAAGAAATCGTTTTCCATTACAGTGTGTTACAGTCAGTATGTTACAGTATGTGAGATTTATTTTTTATGACATTGTAATGCTGATGTATCTTACCTCGGTGGGACTTGTGCATTGTATAAAATAAATCTTGAAATCTGCAAACGCATCATATAACTGACATGATATCCTTGGTTTAAGTCATACTTTCTACAGTAATGCAACAGTATATTAAAAAGCTTTAAACTTTTCAAAAGATCAGTTGACTGGTTCGTAAAAATCTTTAAAAAAAAAACACCCCTAAAATAAATCATCTTAACAATTAAACATCCACCTGCCTTCAAACTAAATGGAGTGTTATTATGATGTACGTGGTTGAAAGTACCATTTTAAAATGACAATATAATTGCAATAGATAATTGTTTGCAGCACGTTACATGACTACGAAAGAATTCATTGAAGCTATGTTGGGGAAAGAAGACAGAAAATTGACATGCTGCAGTGGTTATAATTTATCAGACTTTGGTACGAAAATTTAGGATAAGAATACTTACTGAAGCATTTTTGTTGTCATAAAAATGCCGATATTTTCAGTTAGTTGCATGTCAAGAGTGTAAAGGTGACACTAAATATGTGGTCACCACACTTAATACACTTGATTGGTGCTTTAGATTAGTTCTATCAAGTTTTCCTACTATATAGGACATTAGGATGCCTAAGAAGGTATTTTTGGAGCAAGCACCCCGCCTGTTTTATTGGTTGTTGGAAGCCCTGAAGCTTCTATCATACAAACGAAAGTCGTATATCACTGCGAAAAATACATCAATATACGGAAGTGTACGGTCCCGTATTTTTTAGATATACGGGCATATACGGGACGTATTCGCATAATATACGGACATAATATACTAATCCGTATTCGGAACATCGGGTATACGGGAACTCCGTATATTTGTCATACAAATACGGATTTCCGTATTCTTCCAATATACATGTATGTATATGTGTCCGTATATACGTAATATACGCACAGTACCAAACCCGTATTTCAGCCATATACGGGCTATAACAACATCTAGTTTACCAATATACGGACTTGTATTTTTATAGAATACGGGAAAGCTAAAAAACGTACATGATGCATATACGGACTATGTATACTAGAGATATACGACGAATATACGGAAATGTATTTTCATTGAATACGGAAATGCTTAAAAGCGTATATGACACAAATATGGGGCAAGAATACGGTCTTTGTATACTGTAGATATACGTAGGAAATACGGAATTGTATTTTCAATGAATACGGGAAAGCTAAAAGCCGTACATGACACATATACGGACTTATTATATAACATGTACGGATCAAGAATACGGACATGATATATTACAGGATACGGGAACCAAATATAGACCGATAATTTACATGTACATGATGTGCGGGATTATTATATGTGGTTACTACTCAGTTCTAGAACGGACTAGTTAAGATCCTCATCGTATCTACTTGAAGCATACGAAAAAAATATAAAGACCTGCAATGTCTGAGAGAACGGTAGGAAACATACCTTTTTTAAATAGATATACTGACAGAAAGTTTACTTTGGCGTACACGAAATATGCCATAAGCATGATAAAAATTAACTCAGTAACTTGTAAAGGATGAGGATGTGCACAAACAAAAGTAATTCAAATTAGTTCTGAATTTAATGAATAGTATTTTATGAACAAGTTTATTAATAAATGTAATATGATCATAAAAGAGTAACAATCAATAATAAAACCAAGCATATTGCAATGATAAGAACATAACTGAAATCAATCTTGAAGTTATGCAAACAATGACTAGTGAACCTTGGCCACTTGGAAACATATATTCAAATTACAATAACATATGTAATATCAAAGATTTGTCAGCTCATGCCATTGGTATTGTTTCATACGTTATCGTTAATCAATAGAAATCTAAGTATCACTGTATGTGTATGTAGTCACGGGTCATTGTTTAGCTGTACTACATATAAATGTCTTATAAAACTATGTGGAAGTGGTATTTTTACTTGCTACGATCACAGCTTATATATAAGACCCTGTTTCACTTGCACAGATAAACATACTTAATTTATAGGATTATTGAGAGTTAATTCACTGTTTCTAACAAGGACATACATTTACAACATGCATTTCATAAAGTTTTATTCTTTTTGTTCTTTTATTCTGCTTCATTGTCTTGTGGCTGTGACTTTTTCTGGGACTCGTGCAAGACTCGCATCTGCTCCTGCAGCTCTGCAATGGCATCATGAAGGTTTATTTGTCTGAAAATACAAAATGATAGTATTGATTTTGTATTTTAATTAATTTTCAATTATTACTTTTAAACATTTACTGTCCGTGTTTGATCGCTTTTGCATAAAAAATTGTATTACCTATTTCGAAATTGTTATTGTCATGGAAAGATGCTGGGATGATTAAGAGTTGCATATTTCGTCAATTAATTACGCTCATTCTTACTTTTTTGTGTGTTCGCAGATTTACATAGAATTATTTTTCACATGTTTCAAAGTTGCGCATGCGCATTTTGCAAAAAACTGGTGTGCATAAACGTGCATAAAGACAAATAAGAAGTAAGGATACATAAAGATAAGTAAGGATGAATAAATATCAAAAGTAAGGATGCGTGGAGATTAGTAAGGAGAAGTAAGATAAATATAAGTAAAGCGAAGAAAAGATAAGTAAGGAGAAGAAATGTAAATATAACTGCCATTATCATTTTCATACATATTGAATATGTTATTTATTTAATTCTTCGTCCTACATTTCTCTGAAAAAAATGAATTATATACCGCTACTGAGTGATGCATGTGACCTGTCGAAGCACGTGAAGGGATGTTATGTTTCATAGAAGACGGGTAAAAAACAGATTTTTAATCTATATTCCACTAACAAATTCATTAGTTATATTACATTAAAGAAAATATATTTATGAATGTAAAAAACGGGAACAACGCGTATTACTTAAAGAAGCTGTTCTTCTGAAAATTAAAGAGAAATCAAAATATCATGAGAAAAAAACCAACAACATAAATTTTACGCTTCTATACACCTTCAGAATGGAAGAAAAAAGTTGTTGACCTAACGGTGTGCAAACTCATGTCCTTCAAATCAGTAATTCTTTTTTCGCTAGGTATACCACTGAACCACGGCACTATTAATTTCTAATGTACATTATTAACATTATGCCTGTGATGATCTGTGAGTCAGTCGCGGGACGGCATAAAACGCTAACACTATAGAATAAGGAGAAAAAAGCTAAACAGACTTACGAATAAATTTTGTTATTTTGGCATAAGTATTCACTAACTTGATAAACACTTTTACCGTAACAGGCCAAGTGTATCATACAACATCTAATCAACACCTTTATTAATGACATGGTAATTTGATTAACTCCTATCTTAAGTTCTATAACAACATCATAATCAAAACAGTTTTTGTTGAAAATTTTCCTTTAATTTATAGGAATAACTTTGATAAATTAGGTCCCCCAAAACAATATCCCTAAATACAACGTACCGAACTCAGCAGTTATTTGTTCGTTGTTTTTTTTATATGTATTATCTGTTTTTTTTTTCCCTTTTTGAAAAAAACTAAAGTAATTTCTTGTTCCGGGGTCATTTAACTTTTGTTTCCGACTACAAAGCATTTGATATACCCCATGTAAAAACCTTGATAAAAACATATATTGTTATGTCCTGTTCTGCTTAATATGCTATATACACTAGTTTATTGATTAGCGTTCTTAGCGCCGATGAAAATATTTATTCTTATCAAATTATAATAACTTTTTAGTGTATGTACATGCGTTGTCAATTACAAACAATTCTTTAGTCAATCATATTAAGGAACCAGGAACAGGATGTTACACATTTTACAATTTCATTGCCAATGCGTCTTATAGAATCATATTTTGTCTTTTTAATTAATAAAATCTTCAATTTTCTTAATTTTGATTTCGATCATGAAATACTTAATTATCAAATTGCCGACATTTGTGAATGTTTAAACAAATAATCAATTATCTATCAGGGCTTATTCACAGAATTATTCAGTCTCACTTACCTCTTAATATGCAAATGATTTACCGAAATATCGGTAAAATAATTTTATAGTGAAAAAAAGAAAAATCGGTAACAATAAAAATACTGTATGTACCCGTGTAAAGGTGATAAAGTAGGTGTGAAAAGGCATGCTGGGGTACACTGCTGATCATAGAAAGGTGCTAACGACACGTGTCGGTCGTTAGATAGGTTATTAATTTGCCTCCGCAGGTAATTATATAATTTGTGTTTGTCATGCAATTGTCATTATAAAAATTATTATAGCTGACTCTAAACTTTTATAATCATAGTTACTTTTTTACACTTAAAATGACGCCGAAGGAAGTAATGTATTCAATGGTTACAGCTAGATCTTTGATTTAAATCGGTTTATGTTCTAATAACGGCAATGTATTAAAATGAAAACACATTTTAAATATATAAAACTTTTACAATATAACGCAACACATCAATACTCGATACATCAATAACTAATCGTAGCTTGTCATTTGATATAATATCTAAATATTTTTCAAAAGAAAATTCAGTTTAATATCTGCAATACGAATTTAATTTTGACGTTGAACAACACTTTACCGAACCGTTTAAAAACGGAAGCATACAAAAATCATCATAAGCCATTCATTGCAGGGCATGATCAAGCATTTAATTCCAAGCATGAGTTCAGTAAAACTAAAAAGTATTATACAAAAACTTTGACTTACCTCATCTTACTTTCAAAACGACGAAGACTTCGAAAAAAGGCAATTTTTGAGACATGAATTGCTGAAATCTGCTTCCTCCATTTCGCGCCCAAAGAAATGATTGGATAGGTGAACACAGGTTATACTTGATTGGTGCAATCTGATCACATGAAATAAACCCACGCTTCCTTTGATTGGAGGGATTGATCACATGGAATAAACCCACGCTACCTTTGATTGGGGCGATTTGGTCACATGGTATGTGCCTTGTTACACTGACTGGTACAGTATATTTCTCTTTCTCGTCTTGGGGAACTATTTTTTTTATAATAAAAAAGAACCAATCTAGTAAATAAAACTTGATGAATGTGGTTTTCTTGGTTGATGTAGTCGCCAAAATACCCTGGTATCTCGATCCACCTGCGCAAAAATCATTATCTTGTACGGCTAGTCTTGAGAAAAAAAAAACAACAAAAAACCTATCATTGCAAATAATAAAATAAAAACGAAGACTTTAAACACCCCTGACTATGTGTGATGCCTAAATTATGATAATAACTGATTGAACCTCTTTAAATATAAACTGTTAGCCTTTAAAAAGCTGTTATTAATGTATGAATATTGATCATTACCGAAGATCTTATATCTGCTTCTGAAGTTTTAGCGCACATGTAGACCGTTCCATAATTGATAAATTAAACGCCGCCGTGGTGTGACTGTCCGCCATTAAAAGGCTGCTTAACTTCGCTGTGATGCCTAAGTCCCGTAAAACATTGTATAACTTTAGCACATTTCAAGGTGACATGCTGTCTTTTATCGCGTGAATTCTGTGACATCATTTTATTGCATTATTATTACCTTTCTGTTTGTTTTATTCCTGACTTGAATATATTATTAACTTCAATTATTAAATACATAAAAGACGCTGAAAAAAGACCAATGACTGTTCAAAATTAAAGATTTAGTTGTGTAAAACACATATAACTGTTCCTTTTCAAAAGTTGAAAATATGATTTCAATAATTTAAACACCTCTGAAAGTTTACAAAATGGACAAAATTAAACATTTCGCTCATCAACCGCATGTTGATGTAGAATGTTAACTAAAAATTGTTTTATTCTATGATACAGTTTCAAAGAATACTTGACAATAAAAGTGCATTATTTAGTGCTTCTATTATTATCTCAATCTTTTGTCTATCGCGGTGTCCTGTGGTGAAGTGATGTGTATACGTAATATGGGGGTGACATACTGGCTTTGTTTTGATAAGTCACCGTTAATTGTCTTTGTCGGTGTTCCTTGATCAGTCACAGTAAAACACTTTAGTAACAAAATTTGCTCTTGAGAAAATGCCTGAAGGCTATAAAACATGGTCTTTATTTGTTCCTGATTGTTATATAAAATTTAGCATCTACTGCTGAATAGACCTTTTCTCTAATATTTATTTCTTGCATTTCGGATTTTTTTTCTTTTTTTCTTTTTTTGCAAAGTGTTAATATGTACAGCATTCGAGTTTGTGTATGCAGAAAAAAATAATAGCTTCAATGCACAAACGTACGTTTGTGAGATATTGATCTTACAAATAATACGTTTGCTTTTTTTCTCTTCTTATTTTAAATATTATTGTTGATGATATTTCTTTACTACGGAAAACGAAATAATTATGACACCCATGTAACTGTACGCTTTTATACAGATTTCTTTTTAAGATAGAAACATGTACTTCTTAAAAGCAGTTTTTCGTGAAATTTTGATAAAATAAAAAGAATTAATCTACCGAAGAATATCACATGAGCTTAATTTAACAGTTCGTCAGATTGAGTTGTTATCTATGATTCATCTAAGTAAATTGTAACTGTAAATTGATTATTCGTTCTATGTATTAATTGATAATTGATATCTCATAGCAAACAAACGTTTTGTTTATTGTTATAACATACAGCAAACTGGTTAAGCTAGTTTAATGTTATGAAGCTGTTTAACTTTCTGAAGCAAAATTTTAAATGTTGTATTACTGGCTTAAATTTCTTTGCTGTTTATAAGTAATCATGTTTCATCATAGGTGAAAAAAGATGTCTAACCATAAACATGACAGTTTAGATAAATTAGATCTACATGCTCGATGTAATTAAAGCAAAGGCAAACTAATTATTTCAACAGAAGGTCTTTTTAAGAATAATTGAACCTGCTACTTGTTTTTACTTTTAAAAAGTCATCACAGTTTAGTTCTTTTTCTAAAAGACAGAAGCACAAGCAGACGTAAGAGCACATTTAAGTATAAATAATATCATCGTAGAAAACCTACTTTAAATCGCAATGTTGTTTTAAGACAATAAAGTACATCACTGTTACGCAATATTAGATCAGCCAGCAAAGAAAATTTTAACAAGAGGCACGGTTTGATTGAATTTAGTTAAAAACTTGAAAACCCTGCTGTGAACTATGATCCATATCCGGCTTTAACAATCCAATACTGCAATTTGGTTAAGACAATAAAGGACATCACTGATCATCTTGGAGATAAAAATTAGAAAATAGACACGGGCAGACTAATTAAAGTTAAGTCGGTTTCATTTTAATTTCGTTTTCAAGTTTGAGACGCCTGCATCGGATTATGATTTATATCCGGCATAAAATCAAGAGTAGAATTTAGTTTTGACAGACCCCCCCCCCCCACGCCCCCCAAAAAAAGAAAGAAAAAAAAGGAAAAACATTATTACGAAAAGAAAAAATTTTGCTATATAAAGATCCTTTGTTTCAACTAGTCATTATAACTCTATATAACTGTAACTATGTAACTATGACCGATATTATATTCGTATTTTCAAATATACGGAATGCCGTATTCGAGTAATATACGGACTTGCAAGCACACTCCTGTATTTGTAGAAATACGGGATGCCGTATTTTAGTAATATACGGACTTATTATGACGTTCCTGTATTTTAGAAAAATACGGACACCGTATATCTAGTTTTCCGTATTTTGTAAGTATACGGAACACCGTATTTTGGTCATATACGGATTTGCTGAATATACGACACCGTACACCTCCGTTTTTTATGTTTTCCGTATTTTTATCCGTATATTAATGATATACGGAATTCCGTACACTCCCGTATATCTACATATTTTTCGCAGTGATATAATGCTGATCATGTAGAGGTCAATAAAATGTAGTTTAATGTGCAGATGTCAAAGCATAAAAACTAAAAGTGGCACTCTTAGTCATCTCTGATGGCAGAGTGACGATATCCTTGTGATCTGGACGACTGACTGCTAATGTTGCTTCTTCCGCTCTCTGAAATTTGACACTTTCTGTACTTCGTAGTGTAAGGGAAATGTAAACCGTAAAAGTAAAGTAATGTTTTTATTTGCTTGTTACTAGAATGATAAAAAAATACTAGGTATTTTATTCACTTTAAATCACAGTAAATTCTATCACCACCACCGTCATAATTGAGTCAATATTTTTTTATGCCACAATTCACTCATTCAAAATTCTGAAAACTGACCATGGGAATATACATTTTTCTGTTACAATTTATATTTACGTCATCCATCTTCTATCCGTTTTTAAATATGGTAAAGCTTAATGCGTCTTTGTTTATCGAGAACAAAGTTTGAAGCCAAACAGGTACCACAATATGTCCCTACTGTAACAGTTGCTTAGAAAAGAAATAAAATGTTTGTAGTAGTATGCAGAAAGTTAATACTTGTCGTACATACAGCCTAGATAAAGTTTTCATCAGCTAATTACAACAAAAAATGTAAAACATGCAATCAGTCTAATTTCTTAAGGTCTACGTTCTTCAAATTAAAACTTACAATTATTGAAAGTTAATTATTCATTCCTTGCTCGTGAACATTATTCACTTAAGATAATTTCAAGCCCTGAACAAAACCATGCCTTTGTTCGTTTCAACAAAGCTCACAACCTGTATATTTCTTCCATAATTGTTAATATATTGAATGATGAATAGCTAGTTACAGGAGGGAAGCAGTGTTACAAGATGGACGGATTTTTGTTACTGTAAAGACATTTCAACAATAAAATCGTATATTGGATATATTTGATTGAACATTTTCTAACACAACGACTAAAACTTCATAGAGCATATGCCAACTTTGAATATTCTTTAGATGCTTTCATGAAAATACTACCCCTTTCATTAAATACATCAGTTCGAACAATAATATGTTACAGGATAGACACGGTTTTGAACACAGGAAAAAATAACAGAAATAGCTAACACTTGAAACTGCAAAAAAGTATTAACTGTAACTCATGTTAGAACATAACCCAGGATACTAAGATTGTAGCAATACATATATAAAAAAAATATTTGGCCTTAAAACCTTCATTTTAAACATGATATTTCACTCTTATGCAAAATTTTCAAGTTATTGTTTTCTTCATTTATTCTTATTACACGTATTCTCCTTCTGGTATTTTTTTCTTTTTTTCTGTCTTTGCATCATTAATGGCATCATAAGTTTCTTCTGATTTACTGAAAATGCCATATTTTTCACTATTATCTACAAGATCATTTTTTCTCGTATCATTAAATATCTGAACTCTTTCCATTTCCGATATTTCTTTTGCGTCACTCAGGATTTCATATAATACATTTTTATCGGTAACTTCATCTTTATCCATGTAGTTAAAAACCGCGTTTTTGTTTGTCTCTACTTCATTAATGGTATCATTAAGTGTTCATCAATTTCTTTTGATTTTCTAAACATGTCACCATTTTCACAATTCTGAGCTAGATCATTTCTTGTCGTATCATTAAGCATCACAACTCTTACCATTTCTGATAATCCTCTTGAGTCACTTAGGATTTCAAATAATACACTTTTATCGGTAACTTCATCTTTATCCACACCATTACAAATCTGAGTTTTGCTGCCTCTACCTAATTAATGGTATCATTAGCTGTGACCATTGTTTATGTATGGGGTTCGTACAATTCTTCTGACTTCATAAACATGTCACTATTTTCACTATTATACCCTAGATCATTTCTTGGCATATCGTTAGAAATTTCATCTGTTTCCATTTCCGATCATTCTTTTGCGTCGCCCAGGATCTCATATGGCACAATTTTATCGGAAACCTTATCTTGATCCATACCGTAACAAACCTCTTTTTTGTCTGTCTCTACATTATTAATGTTTTCATTGGTTGCGGCCATTGTTTCTCGTTCATCGATTTCTTCTGATTTATTATACATGTACTCTTTTTCAATATTATCTACTGGATCATTTCTTGTCATATCGTTACAAATCTCTACTTTTCTATTTCCGATATTCTTTTTATGTCATTCAGGATCTCATATAGTACACTTTTATCTATAACTTCATCTTTATCTGTATCCTTACAATTCTCACAAATTATTCCAATAATGTCATTGTATTTATTAATATCTACATCTGTCTGTTTTAAACTAGATTGATTTTCTTTGTTTTCATAAGTAATTTCAGAACCCCCATCTTTGTTTTCGTAAATGTATAATGTTACAAAAACTTCGTTTGCATCGTTTTCTTGGAAACAATCATTTCATTTTTTATTTATTAAAATGGGTGTCCCTCATGTAACATATTCTAAGAGGAAAGTAAATTTTTATTGTCTATGTCAATAATGTCCATTTGTTCGTATTTCTGGTTAATTAAGCATAATATGCATAAAACATACTTAAAATCTAAACAAAAGTCCAAATGGTGTCTAAAATAAATGTAACAGCTCATGTCCGTCGTGTCTCTCATGTAACACATTCTAGTGGAAAAGTTCTTATTTATTGTAAATGTCAAATATATTTTAATTTATTTTGTAATTTCTGTTGTTATTTAAGGAAAATGTTGATATGCATTGTTCAAGTATGAATAAGGCATATTATACATGAAACTAACTAAAAACAGAAAGAAAAGCCCAATATGTGTCCCTTGTGTAACAATTCATGTCAATCGTGTAAAACAAATTCGCAATTATATACATTTTTTACATTTCATTATGCTTATATCCACACTTTTCATAAAAGCGATAGACTGGCAACGTTTTGTCACCTGTTTTATCCAGATTTTGATTTCATTCGTGAAAAAAGCAATGATTGTCTCTACTGTACTAACTTGAGTCTCTACTATAACAAAATTATTCGTTACAGGAGAGACTGTTACAGAAGGGACGAACTTCATATTATTTGCCAAAATAATTGTTTCCCCCTTTCGAATATATAGCGGAACAATGTGTTCCAGAAAAAAATCATAATGATAATAACAAATGTTACTTGCTCATATATATACTTATATTGTAATCCAGCATATACATGTTACATTAATGACAAGAAAAAAATATACGCTTTCACTCGCTCGCCTTTAAATCGAGTTTCCTCAAGAGAATTCCGAGCAAATACAAAACGGCACCTAATCTTTTACAAAAGGAAGGTAACTCTTCAAAAAGAAGGTACTGGATACAAAATTTGTAATAGGGATCAGTTACTATTTCCACTCAACAACACTATGTTACAGTAAGGACAAGAAAGTTAGTGACAGTTTTTGGGAAACAATTAAACGATAAAATAACTTAAATAAACTCTCAATTTAATCAGTAATGTTTAAATCTGACATGTAAAAAATAATAAGTTAAATCTCACAGACTTTATACATATCTAAAACTGTTTCATATCACGTCTAAGTTTGAAAATTCCACCGAGGGACGCCGAAAATCTGTCAATTTACGGTATTAACACTCTCGTAGAAAGTCTTCTGTAGATATCAGCCCAATTGTTTTGGGTTCAATTTGAAGGAATACAATACAGTTTTCAATAGGGGTAAAGTTTTTTAAGAGTTCAACGCCGAATTTTTTTTTCTTTCACCAGGACAGAGAATGTGACATAAAAAAATATTGTCTCATTTATCGTCAAAGACAACAACAACAAAATAGATATCATTTTTGTCATAATAAGTTATCAATTATCGTCCCAATCATTATCAATATAATAATCACACATGTTTATTATTATTATTATGTTTGCATGCTCATAAATAGCTCATAGAAAAAGGATTTATGTTCTGCCACAGTTTGAAGATGTTATTGATCTTCATGTTGCAATAATGCTTATTTTGACCATTCAAGTTAAAACATTGAACGTACATTTCTCTCTGTGTGTTACAGCTATATTTGTGGCCAGCGCTTCATCTCTGTGTGTTACAGCTATATTTATAGCCAGCGCTTCCTCTCTGTGTGTTACAGCTGTATCTATGGCCAGCGCTTCCTCTCTGTGTGTTACAGCTGTATTTATGGCCATCGCTTTCTATCTGTGTGTTACAGCTGTATTTATGGCCAGCGCTTTCTATCTGTGTGTTACAGCGGTATTTATGGCCAGCGCTTACTCTCAGTGCGTTACAGCTGTATTTATGGCCAGCACTTCCTCTCTGTGTGTTACAGCTGTATTTATGGCCAGCGCTTCCTCTCTGTGTGTTACAGTTGTATTTATAGCCAGCGCTTCCTCTCTGTGTGTTACAGCTGTATTTATATATCCAGCGCTTTCTCTCTGTGTGTTACAGCTGTATTTATGGCCAGCGCTTTCTCTCTGTGTGTTACAGCTGTATTTATAGCCAGCGCTTTCTCTTTGTGTGTTACAGCTGTATTATGGCCAGCGCTTATTCTCTGTGTGTTACAGCTGTATTTATAGCCAGCGCTTTCTCTCTGTGTGTTACAGCTGTATTATGGCCAGCGCTTATTCTCTGTGTGTTACAGCTGTATTTATAGCCAGCGCTTTCTCTCTGTGTGTTACAGCTGTATTTATGGCCAGCGCTTCCTCTCTGTGTGTTACAGCTGTATTTATGGCCAGTGCTTTCTCTCTGTGTGTTACAGCTGTATTTATGGCAAGCGCTTTCTCTCTGTGTGTTACAGCTGTATTTATGGTCAGTGCTTTCTCTCTGTGTGTTACAGCTGTATTTATATATCCAGCGCTTTCTCTCTGTGTGTTACAGCTGTATTTATGGCCATCGCTTTCTCTCTGTGTGTTACAGCTGTATTTATAGCCAGCGCTTTCTCTCTGTGTGTTACAGCTGTATTATGGCCAGCGCTTATTCTCTGTGTGTTACAGCTGTATTTATATATCCAGCGCTTTCTCTCTGTGTGTTACAGCTGTATTATGGCCAGCGCTTATTCTCTGTGTGTTACAGCTGTATTATGGCCAGCGCTTATTCTCTGTGTGTTACAGCTGTATTTATAGTCAGCGCTTTCTCTCTGTGTGTTACAGCTGTATTATGGCCAGCGCTTATTCTCTGTGTGTTACAGCTGTATTATGGCCAGCGCTTTCTCTCTGTGTGTTACAGCTGTATTATGGCCAGCGCTTTCTCTCTGTGTGTTACACCTGTATTTATAGCCAGCGCTTTCTCTCTGTGTGTTACAGCTGTATTATGGCCAGCGCTTATTCTCTGTGTGTTACAGCTGTATTATGGCCAGCGCTTATTCTCTGTGTGTTACAGCTGTATTATGGCCAGCGCTTTCTCTCTGTGTGTTACAGCTGTATTATGGCCAGCGCTTATTCTCTGTGTGTTACAGCTGTATTTTGGCAAGCGCTTTCTCTCTGTGTGTTACAGCTGTATTATGGCCAGCGCTTATTCTCTGTGTGTTACAGCTGTATTTATAGCCAGCGCTTTCTCTCTGTGTGTTACAGCTGTATTATGGCCAGCGCTTATTCTCTGTGTGTTACAGCTGTATTATGGCCAGCGCTTTCTCTCTGTGTGTTACAGCTGTATTATGGCCAGCGCTTATTCTCTGTGTGTTACAGCTGTATTTATAGCCAGCGCTTTCTCTCTGTGTGTTACAGCTGTATTTATGGCCATCGCTTTCTTTCTGTGTGTTACAGCTGTATTATGGCCAGCGCTTTCTCTCTGTGTGTTACAGCTGTATTTATGGCCATCGCTTTCTCTCTGTGTGTTACAGCTGTATTATAGCCAGCGCTTTCTCTCTGTGTGTTACAGCTGTATTATAGCCAGCGCTTTCTCTCTGTGTGTTACAGCTGTATTATGGCCAGCGCTTTCTCTCTGTGTGTTACAGCTGTATTATAGCCAGCGCTTTCTCTCTGTGTGTTACAGCTGTATTTATGGCCAGCGCTTTCTCTCTGTGTGTTACAGCTGTATTTATAGCCAGCGCTTTCTCTCTGTGTGTTACAGCTGTATTATAGCCAGCGCTTTCTCTCTGTGCGTTACAGCTGTATTTATGGCAAGCGCTTTCTCTCTGTGTGTTACAGCTGTATTTATGGCCATCGCTTTCTCTCTGTGTGTTACAGCTGTATTATAGCCAGCGCTTTCTCTCTGTGTGTTACAGCTGTATTATAGCCAGCGCTTTCTCTCTGTGTGTTACAGCTGTATTTATGGCCATCGCTTTCTCTGTGTGTGTTACAGCTGTATTTATAGCCAGCGCTTTCTCTCTGTGTGTTACAGCTGTATTATGGCCAGCGCTTATTCTCTGTGTGTTACAGCTGTATTTATAGGCAGCGCTTTCTTTCTGTGTGTTACAGCTGTATTTATAGCCAGCGCTTTCTCTTTGTGTGTTACAGCTGTATTACGGCCAGCGCTTTCTCTTTGTGTGTTACAGCTGTATTTATGACCAGCGCTTTCTCTCTGTGTGTTACAGCTGTATTTATGACCAGCGCTTTCTCTCTGTGTGTTACAGTTGTATTTATTGCAAGCACTTACTCTCAGTGCGTGTCAGCTGTATTTATGGCCATCGCTTACTCTCTGTGTGTTACAGCTGTATTTATGGCCATCGCTTTCTCTCTGTGTGTTACAGCTGTATTTATAGCCAGCGCTTTCTCTCTGTGTGTTACAGCTGTATTATGGCCAGCGCTTATTCTCTGTGTGTTACAGCTGTATTTACAGGCAGCGCTTTCTTTCTGTGTGTTACAGCTGTATTATGGCCAGCGCTTATTCTCTGTGTGTTACATCTGTATTTATAGCCAGCGCTTTCTCTCTGTGTGTTACAGCTGTATTATGGCCAGCGCTTATTCTCTGTGTGTTACAGCTGTATTTATAGCCAGCGCTTTCTCTCTGTGTGTTACAGCTGTATTATGGCCAGCGCTTATTCTCTGTGTTACAGCTGTATTATGGCCAGCGCTTTCTCTCTGTGTGTTACAGCTGTATTATGGCCAGCGCTTATTCTCTGTGTGTTACAGCTGTATTTATAGCCAGCGCTTTCTTTCTGTGTGTTACAGCTGTATTTATGGCCATCGCTTTCTCTCTGTGTGTTACAGCTGTATTATGGCCAGCGCTTTCTCTCTGTGTGTTACAGCTGTATTTATGGCCATCGCTTTCTCTCTGTGTGTTACAGCTGTATTATAGCCAGCGCTTTCCCTCTGTGTGTTACAGCTGTATTATAGCCAGCGCTTTCTCTCTGTGTGTTACAGCTGTATTTATAGCCAGCGCTTCCTCTCTGTGTGTTACAGCTGTATTTATATATCCAGCGCTTTCTCTCTGTGTGTTACAGCTGTATTTATGGCCAGCGCTTTCTCTCTGTGTGTTACAGCTGTATTTATAGCCAGCGCTTTCTCTTTGTGTGTTACAGCTGTATTATGGCCAGCGCTTTCTCTCTGTGTGTTACAGCTGTATTTATGGCCAGCGCTTTCTCTCTGTGTGTTACAGCTGTATTTATAGCCAGCGCTTTCTCTTTGTGTGTTACAGCTGTATTATGGCCAGCGCTTTCTCTCTGTGTGTTACAGCTGTATTTATAGCCAGCGCTTTCTCTCTGTGTGTTACAGCTGTATTATAGCCAGCGCTTTCTCTCTGTGCGTTACAGCTGTATTTATGGCAAGCGCTTTCTCTCTGTGTGTTACAGCTGTATTTATGGCCATCGCTTTCTCTCTGTGTGTTACAGCTGTATTATAGCCAGCGCTTTCTCTCTGTGTGTTACAGCTGTATTATAGCCAGCGCTTTCTCTCTGTGTGTTACAGCTGTATTTATGGCCATCGCTTTCTCTCTGTGTGTTACAGCTGTATTTATAGCCAGCGCTTTCTCTCTGTGTGTTACAGCTGTATTATGGCCAGCGCTTATTCTCTGTGTGTTACAGCTGTATTTATAGGCAGCGCTTTCTTTCTGTGTGTTACAGCTGTATTTATAGCCAGCGCTTTCTCTTTGTGTGTTACAGCTGTATTATGGCAAACGCTTTCTCTTTGTGTGTTACAGCTGTATTTATGACCAGCGCTTTCTCTCTGTGTGTTACAGCTGTATTTATGACCAGCGCTTTCTCTCTGTGTGTTACAGTTGTATTTATTGCAAGCACTTACTCTCAGTGCGTGTCAGCTGTATTTATGGCCATCGCTTACTCTCAGTGCGTGTCAGCTGTATTTATGGCCAGCGCTTATTCTCTGTGTGTTACAGCTGTATTTATGGCCAGCGTTTTCTCTCTGTGTGTTACAGCTGTATTTATGGCCATCGCTTACTCTCAGTGCGTGTCAGCTGTTTTTATGGCCAGCGCTTACTCTCTGTGTGTTACAGCGGTATTTATGGCCAGCGCTTACTCTCAGTGCGTTACAGCTGTATTTATGGCCAGTGCTTTCTCTCTGTGTGTTACAGCTGTATTTATGGCAAGCGCTTTCTCTCTGTGTGTTACAGCTGTATTTATGGCCATCGCTTACTCTCAGTGCGTGTCAGCTGTATTTATGGCCAGCGCTTTCTCTCTGTGTGTTACAGCTGTATTTATGGCCATCGCTTACTCTCAGTGCGTGTCAGCTGTATTTATGGCCAGCGCTTACTCTCTGTGTGTTACAGCTGTATTTATGGCCAGCGCTTACTCTCAGTGCGTTACAGCTGTATTTATAGCCAGCGCTTTCTCTCTCTGTGTTACAGCTGTATTTATGGCCAGCGCTTACTCTCTCTGTGTTACAGCTGTATTTATAGCCAGCGCTTTCTCTCTCTGTGTTACAGCTGTATTTATGGCCAGCGCTTTCTCTCTCTGTGTTACAGCTGTATTTATGGCCAGCGCTTACTCTCTGTGTGTTACAGCTGTATTTATGGCCAGCGCTTACTCTCAGTGCGTTACAGCTGTATTTATGGCCATCGCTTTCTCTCTCTGTGTTACAGCTGTATTTATGGCCAGCGCTTTCTCTCTGTGTGTTACAGCTGTATTTATGGCCAGCGCTTACTCTCAGTGCGTTACAGCTGTATTTATGGCCAGCGCTTACTCTCAGTGCGTTACAGTTGTATTTATGGCCAGCGCTTACTCTCAGTGCGTTACAGCTGTATTTATAGCCAGCGCTTTCTCTCTGTGTGTTACATCTGTATTTATGGCCAGCGCTTTCTCTATGTGTGTTACTACTGTATTTATGGCCAGCGCTTTCTCGGTAAGTCAATACTTGGGCTAACTCTTGCCTTATACATCCTGTCGAATCTTTTCTCTGTTCGACAGAGACTTTGAGTTGATTTCTTGTTATGTACTGCATGTGGTTTTGCGTGCTAAAAACTGAAACATTGTGGTACTTGTCTCAGAAATATATTAAATTTCAACGGTAATGATAAAGTGTTAAACGCCAAAGCAAAATCTCAAATAGTAAGTATATAAGATCACCTGATTCTTAAATCTGCATTTATTTTCATTCGTTGACACAAAAATGGAAAGACAAGTTTAACTAAATAATTTTATTTACTTTGTACATCTCCATAATGGAGATAATAAGGAAACTAATTTAAAATGAAAGGACTATAAAATAAGTAAACTGAGAAATTCTCAAAACCGAAAGGGAAATATGAATTGATGGAGATCTATTTCTGTTTACTCTTTCCGATAAATACAGCTGTGAAAAACTTTTATGGTACAGATTAACAAAATCTATTTACTCTGTTTTGCTGTAAATCTGGGCCTGCCGTATGTAACTTCCACAACCACGGGCTTATTTTCCACAGCCAGGAATAGAGAATTAGTTCTCTCTACGTGAATTATTATGTCGTTGCAGCGTTTTACCATCAGAAACTTGAAACTTGAAATTCTACGATCTTGTATGCGACAAGCATGTACCTGCAAATGAGTTTGCTGCATATTGAAATAGATACAACAGACCCATGGCAACGAAAGCATTTTTGCCTAATATCTGTAAGTATAGGTCTTTATGTGAAAGGATATTTATAGCTATAGCGAGAAAGATTTATTTCAATTATACAGATGAATTTCATGTAAAGCGGTGAAGAAGTAATAAATGGTAAACACTTGCTTTGTTAAAGGTGTGATATAAATAAATAATATACCTCATTTATATAGCGCTCTTTTCACAGAAAATGTTCAAAAGCGCTTTACTGTGTATTAAGTAAATATGAAGCGCTTTACAGGGTATTAAGTAAATATGAAGCGTTTTACAGCGTATTAAGTAAATATGAAGCGCAATTATAAGCTTCTAATAACAACATTTACAATAAAACATAGATACATCACATTTAAGATCCAAATTTGACAATTAAAGATAAAAATTCTCTACTTATAACAAAATTTTCCAAAGATGGATTACACTTACGGTCTAATAAGAAAAATTATGGTAATCGTATTAAATGTATATTATAATAATAACATTTGTAATAAAATCAAATGCATTAAAATACTTCTATAAATGAAATTGCAGCATTAAAAACAGCATGCTCTATTGTCGTTAAAAAACAAACAATCTTACAGAAAAGAGTTCCTTGATGATGAAAGATGGTTCATCTTCAGAATTCAAAATTAAAATTTAGTACATAATCTTAAAATATCTAAGTTCTATTATTTCCATGTTAAAAATGCACTTGAATCTAACTTATGGTAATTTCTACAATTTGTTTTCTTAATAAATTATTGTCCATGTGTCTGGGTAAACAAATGTGTTTTAAGAAAATTTTTTAATGAGCTCAAAGTTTCTAAGTATTTGATTTCTGGTGGCAACCATTCCATAATTTTAGTGCTGCTGATGCGAAACATCTATCTCCATAAGTAATTGTTCGTGTTTTTGGAACCACAAGTCTGATAGAACTGTTCTGCGATCTATGGTTTCTGCTGGGTTTGTAAATTTTGAGTAGGCTGGTAATGTACACCGCTGCTAGGTGGTGTAGAGCTTTAAACGTAAGAGTCAGAATTTTAAATTGAATTCTTTGTTGAACTGGAAGCCAATGGAGTTCTTTAAGGATGGAGGATATGTGATCATGTCGGGATGCTTTTGAAATGAGGGCGCTGCAGTGTTCTGAACTGTTTGTAGCTTCTTTATATTTTTCATAGGTACACCGTAAAACAGCAAAGGAGGAATTTGCGAATGTGTCCAGTTTGTCGAATTTGACCGTAACACAAGCGACAGACAGAATTTATATGTTGTTCCATGTCCATTTTGATACGATCACTCACCAAATATCTTTTGCCCATAGATTCATTCCAAGTTGTTGACAACGGGGTGATTTAATAAAGTCGTGATTTCCTATCAGTAACCGCGATGTAATAATCTTCTGGATGCCCAGAATATTCCTGTAACGATTTGATTACTTTCAGTTGCACCTTGACTCTTTCATCTAGAATATGAATAACCTGGTTGCATTTTACCATGTGAAAGTAAGTTCTTTTTATTCAAAACATGATTCCTTAACGTTACTACTTACATTATAGCTGATAAAACTACAGCAACTTTTTTTTTACTGCTATCACTTTTTTACTACGATTGTTTGTTTTACTGTCAATACTGTTTTTTTTTTTAATCTGACATTGCTATTTTGTAGGGCCGGGAACGAATAAGGAATTCGATGTTCGAATATTCGTTTTCCATGTTCGAATATATTCGAATATTCGTTTTAACAAAATTTGTTCCAATATTTCTCTTTTACGTGGTATCCGAAATTGATTAGGCCGAATACTATACTACTTTAATATGCTGAAATAATCGACGATTAAGAAGACATTGATTACTATGTCAAAGTTTTTTGTTTTATTGATTGTAAATCGATATATATGTTTATATTCTTACTTTTAAAATAAATTCATTATTTGATTGTCAGTTTATCCGGCTGCTGATCATTTGTCTTCCTAACGGGAGGTAACTCACGTGACTTGACTGACAGTAATATGAATCATCGTATGTTCTTACGAACAAGCTGAATATTTGTTTATGTTCCTCTCCTTTTGCAGTCTTTCAGCTTTTATCATTTGTTCCTGGGTGACACCAGTACTTGATTACAGTAATCATTAACGTGCATTGTTGCACAAAACTATCTTTTCCGGACAGTAATAATCCTTTAGACTTATCAATAGAACGTGAAAAGTAATTCCAAACACGTGATGGCATTGCGATATATTGACTTTTGATTTTCTTCAACAGAGTTAGAAAGGTACGTCCAAAATCATCCCTTTAAAAAAAATCTGAAAACAATGTTTGCAAAAAGTTATTGGTTCCGAGTAGAGCTTTAAATTTCCATTGGGTGAGATAGAGTTAATTTTAGAGTGATGAATATCAATTGGTCGATTGGTCTAGCATGATTAATATGTGCCGATTTATTCTTCTTCACAAAAATTAAGACAATTATCGATTGATCGGAAAGATTAAAGCACAGAAAACAATTAAGTAAGATAATTAAAGTCGGAAAAAATACATTATAAACTGTTAAACAGGTAAATTACAAACTGTGAAACGAACTATACCCCAAAATTTTCACAGTTAATTGGCGATAATCGTTGGCACGCGTTATACAAACATATGAACACCTGGTCAAGTGAAGGTCAAGGGTTTCATTTACGATCTTTGAAATTTGAAAGTAAAAAGAAAAATGAAAAAAGTCAAAACATTTTTTTAAATATTCGTATTCGTTTTTCAATGTTCGAATATTCGGTAGTGTTTCGAATATTCGAATATAATTCCCGGCCCTACTATTTTGTTGTCTTTTTACAGTCATTGCTGTTTTCTTTCTGCAATTGATGCTTGCTTTCCTTTTTAACTGCCATTGCTGTTTTCTGATACTGTAATTGTTGTTTGTTTTTCCTGCGATTGCTGCTTTTTTCTGCAATTGCTGTTTCCTTTCCTTCTTTTAAGTGTCGCCTGCAAAATTCAGGTCCAAGGTCAAGGTCAAGGTCACACACAGAGGTCAAAAGTCAGATAAAAATATAAAAATGCGACTTTAGTCCATTTAATCACCAAGAATTGAGGGATTCTATCACAAATGTTTGCCTGGATCTTCTACATGTATTGAGAGATTTTAATATAACTTAAGCCGGAGTGTCGCACGCAAAATTCAGGTCCCTATGGCAAAGGTAATGGTCAAACATATACGGGCTTATTAATTTTTGTGACAATGGCATCCTTGTTTTCTAAAAATGCTTCAATTGTCGTTTGTTTTCTTTTTACTGCAATTGCTGTTTTATTTCTTGCCATTACTGTTTGCTTTCTTTTTCTCTGCCATTGCTGTTTGTTTTCTTTTTACTGCCATTGCTGTTTTATTTTTTACTGCCATTGCTGTTTTTATTTTACTGCCATTTCTGTTTTTTGCCGCCATTACTGTTTATATTTTTTTTATACTGCCATTGCTGTTTTCTTTTACCGCCATTACTGTTTTCTTTAACTGCCATTCCTGTTTTATTACTGCCATTGCTGTTTGTGTTTTTTTAATTCCATTGCTGTTTTTTGTAAACTGCCATTGCTGTTTGTTTTTCTATTTTTTTGGCATTGCTCTTTTTGTTTCTGCCATTGTTGTATGTTGTCTTTTTTACTGTCAATGCTGTTTTTTTGCAATTGATGCTTGATTTCTTTTTTAACCTGCCATCACTGTTTTCTGTTACTGACATTGTTTTTTGTTTTTTCTGCGATGGCTGTTTTTTTCTGCAATTGCTGTTTCCTTTCTTTTTTTTACAGACATTGGTGTTTTATTTTTTACTGCCATTGCTGTTTTTATCTTACTGCTATTGCTGTTTTTTACCGCCATTGCTGTTTATTTTTTATACTGCCATTGCTGTTTTCTTTAACTGCCATTCCTGTTATTTACCGCCATTGCTGTTTATTTTCTTTTTATACTGCCATTGCTGTTTGTGTTCTTTTTTTACAGCCAGTTCTGTTTTTTTTTTCAAAACTGCCATTGCTGTTTTGTTTTTCTATTTTTACTGTCATTTCTGTTTTTGTTAGTTACTGCCATTGCTGTTTTTTGATAACTGTCATTGCTGCTTGTTTTCCTTTTATAACTTCCATTCTAGTTTTTTGTTACAGCTATTGCTGTTTTTGTTACTGCCATTGATGTTTCTTTGTAAATGCCATTGCTGTTTGTTTTCCTATTTTTTTACTGCCATTGCTATTTTTGTTGCTGCCATTGCTGTTTTATTTATTAATTTATTTTTTGCTGCCAGTGTTTTTTTTTGCCATTGCTGTTTTACTGCCATTGCTGTTATACTGACATTGCTGTTATATTGCAAATGCTGTTTTACTGCCATTTCTTATTTGCTGCCAATGATGTTTTCTGCCATTGCTGTTTTACTGCCATTGCTGTTTTACTGCCATTGCAGTTTTTCTGCCATTGCTTTTTTTTACTGCCAGTGCTGTTTTTCTTACATTGCTGTTTTTCTGCCATTGCAACTGCTATTTCTGTTTTTTCTGCCTTGACTGTTTTACAGCCATTGTCGATTTACTGGCATTTATATTTTACTGGCGTTGCTGTTTTATTGCCATTGCTATTTTACTGTTATTGCTGTTTTTCTGCCATTGCTGTTTTATTGCCATCGCTGTTTCACTGCCTGCTGTGTTCTGCCATTGCTGTTTTACTGTCATTTCTGTTTTTACTGCCATTGTTGATTTTCTTTTTTACCGATTTTTTTTGACCGCCATAGCTGGTACTACTTTCGCTACTTCGTATACCTGTGCATTTTACCTGTATCTGGTTGAGTGGCCCAGATGTAACGGCTTAGCAACATAAAGCTATCTTTCAAGCAAAAAATTTCTTATAATTTATCACCTTTTTTAAACAATATATGTTTGATTATTATGATGTTAAATGTTATCAAAAACACTTTCAGAAAATGTTATTTCCTCTTTCAAGAAATAACGAACATCGATCTGACAATGTAAAAACAGTATAAAACATTTTCTGCTGCTGCTGCTGCTGCTGCTCTATTGGTCAAACTTTCTCTTCTATTGCTACTTCTAGTATTTCTTCTACCACTGCCATTTCTACTTTTACTACTACTATATCTTAATTATAACTGTTTATTAATCTTAAACTATTGCTTCATCAACATGTCTTAATTTCTCATACACATGTACTAGTAGTATTTCTGTTCCCATTTTTGACACTACATCTGCAGCTTTCATCCCAGTTCCATTACATCTACTGCTACTTCTAACTTCAAACAGTATTGCTTATCTTGCCATTCCACTTCCATTACATCTACTGCTACTTCTAACGTCAAATAATATTGCTTATCTTCTGCTGCTGCTATTTTGTAAGTATATGATATTTGCTTGAACATGTATTTTCAAACATTTCAAACATTGAGAAAATCAATGAAACGTTTAAAAATATCAGTTCCATATTAATATTTCGAGGAATGAATGCGAAGAAATACCATCTGCTTTTTATGTTATAGCTCTTAGAAGTTTTATTGCATTCACCCCTCGATTTGTTCTTTTGTAATATTTCACTTATTCGTAAAACATTTAAAAATAATATTATTTCATATTCTTTTGAGGACTTTTATTTTTTGACGCCTGTTACCAAGTCAACTTAAGCGACCTTTCTTCCTTTTCTCCACCAGAGTAGCAGACATTATGCATTTGCGAGAAAACCCAACAGCTATGAATGAACCGACAACTAATGTGAGGTAACACAGTGTTTCTTACCTTCTGTTTTTCGCTAAAACATGTTATATGTTAGCTCTTGTCTTCAGCAATCTGACAACGTCATTCCTTTAGTAATAACGTCATGGATGTAACTTTTTTTTGGTTATTTTTACGTCATAACGATAACGTCACGAATAAAATTATTTTTGTCTTCCGTGGAATATCTCTGCGACTACAGCTATAAAAACAAGTTTATATGATTATAGTTGATTTACCGTGTAAAATTAATAAAGAAATTTCCAAGAACTTTGCAGAACCTTCGAGACTGTTTGCATTAGAACGTTCATATTAATCATATGCAATTGCCTTATTGATGAAATGTTTATTAAGACGAGTTTTTCATTACAGGTGTACAGATATACAGATACTGTAATATTTCTGGATCAATGTGTAGAAGGTATCTTTAGACCCAAATCCAACACTTGAATTCCCATGATGGACACAGGTTCCGGAAGTAGTCGATTTCATTCTACATTAGTGGTTTTCTACTGTAAATGTCAGACTTCATTCCAAATTGGTGTTGAATAAGTAACTTTAATTAAACTTAGTCTGCTAACTTTGAAATCAGTTCGACTCACCAGTCGACCCGCCGCTGTAACATTAACGTTTTACGAACATGTAACTGATGTAAAATCGCCATGTCTTGTATACAGATTTCTTAGTGCGTTATTTTACCATTCTGAGTAGAGTAAGGAGATAAGGTGTCCGCTTAAAGCAAGAAGTTGTTCTGGAAGTACTGCCATTAAACGGTTTATTGTAGCAGAGAAGAAAAATTAAACTATTGCTATTGTTTTTGAGTACTTTTATGATACATCTGAGGATTTGTTTTGGTATAAGCGGACTTCTTTAATACAGAAACACACATGACATAAAACATTTAAACTAAACTACGTCATATTTGAATTGAAGTAGGTATTGTGTTTCTAAATTGATTATTCATTTTGATTCAACTTAATGAAGATTTGGATTAGAACTATTGAATTTCATTTTAAGCAATTTACATCAGATAGGGCTCATTTAACTATGAAAATACCATGTTCGTCTTTTAGCTCACCTGACCGAACGTCAGGTATAGCTTTTAATATGCTCTTCCGTCGTCCACAATTAACTTCGAACGACATCTCCTCCTATACCACTGAGCAATAAAACTTCACAGGAATTATCCTTTGCTAGACACCTTTCAAAATGGAATTCCATGCTCTGATTGCCATGTCAACTGAAAGGAATACTTGAAAATTTTTTTTTGTCTGAAACCACAAGGCCTAAAGCTAGGATATTTAATGTGTAGTACCATCTAGTAAACCTCTACCAAAATCTTACAAATCATGGTTCCAGGGTCAGATTTGGCCCCACACGAGTGGTCACTTCATTTTGCAGTATTTTATAGGAAACACTTCCAAAACCTTCTCTCTTAAGTCATAAGGCAATTTGCAATTAAACTTCACAGGAATGGTTCCCTTCCAAAATTATAAAAATAATTCTGTGCAGAACCATGATTGCCATGGCAACTGTTCGGAAAAATGTAGCAGTTTTCTTATCTGAAACAACAAGACAGAAAGTTTAGATATTTGATTTGTAGCGTCATCTAGTTGACATCTACCAAGACCATACAAATCGTGGCCCTAGGATCAAAACTGGCGACATCCTAGGGGATCCTAGCTTCATTTTGCTTGTTTTTTTAATAGGAAACGCTTTCAGAATCTTTTACTCTTAAGCCCTCGGGCAGAACATTTCTTTCATTCATTATTTTTCATCTGGCGCATGACACCAGCTAGCACATTATTTGATAGAACTTTTCATGTGAGCGACCCAGGACCATTTGGTCCTCATGTTTTCCATAATTTCTCTTTACCTTAACTGTGACAGACACTGACAAAATGATCTATAATAAATTATGTTTATTGTGAATGTTTAGTAAATTTATTTACCATCTTCAGATACACATATTGGATAAGACATTTTTTGAATTGTGAAACGTAATAATGTGAGAAAAATATACAAACATAACCAATTTTCATTACACTTCTAGATCACTAACAATCAATAGAACTCCTTATATATACTTACATTACTTAATTCTTCAATATCCCTAAGAATGTCTGGAGTGACCCTTTCTTTGAATAGACGAAAATTTCTCACTTGTTTACAGTTATAACTATGCAGTAACTTGATTTGTTTACTTGTGCAAAAATGATGTTTACATAACAGAGAATATTTAAAACATAAATAAGAGAACACCAAATTCTAATAGGTTGTTGTTGTTGTTTTTTAACAGTAAATGAAACAATCCTTAAATTGATAAAATGTTAATGGGGTTTTCAATTAATTTAATGTTCAGTTTCATTCAAATGTCATTACGCCAATGACTGTAGGCATTCTAAACAGAAGTTTTATGCATGAATGAATGGGAACTGAAACTAACAAAACCGTTGTCACTCGTATGTAATCACAAAGAAACACTAGTTTTGACATTTATACAAGTTAGAATGCTAAATACACATGTTCAAATGTTATGGTTTATATGTAAACAATGATGGTACACATGTGTACGTAAAAAGTAATGTTCAAGTACTTTCATGTAAACGTGTTTGTGACAAAAATGCCTATATGATTTCAATTTTTAATGAAACAGGAAAAAGAATTACAAGATGTGTAGAGGTGTACAAAAACGTATTATGATGTTACACGTTGTGCCACAAATTAACAAATTTGAGTCTCCCATAAGATGAGAAATTAACGACCTACACTAATAATAATAATGATAATAACAACAACAACAATAACTATTACTATTATTATTATCATTAAATTGATGATGATGATGATGATAGTGATGATAAAATGGAACCGATTTTTTCGGATTTCTAAAGGTACTGCAGATTTTATAAAGGACTCAGTTGAAAGATGTAGTGTCATACTGTCAAGTTAAATCATAGACATGCCATACTATGTATGAAACTGAAAGGTTGCATGGGTTAAATGCATTTCATTACCAAATTACTACATACATACAATGGTTTTAATGCAATGTACATGTAGTATTTATTGCATGTTTCAAAGTCGTTTTTTTTTTAAAAAAATAGAGGTAATAAAATTCAAATAACTTTCTCCTTTAAGCAAATAGTACTGCATTTTTCACATTATTACAATTTATCTTTAAAACCCTTCCAAGTTAAAGTTTTGAGCCTCAATACTCTATCAGCTGCGCCTTGGGAATATTATTATTTACACGCATATACTGCAAAGTAATATACAGTCACGTGTTCCTAGCGCGTAGTGGAGCAGGCAGTGCTATTCGATACAACGAACATATTTCGACAGGTAATGAAGTGTAATATACATGTGGATATACTATAAAATCATCTATAAGATATAACGGGATGTATAGTTCGGTTGAAGAAACCTTTATCATATCTGGTTTGGGATAAAACTTTATTGAGAAAATTGGATACACATATTATCGGTAAGGATTAACGTCCTTCTAATTACGCCTGTTGTAAGATAGAATGGTTTATTCTTAACAGTCCATTAGCAGGTCAGTTTCCCTGATTTGACTTATTCTAATTATTGCGATTTGAAATAGGCTTTGATAATCAATCAGTGTTCAGTGATCGGTAGGGGGGAATATAAATAAAGACACCAAGACTAAAAGACATTGTACTATGATGGAAGAAACATCTGGGAAACAAGTGATTCAGAGGTCGGCAACAGCCGACTCGGCCGCCTTCCTTGAACCGGAACCCCTTAAGCCGGATATCGATAGTCAGGCAGGGTCGCCTGAGAGGATCCGGAAATCGGTTTCCATGGATTCTGGAGAAGCTGAAGTTGTAAAGAAGTCACTAACTTCTACAACAGGATCTTTCAAACGTCGATCTATACGGGTAGGTTCCTGTTTTTTCCCAATGTATTTTTCTAACCAGTCATTCCATTTACCATGTAGGTGCTTAAAACACTAACCACATTATTTAGAAATGCATGTCGAAAACCTTTAAATGTAAGCTAACTATGGTAACGATATCTGTTTGTTTGTGTGTTTGTTGTTTTTTTAAGTTAGTTTTAACAGGTATATCGAATCCATGATCAAAAGAATATATTCAAAAACGATCTGAATTGAAAAAAAAACTGTCAAGTTAATACATTCAAAGATACACAGGAACTGTGAGTTTTTATGTTTGTAGAAAAAAATCCTGAAAATTCCTGATTTATCTTGTAATATATTACGAACAGGTAGCGTGATTAGCAGACGTACATTTTGCAGGAGTTTCTGGAGAATTCTTGGCGTCTTGCCCGCGTAGAGTTCGTGGTCTCAATGCATACAGTTGTAAACTAACTATCTCAGAAGTATATGCTGTTTGTGGCGTTAAAGTATCTCAGACGTTTGATTTAAGTTAACATTGGTAAGACAGATTCTCACAATCAACTTTTAATCATTTACATTTTGAAAACTAAAACTTCGCTTAGTAATATTGAGGACACAGTGGCTTAAACTCTTTGCCTAATGATGGTTTGTATGGGGGTCTCTGCAGTTTCGCCATATCTCGCCGTTACTTTATGAATTCATGCTAAATTCAGTTGACATATATATGCTAAAACGACCTGCAACATTGCATTTATAAACGTATATGGAAAGCGACTATAATTTATCTTACGATAAACTATAGTAACTGGCTCTCATATTTAACTCCCTTGTTAAGTTTTCAGTGCATTCCACCTGTTATTTCGATTTATTTGACGCGTGTTCAATTTCGGTTTTAATAAGATGCAGTAATACATAAATACTGAAACATTCAAATATTCCTTAACATCTCTACATCATTTAATTTTACAACTCTGACAAGCACAGCTACATATCAGTAAAATCATATAATTTTGACTCTTTTTTACTTTACTTCTGGCATTATCCCTCTGTTATAGTAAGCATGAGATAAGTCATACCTCCATAATCAAAATAAATTAAGGGTTGCATACACGTCTTAAGTGATCTTTCTGTCTTAAGAAATAATTCGAACGTCATCATCCAACTTTCAGGATATTTTGTGACTCTGCTGCCAACTGTTGCATATGACTATTCAAGATAGATCATAATTATTTGAAAATGATTTCAAGTTGATTTTGTTAAATTAATAACAATGCGTTGTTTTAACTTTTAAGAGACGGTCCAGCAAACGGGTGAAACCAGAAGCAGAATTTGGCCATGATCTCGAAACATACGAGAAAATCCGAGAACGGGTGCTCCAGGAACGTGCAGTAACAAACGCTATAGACGCTTTACAAGAACGCTGGAGAATGATTATGTTTATGTATGAAGACTGCGTCTCAATGAATGAGGAGAGAAGAGAACGAAAACTGAGGAAACTTTGTGTACAACGGCAATTTGAACTCATTATGATTGTGTCTGTTTTTTTGTTTATCTGCTTACCAATTTCTGTTGTCTTCGTTTTATTAAGTAGATAGCGCAGACGACATCGAGCCTGAAATATAAATATTAAACATCCACTCTGCCTTCAGACTCAATGGAATGTTATTATGATTTACGAAGTTGAACATACCATTTCAGAGTGACAATATAATTACAATAGATAATTAATTGTAACGCAAAGGGAAATTGTGTAAGATTTGATTCGTCTGCTGCAGCTGAGTTACAAGAAGGCGTGGAAATGTAGATATTGCTGCTCTGTTGAGGAACATAAAATTCTTTCGATTTTTTTCAGCAAGTGCTTAGCTATCTCAAGGACGACCACGACATTAAGCAAGAAAAATTCATGTCAAGCACCATGTGCAAGACAGATTTCTGAAAAAAGGTGTTTGAAGTAATAAAGGGGGTCAACTCAAAAGTTTTGAATAAATTGTTTTAATGTGGACTTAATTAGTAAGAAGTAATTCGGGATTTTTTTTTAATTGTCTGGATGCCTTAGATTGGGCATGTAGAAGCAAATGAATTTAGATCTCGTGTGCAGACGACAGAAAAGGTTGTTTTTTTCTTACCGTAGAGTGAAAGTGAAAAGATAATTGCGCATTTCTAAGGAAGCTAAAACTGTTCGAATTACTGAAAAAAGACAGTAGTTTTCTCATGTTTATTCAACTTAGATAGAAACATGTGGATCTGCTGCCTGTCTCGTGTTTAATATCTCGAGGATAATGTTTGTGATCACGAAAATGTCTGATGTAAGAAACATTGAACACAAGATTAAGTGCATACTAAAAATTAGACGTAAGAAAATAAACATTTAAAACATGGATATACAGTAAAATTCCTCTATTAAGACCACCATTGGGTGTAAAGGGAAGTGGTCTTAATTGTGAGTTGGTCTTAATACTGGGTTGAGACCTCGGCAACATACCGGTATGTTTTACATAATTATGCAAGTTCATAAGGGGAAAAAAGAACATTATTTAGACAGAGCAAAATACATTATTCATCAATATGATGTTATTATATTCAATAATTAAACACTTCAATAATCATTACTGAATAAGCATTTCAATAATTTCATTTTCGTTTCTCCATGCTGAGGATTTGTCTGACACAATTAGAATTTAACTGTAAATATTCTGAGTTATGAAGTTCGAATAAATTTCAAAATAAGATCTTACGTTTTTTAACAGAATTAACCCTGAAGCAAATTAACTCAGTATTTTATTCAACCAACTAAAAGGATTTCTTTTTCAATCAACATAGGTAAGCATCGATCTAAGATTATATTTTGCTTTGAACCCCAGCAAACTGAAAACTTATTATACCCCCGAGGATTCAGATCCCTTCCCAATTATTTACTCGTGTCTCAATTAAGTTGTAATTGAATCAATTTTAAGTAACACTTATATCATCCTTTAGTATCCTTACTTTCAGTAATCACCTGAAGAAAATTTGTTTTTCACAGCACAGACTTTCTTTTGTTTACACATGCAGCTGTCGTAAAGCAGTGTCGTAAACATGGCGGTGTACTCAACTGATAATGATGACATGCCCGGGGAGCACTAATTTTGAGTGGTCGTAATCGAGGCATTACAATAAGAAGAAAATATACAAAATGATCTTGACAAGATGGTCGCATTACCGGATTAGCGGCGTGGTCTTAATTCTGATAAATACCTGTAATAGGACAAGAATAAAAATGTTTGGTTCTTTTCAAAAGTGCCCGTAATAGCGGCGCGGTCTTAATTTCGGTGTGGTCGTGAGGTGGTAATCTACTGTATTGACATCTTCTCTGTGTTTTGGGATCTTCGGTTTCATCAGGCCCCAAGATTGATCGTTATTTGGGTTTGAGGTCATGTTTCAGACGTTAGGGAATCTGAAGTTTTTCCACTTCGAAAAATTGCTTCACCAGAGTTTTGATACGGCTTAACACCGAACTCGGATTTACCAATTCAAATAAAAAAAAGGTCAATGATCAAAATCTTTTGTTTATATTTCCGTTTTACGGACAAAATTTATACATTATAGTATTAACAACAGGCATTGTTTACCAACGTATTATGATTGAAAACATAATTTCCCCCAAACTCATGTAAATATGGCTTCTTTATTTGACTTAACTTGAACCTACAAATTCTCCAATAGCATCTACACCTTTATTTCGGACATACACTATTTGGTCAAAGTTATGTTCATCTGACGTGTACAGTTCGAGTTTGCAAAAGCACATTCGACAGATCTATACATCACATTCTTCTAGATTCTGGTACTTATCTCAGTGGAAATCTTTGTTTCATCCTAACAGATGCACAGTTACTTGTAACTCCCGACCAATATAATTTTATCCTTCGTGTCTCAGAAGAGATACTAAAGTTACAACATCAACACGAAATAAAGACGTTATTTTCACACGCAAATCGATAGCAACAATATTGCATCTCACTTTTATCAGCCCAAATCTTAAGTGGTATTGTAAACCACTTGTTTAATTTAAGCGAATTCAGCCGAGCTTTATCGCACAGTATCGATTACACGTCGTGTCTACATTAACTTGAAACATAAGACATGACTAGCAATAAAATGTTCCTATTTCACCATTTCTTTGTCAACCTTGTATTACCGTGGCTATAATAACATGAAGGGCAGATGTGAAGCAACTGTGTAAATTAACACCTCTTTGGTGCGCTATCAAAATCGTGTTTTGAATTTAGATGAATTTCCTCTAAATCAATATACTAAATTTTCCCTTTTCTGGTCAAATAATTTCCTTGTATGTTGAAACCACAACAATTAACGTACAGTAAAACACCGACTGTGACACTAAAACCCACTCAGAGGTTTACCTGCCTTTCCTTTCGTGGTCTTGACAAACCCATCTCCCAGACCCTACCAAACAAACCCTCCCTACTACAACACAAACTGGACATGAACTGAAACATGTCTTTCTTTAATAAAACAAAACAAATACAATGTTCCTTGTATCTATTAATCTATTTAACATGTGAATAGTTAATCCATAAACAATATAACAATGCCATTTTTCAATAATTTGAATATCATTAAGTCGATCAGGTTTTTTTAAATACAAATGTATTTACGGCATAAAATCTACATGACAATTACTGTATGTAAAATATTGAAAACATGGTTTCACGAAATGAAATAAATTAAAATGCATTGTTTTAATGTTAACTTTATTATGTTATATAACTTAAAAACTCCTCTAATGAGGAATTTATTGTTTTCATTAACTAAATTAAACTTCCCCAAACTTACATCAATATAAACAATACTTTATAAAATAAACCGAGATAAAATATGTTTCCCATGATAAACAGTGAAGAATCTGTCTCTCTTTAATTCAAGTGGAGTTAACAACAAAGACATACTGTGTAAATTACAAGACAGGAAAAGTAACCATTCAACAAGCTATGATGCTAAATACTACACAGCTAACATTCACAAACATTAAATATTAGATTTTTATAGAACCCATCTTTCCTTTTATTGCCACTACAATACTTAAGTTCCTTGTCTGGCTATATTAACATTTCTTATACATGTAAATGCACTGGCTGGAAGAACATTGCAAAGAACATTGCATGAATAAACTTTAAATGTATGTAACATATCTGTTCTGTTTCAATGTACAAAAGTTTCTGCAAAGGGCAGACTAGAAATAAAATGCAAATTTGCACTTCACATAAATGAACTTTTCTTTAAATCAAATGCAATGTTTTATGAATACATGTATTTATCAACCAATTAATACATAAATAAAAATTTGTTCTTTGTAGAAAATATTACATTGTATAAAGATTTGATCATACAATAAAAATATTGCATAATGAGAGCACCATTACTGAACAAGTGAAATGTTTAACAACAGTACATTTATCATTAGAAAATATATCTAACTGGCTTCACTTATCAACATGACTCCTTACTATATACCCTTATACAAGTTATAACAGGGTATTTAAGCTATAAAATATACCAAACCTCTTACAGATGGACAAACCAGGTAAGCTCTGGACTTTCCATAACTTAATTATAAAAATTCTTTGTGTTTAGAAAAAAAAGTAATAACAAATTCATATTCAAATGATACAAGGATTTTGTAAGGGAGCATCTATTTTAAAGATTTTTATTTCTTCAATGACATTTTCCAGTTAAATTATTCATAAAATTTTCATACGAGAAATTTTTTTTTTAATTTAGTTACTGATTTGAATTAATTATAGATATTTCTTGTTACATTTATCTATTAAACTTCAGTTAACAATACAGTCCATCTCTAAAAGTCATCAGATACAAAAGACAGCTTAAACATTGTTACTATGTGTAAACACACATCAATATTTCACAATAAAGACCTCCCCACAGACCAACAACATACCATAAGACATTTGTTAAAAATATGAACATCACTATCTATAGTAAACGACATTGCTTATAAGTGGTGCATAAACTAATTTTGTTAACATCAATTATAACAAACAGTCATATCATATAAATGCAGTAAAATTTTTGGCAAAGGGATTTAAAATTAATATGATAAATGAAAAATAAATAGATGTATATAATTGATATTTAAATTCTATTTAAAAATATTCCTTAAGCAAATAGACATTGACTGATGGATGTGTGACAGTACCAGTATATATTATGACTATCACTTTTAATATAATGTTTAGTTTTAAATTTATATTTCTTAACTGTTTACAAATTTTAGGTTTAGCAACACTAAATTCATTAACCATCTAAGTTTACACACAACCTGCTAAATGACAAACCAACCAACCACTATGGCACACAACATGCAAAGATCAACAGAATATAGTATAAGATGTGTTACAGAAACAGAGGATCCATTATTCCTTATTCTTGGTAAAATCTTTGTAAATGTTGCCAGTTTTGACAGATGGCAACATTAGCTACTCTTACTAACTTATCATAAGACAGATAAAGACCATCTATCAATGGATGTAATGTATGAAAAGAGAATGTAAAATGTTCTTCCTATAACAGTGATGACTGTACTGTATGAATTACAACACTGCTACAATTACAATGACATTTTGTGCAAATCTAGATTCTTTCCTCAACAAATTCAAGGTATGAAATGAAAGCTTTCCTGTCATCTCGTATTTCTGTATGTAGTTATGTTGGAACGATTTGGCTACACCCCACATATAATGAACATGGTTTCAACAATACTGTCAACAAAATCAATTTTGTCTATTCTACAACACAAAAGATAACATTCAGTTAACATATATAAAGAATTCCACTGACTGCAAATTACCTGAAAAATCAGCTCCATTATTTTCAGTTATACATGTAAGAGTAAGAAACAGACAAGTGTCAAAGTATCTCTTCTAATATGAAAGAGTCTTGCCCTGTAGTTATAAAGTCTATTTGTTATAATAATTATCCAGGTTTCTTCTTTCATTATATTGCTGCTGGTTGCTCTCCCTTGGTTCAATATAGCTAGCACGCTTGTCTTGGTACTGGGGTGGGCCACTGTATGCAGGGGGCTGGACAGGGTAATTGGAGGAGTAAGAGGGGTTGGTCTGTGAAGAAGGTTGGTATGATGGGTGACTGTAGGACTGGGATGAGGGTGTGTTTCTCTGTGCTGAAAACTGACTCTGAGGTACAGTAGGTGGGGCATTTTGGGTAGGGTAGTGGGGTCCTTGCACATGAGGGTCTCTGACATTGGTTCTACCTGTAGCAGGGTTCCTCATGGGCATGTTCTGATAAAATGGAGGTGACTGAGAGTTTGTGGCAGGCTGTCGCTGATTTTGCTGTGAGGGTTGGGGAGGGTGGTAGGGGTTTGGTGGCCTTGAACTTTTGCTTGTACTGTTTGCATTGTATTCTTGGTAGGTACTCTGAGTGTAAGAATGTGGAGGTGGAGCTTGATATTCATAACTCGAACCTACTGAATCTTGTGAATGATTATGTGAACCATAACTCTGAGACTTAGGAGGGTAATTGTAATTAGCCGGGACATTCTCATAAGAGTTGTCCCCCATACTACTAGGTGCTGAGTGATTTTGATACACAGGGGCATTTTGACTGGCTGATGACTGGGAGTCAGATCTAGGATACTGAGATCTAGGTTTGGGACCTGGGGATGAACTGCGCTGCATGTCAGTTGCCCTAGGGGTCACTGCCCTACGAACTGGTCCTGGTGAATGACTCCTTGGATCCATTCGTTGAGAGTTAGGGGGCTGGCTCTGCTGCTGAGGTGTTGGAGTGACTGGTGTTGACCTTGTTGTCTGTACAGACCCATATCGAAACTTTTGACTTGAATAGTGGGGATTTGGGGCAAGACCTAGGGGCTGGGAACCTGAACCTGGAGGAGGCCTCTGAGACTGTGAAGTCAGAGTATCAGGTCCTGGATAAAGACCTGAGAATTCATTAGGTCGTATTGAGTCCTGCAATGGGTAACTAGGGGTGACCTGAAACACAGGATGACCCCTACTATTATCAGACCTCTGCACATATGCCGTAGGGGGACCTGATGCTGGTCCAAGAAGTTCAGTACTTGACCTCAATCCTTGCACTGGTCCAGTGGAATACCTGTCCTCATACGGAACTGCAGACTGACTTTTATCTGTAGCCTCTGGTGGAGTACTCTTGCTCCGTACTGGCTGCAAATTCTCATAGACTGGAGGCTGGGCCACATGCTGGGCCTCTTGCTGCTCTGCCTTCACACTGCCTAACTTTCTCCATACAACCTGAAAAATGTGTGCCATCTGTGGTATGAATTTGTCACTAACAACAGAACTGCCTTTCCCAACATAAAAATATTTGCTTCTAAAACACTCGTCAAAACAGATCCTATCTTTTGTCCCTTAATGAAAGCAACCACAAAGAAGAACCATTAAGCAAACCACTCATTGATTTAATAACCAGTAATCTCTTAGTAATTACAATTACTTACAGCCTAACAATCTTCACTGCTTGAAAAATGACATTTATTTGTTGGCTGTGCAAAATTTTCTCATTCCTGGTACATATCAGAACTATAATTCAAGCCATGAGTTTCAGACATAGAGTTAATGTAAGGATCGACCATTCATATTGACTGCTATTCTCAGTGAATTCATGATGTCAAAGACAGGTGAGTGTAAAATATTCACTTACATTGCACATCTCTCGGACAATGGCTTTTTCTTTATCATCAAGTGTGTTCTCCTCTCCCACAGCTGTTTGTGGCCTCTCCAAGTTCTCATGTACCTCTAACACCTGTGGGACACAAAAAAAGATTATTGTTTTCAGAGCTGAAGTCCATCTTCTTTAGTATTTCACCTGTGTGGAATGGTAAGCTTAATGTTCAAATGTTGCACATGCCCAGATCAGTTCTAGAACCCTTTCCTCTTTATGAACTAACCAGTTTTCTTACATTCAGCAAGACTACAATGGTTCCCCACTGATCAATATATAAGGTGATACAATGGTTCCCCAGTTTTGGTATCAAATACAGACTTGTTACACACTCCACTGATCAATATATAACTTATAAGGTGATACAATGGTTCCATCAGCTTTGGTATCAAATACTGACTTGTTACACACTCCACTGATCAATATATAACTTATAAGGTGATACAATGGATCCATCAGCTTTGGTATCAAATACAGACTTGTTACACACTCCACTGATCAATATATAACTTATAAGGCGATACAATGGTTCCATCAGCTTTGGTATCAAATACTGACTTGTTACACACTCCACTGATCAATATATAACTTATAAGGTGATACAATGGTTCCTCAGCTTTGGTATAGAATACTGTCTTGTTACACACTCCACTCATTCATAAAATAAATATTTCAAACTAAATTTTTCTCATCAGCTCATAAATTTGCATGACAATGTTTAACCAGAAGAATATTAAGAAATACATTATGCTGTATCAATTTTCTATAGTTTCATGACACACCTTTTAGGGATACAACTGTAATTAGACAATACAAGAATTTCACAAAGTACAAGCAAAAAATAACTGAAGAATACATCAGTTCATGTTTTCTTTTAAAGACAGTATTTGTCTTTACCTTCATGGCATGCACCACTGCCTCTGGTTTGTTAGGACTTGTTCCCTTGCCATCGCTACTGTCCACAGCTTGAGTACCATCAGGACCTAAGCGCTGGGTACCAGTAACCTTGAATAATTAAGATTTTTATCTTAAGTGCAATCACCATAAAAAATATAAAAGAATGCAGAGTAAAAGTCGGGACTAAAATTTCCACAACTAATATTTTACACAGCAGTATTTCTGAATCCCTTTGTAGATGCAATGTCAAGATTAACGGCAACAAATATGCACTATTTAACTGCTAAATGAAATATGTTTAGCTGTCTAAAATAGAAGTTTGATATAAAACAGAAGGTAAGATTTTTTATTCATATAAACACAAGTACGAAGCTCACTTACCTGAGCATGTGGTGTCTCTTTCAACTGACTGTCTGTGGTCCTGGCTACCTGCTTTAAAATGTATCCAATACAGTTAGCATTTCAACTGACGCAACAAAAAGCATCTTTTGTTAAATTACATATATATTACACTAGCAGAAGATGTATAGTAAACTGCACCTTTATAATGGAAAATACTTTATATAACCTCATTTACACTGCTCTCTCCTATAATCTCAGAAATCAGGGGAAAATCTACAAAACTGTAAGCTGTACCTTTTTACTTCTTTAACTCCCAAAACAGTTAGATGCTCTGTACATCACAGATCTAATGCAATGTATCATCATTTCTGCTGTCAGTCATGTAGGCAAAGCATTTCATATATTAAATATATCATTTCAATATAAAATCAGTAAAATCACTGAAATGTGTCCTCAATGAAGCAATACTGAATAAATTAAGATGCCTATCAGATATACTCTGATAAATTGGTACAATTACTCGGTACCAACCTTAGATACTTTCTTCTTTTCCTTTTCAAGATGTCGCACTTTGTCCTCCAGATGTCTTATATATTCATTTGTTGCTGCAATTAAAATGAAAAAATGCAAATAGTAGATACACTGTCTACAGCATAAAATGATGATAAAATAATTGAAGAAATATTTCAATGTAATTCATGATAACTTTGGGCTATAAATAAATATAATAAAATTTTTTTTACATGCAGACTTCTCCATTCAACACTGCATGACCAATGTTGATCTTTTAAAATCTCTGTCCTAACAATTTATGAAACACATTTTAATTACTTAGAAGTTAACTTCATAGCAATAAAAAAAACATCCATAATTTTCAAACACAGGAAGAGTGTTCCATCTGGCCAGCAGCAGGTGAAACTCTAAGCTAGATACATTATCTAAATTGAGATTAGTATTATATCCCTACCTTGGTACTAAGGAATTATTCTTAGAAGTTAATACCATTTTATCAAAAACATTATGTGACTCCTTACAAAAATAAAATCTAAAGAAGTGTGTCATTTCTAAATAATTCTATAAATTTTAGAAACCACTGGCTATTATGGTAGCTGGTAATACTGACATACAATGTAGGTACAGGTGACTTACTCTCTGTATTACTGTTGATGTTTTGAAGCTGGCTGACAGGTACAAGTTCAATATCATTCTGCTGAAGTTCTTCATTCCCGGCTATGGTACTACTGCTGCTACCATCCCCCTCATCTCGGGGCTGACTAGCCCGCAATCTCTCCTGATCTAGGTACAGACACAGCTCTTTCAGATCCAAATTATCTGAAATCAACTCTTGCTGTTTATTTTCTAACTCCTTTAACTTTTCTTGGTAAGCCGACACTTCACTGCGCATAACACTTGCAGTGTATCGCCCGAATCTCTGCCACTCTCTGGCAAGCTTTCTCCCTCGTTGTCGATCATCGTCTAGGAAGCAGCACAAGTCCCGTAACTCTTGGTTATCATCCTGAAGGTTCTGATTGATATCCTTAAGTCCTCTTACTTCCAATAATAAGATCTGCATTCTTTTGTTCACATCTTTTACAATGTTTGAATGTTCAGCAACAAGATTACGGTTCTCTGCCTCAAGCCTCCTAACAATATGCAGCAACTCCTCTGGACCCCGCCTTCTTAAATCTTCATCTGATGTCCTTGTCAGTGCTAGCAGAGATGCGCTCTGTGAGATAGGTTTGTAAGCACTTGGGGTTGGGGTACTTCGGGCACTTGAGTTAGATATGCTTGAGGTAGGGATTGAAGATACACTGCCTGTCTCCATTGCAAAAAAATGTCTGAAATATTAAAGCATACTTTAAAAGTTCAAACTAATTCATGCAACAAGGAAATACTGAACTATATATTGCTCAACAATTGTCAAGTCAAACAAGTCACTGCTTTTTAAAATAAGGCGATCTTTTATGTATCCTCATGAGAATTTGAAAATGCAAGACTACTGAAAAAACTAGCTTCCAGGTCTTTAAGTCTGAATGCTAAAACTGCAAAAGATCAGTTAAAAGCACATTTTTTTACTTAACTGTTTAAGTTTCATATAGACTTGCCACATGGACAAAATGTCTAGACATTCTGCTAGATAAGTGTTAAGATACAGAATATGCTCTGTATTTTGGAAAATTTTCCTCATTAATTATAATGTAATATGTGCCCAACCACATACAATTGGGCAAATCCGCATATGCACCCACAGATCAAAGTGAGACGTAGAAGGTGAACAACTATAAAATGTCAACCTAAAAATCGGTTCATTTTCAGAGGCAAAATAGTATGTGAGACTAGCAAAACCCTGACCAGATTTCAGAAAATCCCGATATTCAGCATCGATTCCAGCTGTCCCTTTTCTCACTAAGACATGCAATACAGTATCCTTTTTCAAGAAAGAAAAAGCATTTCCCCATCATTAAGACATAACATCATTGCTGTATTTTCTGTCTTTCATCAAAAAAACGTACGTACGTATTTCAGTTGATATGCCCAGTGTCTTAATATCAAAGTGAACTCTCAGTCACATTTCCTAAATAAATAAATCTGACAAAACCATTCTGTAATTTTTCAATTTTTTTAACAATTACTTAAAATTTAAATTATTGAGTAGATCAAATAAATACTCTTTCAAATGGTGGTCTTTAATGACACAAACAAAAGCCTGGAACTGTCAAACTTTACTTTAGATAAACAAAATAACCTTACCTGTTCTCAAAAATACAATCAAAACAACATGGCGCCGAAATTTTGACAGGCGGTGTCCAGGTAAATTATTCCTATGATAATTTCTCAAGGAAAGCAATGAATTTTGATAATCAAGTAAATCAAAAATATTAAGCAGCCTAACATGTTAGCAATACGATAAACTTTGTACTAAAACAAAGCCACCTTTTAACTGAATATACATGGAATTTAATATTATACAAAGGGGTTTGAATGAAACGCCTAGGGCTTTCTTTAGTAACATAATTCTTGATGGAAAATAAACAAAGGCTGTCACTGTAGGACCTTTATGACATATGTCCCGGAAGTTTAATTTTACACCAAAGCGTTAATGATATTTATTTGTATAAAACAGCCTTCAACACACACCACCTTCAAGAGGCTTTTCACCTACAATGTCGACTGTGAATTTTTCCCTTATAACGGCAAGTGTATTTTAGATTAAGCCTCAAGTTGTCGTCCTACTGACTAGATTTCAGTTAATGAATTTATCGTTTCAACTTTCATTCCAGTTTTTGCAACATTGAAGCTTTGTTAACAAATTTAAATTTACCTGATGCGTAAATAGTTAACCCTTTTTACTGCATATTTCATTCACGAGATTTTCGTGCAAAAAAGAACTGAACTCCCAACACTGCCAATGGGTAGTCACAAGGAATTGTGGGAAGAAATCCACAGCCATCGATAGTAAGAATGAAATTTAGCCGGAGCTAGGGTCAGTTTGGAGAACAAATATTAAACTTAAAACATAGAGAATATGTATTTCAGCCAATCTTTCTTCAAGCTTGTTATTTCATTTAAAGATCTTGAGTATTAAAGAAAACATGCTACTTTACAAGAAAATATCATGAAAGCTTAGTTCTCTGTCAATGTCCAACCGCTGACTTAAAATATTGATTAATTTTGCCTCTTCTTTTCCCACATTTAATTTACACTTCTAGCATTAAACTGTCAGCAAGCAAATTGTTTTGTAACTGTGGTCTCTTTTCACGGAAAAGAACACCTTCCATGTTAGAGATTGTAACAAGTAGCAAACCGTCGGCATTTTTTCTATGTATGTATGAGGAAGTAACATAAGCGGCTTGAATCAAATATGGAATAAACGTAGAACATTGCTAGTACATATGAAGACTTTCAATCATTCTAGATAAAACTTCCCATTTATTGCAATGATCTTATGTAATGCGCTACAAACTAGTTGCCAAATCCATAGTTATTAGAATTCAAAACTGTTCTGAAAAGTAAAATCAGGCAAACTTAGTGACATTACAAGTTTTATCAGTAATAAAGATTAACCTGTGTTCAAAGTTTAGGCAAGTTTCAAACATATTCTGATTTTAAACAAAGGTTAAAAATCGATCATGAAAAAGCCGTAAGCTTTGCATAAAAATCCACAGGTTTTGAACTGAATATCTTTCCATGAATTTTGTGTTACATTACCTAAGTAAACAAGATATGTTTGTAAAACATGTATGCCCCCTATCGGCAGCCAATTAGTCATGTGGCCAGATTCTTGTGACTGACTTTTGACCTAGTGACCAGATATACATGTTATCTAAAATGTAAGTCTCACAGTCCACAAAACCCGATGCCATTTAGTAGCCAAGTTATTGGTCTGAATTGTTTTGACATACATGTGACTTTGACCTTTGACCCCAAAATCAATAGGGGTCATCTACTGGCCAAGACAAATGCAGATATGAAGTTTGAGGGTCAACGGCGCATGGGTTGTCAAGTTATTGATTGGAAACCATTTTTTACCTACAAGGTCAATGTGACCTTGACCTTTGACCCCTTGATCCCAAAATCAATAGGGGTCATCTGCTGGTGATGGACAATCATCCTACCAAGTTTGAAGTTTCTAGGCCTAAGCGTTCTCTAGTTATTGATCGGAAACCGTTTTTAAGATGAAAGTCTCTGTGATCTTGACCTTTGACCTAATGACCTCAAAGTCAATAGGGGTCATCTACTGGTGATGAGCAACCAGTATACCAAGTTTGGTGAACCTAGGTCAAAGCGTTCTCTAGTTATTGATCGGAAACCGTTTTAAGGATGAAAGTCTCTGTGATCTTGACCTTTGACCTAATGACCTCAAAGTCAATAGTGATCATCTACTAGTGATGACCAACCAGCATACCAAGTTTGGTGAACCTAGGTCAAAGCGTTCTCTATTTATTGATCAGAAACCGTTTTTAGGATGAAGGTCCCTGTGAGCTTGACCTTTGACCTAATGACCTCAAAATCAATAGGGGTCATCTACTGGTGATGACCAACCAGCATACTAAGTTTGGTGAACCTAGGTCAAAGCGTTCTCTAGTTATTGATAGGAAACCGTTTTTAGGATGAAGGTCCCTGTGAGCTTGACCTTTGACCCCTTGACCCCAAAATCAATAGGGGTCATCTACTAGTGATGGACAATCATCCTACCAAGTTTGAAGTTTCTAGGCCTAAGCATTCTTTAGTTATTGGTCGGAAACGGTTTCTACCTACAAGGTCAATGTGACCTCGACCTTTGACCCCTTGACCCCAAAATCAATAGGGGTCATCTACTGGTGATGGACAATCATCCTATCAAGTTTGAAGTTCCTAGGCCTAAGCATTCTTTAGTTATTGGTCGGAAACCATTTGGTCTACGGACCGACGGACCGACCGACAGACAGACAATTGCAAAGCAATATACCCCCTCTTCTTTGAAGTGGGGGCATAATTAGTAATCGTTGTAAAACAGGCGCATTGGGCGTGTACGTCAAGTTGAAGATGAATACTGCTAACATGAGAGTGGCTTGAAGTTGACCTGCTCTCCACGAAACTTGGCCAGGATATATCTTTTCGAAGTTAAGTTAGGCTGAAACTTATTGAAAAAGGGTCAAGGTTGAACAACAGGAAAACACAGCAAACGCGAAAGCATGATGATAACGTTTGTATATTCTCAAACTTATTGAAATCAAAACACTTTTAAACCCCGGAGACGAAAAAAAGGTTGTCAACACATTGCAACAAAAGCCGTTTCCAGTCCACTGCCTATAGATTCGTGAACCCGTGGTTTAAAAATCTTCATTCATATGATACAACCTGTTTAACCCACGTGAATCTCGTGCACGAACAATACGTGCTAGCTATTTCAGAAAAGAAAAAAGTAATGGACGTGGAAATGGGATTTCATACACGGTATGTTCTTTTAATTATTTCCAATGTTAATGTGTTGGAAAGCCCGTCAGTTTGCCAACGTCCATTCTAAATACAGTTTTAAATAATAAAAAATTGAAGAGAGTGTTTTTTTTTTCTTTGACGTGATTATGCTGTCCATTTATATATAAACAAATATTCATTATTTACAGCAAAGGTAAAGTCCGACTTTTAAAGCAGACTTAGGCTTGGTCCGACCAGAGAACAACATAAAAGAGATAATTATATATTTGTACCTCTAAATGAAAACATGCTGAATGCAGAATTTATCTATTCTCTTCGATTTATGTAGTAAATCTTAAAGCAATCTTAGTAGTTGGACACAAGGTAAAATTTTCAAAATATATAGAAAATTGCCTTTTTGAATTTACTACGTGTACTGTGTTATTTCCAAGAGTTTATTAGGAAAGGATGCAACACATAGTCTTATCATACATTTGATGAAATTCCTTGGTTTTGGCGTCTTTTTCTTGCCAGTTGTTTCACTATTTCATAAATGTATAAACTGTTTTTTTTCTAAAAAAGTTTTTCTATTGCTCTTTCCTTATTTATTGTATAGAATAATTAGTCAAAATGATATTGATTTTGTCTCAAAAAAGACTGAAACTTGTAGCGGAAGCATGAAGGGTCTGACAATTTGTACATTGACTGACTACTTCTCTCTTTCTTTGATTTTATCATTTATTTTCATCTATACTATCATTTCTTTTTCTTCGTTTTCATTATGCATTTATTTTCCATAGTTTATTCAATAGGACATATCTAGAAATCTCAAATAACGGTATTTTCTCAATAATTTAGTCATGGTTTAAAACTACAATAACTATCACCATTCACCTTAAAACAACTGTCAAGGTAGATGAGTAGTAGTTTTAACAGTTTACTTAGATTGCAGTTCAGATATATTGCATTCTTCTGTTCCAGTGTTGTTGTTCTTGTGTGGCCTTGTCTCCTGGGTATAATGTCAGTCTGTGTGCTCGGGGATCATTACACGCTCGAATATGGTAAGTCTTAGGACGATTCTGCCAAAGTGGTCAAGGATACTGATTTGTAACTTGTAACTCGGTGTCTCTAACTTCTAACAAACTTGGTCAGATGGTTTAGAGCTTCTCTGTCAATTCTACCGTCAAAACAAGGCTGTTCTTTACCAGGTTTTAGTTCTGGAAAATTCTCAGGTTAGACAAGGCTGACTTACATGCAATGCTTAAGGGTGACTCACATGCAATGCTTAAAGGTGACTCACATGCAATGCTTAAGGGTGGCTCACATGTAATACTTAAGAGTGACTCGCATGCAATGCTTAAGGGTGGCTCACATGCAATGCTTAAGGGTGGCTCACATGCAATGCTTAAGGGTGACTCACAGGCGATGCTTAAGGGTGGCTCACATGCAATACTTAAGGGTGACTCACGTGCAATACTTAAGGGTGGCTCACATGCAATGCTTAAGGGTGACTCACATGCAATGCTTAAGGGTGGCTCACATGCAATGCTTAAGGGTGACTCATATGCAATGCTTTAGGGTGGCTCACATGCAATGCTTAAGGGTGTTTACTGGAGAAAAAAGGTTCCAAACATCTCAAGAAGGACTAAACCTGATCATCGAACTAACATTGAAAGTATGAAAATAACATACAAAGCCGTTTGATGAGTAATTTTGACTAAGACTTTGTCTTAAAGCCATAAATTCCCATTCTTTTAAAATGTCAAAAGTGCATATTAAAATTGCAGAAAGATACTTAAAAATGTCGTTTTCTTGTTTACTTAGCGTGTCAGCCCTCTGGTGATATTGTTGTGACGAATCCGGATGTGGGCATTCTACATTCAGCAACTGCAGGCACCGGTACATACGTATGTAATGTGACAGCGGCAGCGGATAAATCAACATTCACAATTCAAGGTTGTGAAAAGGTCTGTAGCCTACATTCCAGTTAAAAATAATTAAAAATGATTGAATTATGTCGTTATTGTTTTGACAGATAGCAACTTAAAAACAAACTTAGAGCATTCTGTAGTCTGTAAATATTAGATTAAAAATTTGAAGAAAGTTAGACCGGCAATTTTACTGTGATTGGTGTAGAAACTGTATTAGAAACAGTGTGTTAAAAAAACATATCTCACTGGTAGAGCACAATATTTCAATGCATTATATCAAAGACGTTTATTCTCTTTTAACAGAATACAGACATAGCGTTGACTCTCAGTACTCGAAGCAGTGAGAATGCTACTGGTGATGGTATAGTTGGGGGAAGCTATTCAGAAACTTACATTCTCCGCTGCAATGAAATCGGCGAGGATGGGGTTATCTTCAATGTCTCATTTAATATGGATGTACAAATGTACGTTTTTGTCAATTTTTATACCCATACTAGCAGGAGGTCCATTGTAACTCATGTAGAGTGGTTTAAAAGAGAGGTTTACATGTCACACGTGCTCAGATTGGAGGAAAGCAGCTTATTTTACTTGAAGATGTTAAGTACTTAGTATTTTAACTGCATGTGTTTGAATATAATTATGTCTATTGATAGTCATGTATGAATCATAATCGGCTTAGATTTAGAATGATAGGGAAAGGATCAGTCGAGCTTTGTTAAGAAATTCGAGTCAGGTTGTAAACGATCACTTAAGGACACTTACATGTCATATCTGCCTCCTGCACTTTAATGCGATAACATGTCACATCTGCCTCCTGCACTTTAATGCGACTACATGTCATATCTGCCTCCTGCACTTTAAGGCGATTCTATGTCATATCTGCCTCCTGCACTAAGACGATTCTATGTCATACCTGCCTCTTGCACTTTAAGACGATTTCATGCCATATCTGCCTCCTGCACTTTAAAGCGATTGAATGTCATATCTGCCTCCTCCATTTTAAGGCGATTACATGTCATATCTGCCTCCTGCACTTTCAGACGATTCTATGTCATATCTGACTCCTGCACTTTAAAACGATTTTAGGTCATATCTTCCTCCTGCACTTTAAGACGATTTTTTGTCATATCTGCCTCCTGCACTTTAAGACGATTTTATGTCATATCTGCCTCCTGCACATGAAGACGATTTTATGTCATATCTGCCTCCTGCTCTTTAATAAGATTTCATGTCATATCTGCCTCCTGCACTTGAATAAGATTTTATGTCATATCTGCCTCCTGCACTTTTATAAGATTTAATGTCATACTTGCCTACTGCACTTTAATAAGATTTTAAGTCATATTTGCCTCCTGCATTTAAGACGATTTTAGGTCATATCTGCCTCCTGCTCTTTAAGGCGATTCCATCTCATATCTGCCTACTGCACTTTAAGACGATTTTAGGTCATATCTGCCTCCTGCACTTTAAGAAGATTTTAGGTCATATCTGCCTCCTGCATTTCAATAAGATTTTAGGTCATATCTGCCTCCTGCACTTTAATAAGTTTTTATGTCATATTTTCCTTAAGCATTTTAAGAAGATTTTAGGTCATATTTGCCTCCTGCACTTGAAGACGATTTTATGTCATATCTGCCTTCTGCACTTTTAGACGATTTAAGGTCATATCTGCCTCCTTCACTTTAATAAGATTTTATGTCATATTTGCCTCCTACACTTTAAGACGATTTTAGGTCATATCTGCCTCCTGCTCTTTAAGGTGATTCTATCTCATATCTGCCTCCTGCTCTTCAAGGTGATTCTATGTCATATTTGCCTCCTGCACTAAGACGATTCTATGTCATATCTGCCTCCTGCACTTTAAGACGATTCCATGTGATATCTGCTTCCTGCACTTTAAGACGATTCCATATCATATCTGCCTCCTGCACTTAAAGGCGATTACATGTCATATCTGCCTACTGGACTTTAAGGCGATTACATGTCATATCTGCCTACTGCACTTTAAGACGATTTTATGTCATATCAGTCTCCTGCACTTTAAGTTGATTACATGTCATATCCGCCTCATGCCCTTTAAGGCGATTACATGTCATATCTGCCTACTACACTTTAAGGCGATTAAATGTTATATCTGCCTACTGCACTTTAAGACGATTTTATGTCATATCTGTCTCCTGCACTTTAAGTTGATTACATGTCATATCCGCCTCATGCCCTTTAAGGCGATTACATGTCATATCTGCCTGCCTTCGGCACTTTAAGGCGATTACATGTCATATCTGCCTACTGCACTTTAAGGCGATTCTATGTCATATCTGCCTCATGCACTTTAAGGCGATTAATTGTCATATCTGCCTACTGCACTTTAAGGCGATTACATGTCATATCTGCCTACTACACTTTAAGGCGATTAAATGTTATATCTGCCTACTGCACTTTAAGACGATTTTATGTCATATCTGTCTCCTGCACTTTAAGTTGATTACATGTCATATCCGCCTCATGCCCTTTAAGGCGTTTACATGTCATATCTGCCTACTGCACTTTAAGGCGATTCTATGTCATATCTGCCTCCTGCACTTTAAGGCGATTCCATGTCATATCTGCCTCCTGCACTTTAAGGCGATTCCATGTCATATCTGCCTTCTGCACTAAGACGATTCTATGTCATATCTGACTCCTGCACTAAGAGGATTTTATGTCTTATCTTCCTCCTTTACTTTAAGACGATTTAAGGTCATATCTGCCTCCTGCACTTTAAGACGATTTTATGTCATATTTGCCTCCTGCACTTTAAGACGATTTTAGGTCATATCTGCCTCCTGCACTTTTAAGCGATTGAATGTCATATCTGCCTCCTGCACTTTAAGACGATTTTAGGTCATATCTGCCTCCTGCACTTTAATTAGATTTTATGTCATATCTGCCTCCTGCACTTAAATAAGATTTAATGTCATATCTGCCTCCTGCACTTTTAGACGATTTAAGGTCATATCTGCCTCCTGCATTTTAATAAGATTTTATGTCATATTTGCCTCCAACACTTTAAGATGATTTTAGGTCATATCTGCCTCCTGCTCTTTAAGGTGATTCTATGTCATATCTGCCTCCTGCACTAAGACGATAACATGTCATATCTGCCTCCTGCACTTTTATAAGATTCTATGTCATATTTGCCTCCTGCACTAAGACGATTCTATGTCATATCTGCCTTCTGCACTTTAAGACGATTCCATGTCATATCTGCCTCCTGCACTTAAAGGCGATTACATGTCATATCTGCCTACTGGACTTTAAGGCGATTACATGTCATATCTGCCTCCTGCACTTTAACGCGATCACATGTCATATCTGCCTACTGCACTTTAAGGCGATTAATTGTCATATCTGCCTACTGCACTTTAAGGCGATTCTATGTCATATCTGTCTCCTGCACTTTAAGTTGATTACATGTCATATTTGCCTACTGCACTTTAAGGCGATTCCATGTCATATCTTCCTCCTGCACTTTAAGTCGATTACATGTCATATTTGCCTACTGCACTTTAAGGCGATTCCATGTCATATCTTCCGCCTGCACTTTAAGTCGATTACATGTCATATTTGCCTACTGCACTTTAAGGCGATTCTATGTCATATCTGCCTACTGGACTTTAAGGCGATTACATGTCATATCTGCCTCCTGCACTTTAAGGCGATTACATGTCATATCTGCCTACTACACTTTAAGGCGATTAAATGTTATATCTGCCTACTGCACTTTAAGACGATTTTATGTCATATCTGTCTCCTGCACTTTAAGTTGATTCCATGTCATATCTGCCTCATGCCCTTTAAGGCGTTTACATGTCATATCTGCCTACTGCACTTTAAGGCGATTCTATGTCATATCTGCCTCATGCACTTTAAGGCGATTCCATGTCATATCTGCCTCCTGCACTTTAAGGCGATTCCATGTCATATCTGCCTTCTGCACTAAGACGATTCTATGTCATATCTGACTCCTGCACTAAGAGGATTTTATGTCTTATCTTCCTCCTGCACTTTAAGACGATTTAAGGTCATATCTGCCTCCTGCACTTTAAGACGATTTTATGTCATATTTGCCTCCTGCACTTTAAGACGATTTTAGGTCATATCTGCCTCCTGCACTTTTAAGCGATTGAATGTCATATCTGCCTCCTGCACTTTAATTAGATTTTAGGTCATATCTGCCTCCTGCACTTTAATTAGATTTAATGTCATATCTGCCTCCTGCACTTTTAGACGATTTAAGGTCATATCTGCCTCCTGCACTTTAATAAGATTTTATGTCATATTTGCCTCCTACACTTTAAGATGATTTTAGGTCATATCTGCCTCCTGCTCTTTAAGGTGATTCTATGTCATATCTGCCTCCTGCACTAAGACGATTACATGTCATATCTGCCTCCTGCACTTTTATAAGATTCTATGTCATATTTGCCTCCTGCACATAGACGATTCTATGTCATATCTGCCTTCTGCACTTTAAGACGATTCCATGTCATATCTGCCTCCTGCACTTAAAGGCGATTACATGTCATATCTGCCTACTGGACTTTAAGGCGATTACATGTCATATCTGCCTCCTGCACTTTAAGGCGATCACATGTCATATCTGCCTACTGCACTTTAAGGCGATTACATGTCATATCTGCCTCCTGCACTTTAAGGCGATTAATTGTCATATCTGCCTACTGCACTTTAAGGCGATTAATTGTCATATCTGCCTACTGCACTTTAAGGCGATTTTATGTCATATCTGCCTACTGCACTTTAAGGCGATTACATGTCATATCTGTCTCCTGCACTTTAAGTTGATTACATGTCATATTTGCCTACTGCACTTTAAGGCGATTCCATGTCATATCTTCCTCCTGCACTTTAAGTCGATTACATGTCATATTTGCCTACTGCACTTTAAGGCGATTCCATGTCATATCTTCCTCCTGCACTTTAAGACGATTTAAGGTCATATCTGCCTCCTGCACTTTAATAAGATTTTATGTCATATTTGCCTCCTACACTTTAAGACGATTTTAGGTCATATCTGCCTCCTGCTCTTTAAGGCGATTCCATGTCATATCTGCCTCCTGCAATAAGACGATTACATGTCATATTTGCCTCCTGCACTAAGACGATTCTATGTCATATCTGCCTCCTGCACTTAAAGACGATTCTATGTCATATCTGCCTTCTGCACTTTAAGACGATTTAATGTCATATCTGCCTCCTGCACTTTAAGTCAATTACATGTCATATCTGCCTCCTGCACTTTCAGGCGATTCTATGTCATATCTGCCTACTGCACTTTAAGTCGATTACATGTCATATCTGCCTCCTGCACTTTCAGGCGATTACATGTCATATCTGCCTGCCTTCGGCACTTTAAGGCGATTACATGTCATATCTGCCTGCCTTCGGCACTTTAAGGCGATTACATGTCATATCTGCCTCCTGCACTTTAAGGGGATTACATGTCATATCTGCCTCCTGCACTTTAAGTCAATTACATGTCATATCTGCCTCCTGCACTTTAAGGCGATTACATGTCATATCTGCCTCCTGCACTTTAAGAAAATTCTATGTCATATTTGCCTCTTGCACTTTAAGACGATTTTATGTCGCATCTTTATCCTACATTTTGTGAAGAGCGCGGTTTCTGCTATAAGAATTACAATATTTTTATATTTCTTATTACGACGCTTAGTGCTTATGATGTGTTTTGCGAAACCATTGTGTTTGGTGTCCGGTGTCCGTCGCAAGTCGGCAACATTTATCCTAAATATCTATTCTTTCATTTCCGAAAGTGGGCACGGTCTCTGTCTGTCCGTGTGACCTTCCTTCATTTTTTAAATGTCCAGGCTGTAACTTTGTCATAGTTGAACAGATTCTCGTGTAATAAGACACAAGTGTCTAGTACATGAAGACAACGTTTTGCGTGCAACACCAACTTCTCTACCCATAGAGTTTAAACGTAAAAATTCTCTATATATGCACACACATTCGTGTCCGGACTATAGTTCTCTTATGCACAGAAGGATTATAAAATAACGTGAAACAAGTATTTAGCATATCAAGACGACATGTCGCGCGCAACACCCTTGTCCCTACATCAAATGTCAAGATCACACTAATAGTTTAAAGGTAACCATTCCTGTTCGTGCCCGGACTGTAATTCTCTTTTACACTGAAGGATTTTGGAATGACTAGGCACAAGTGAACGTGTCGCGTGCATCGTCCACGCTTGACTTTTAAAAACCTAACTCAATATTAAAAAAACAAAGACCGACCGATCAGTTGTTTCCTTCAATAACTTTATGATCTCTTTCTAGCATTCTAAATCTGATTAGCTGATTATAATTCATTGATGGGGCTGTCAAATAAAGATAGATGATAAATGAAAATAACTTTTTACCAATTACTTATTGCCTCTTCAAAAAAGAAATGAGCGTATGACACGAAAAGCTCGTTACAAAACGCTATAGATTACAGGTCCCCCTGTCTAAGAGCGGGTGCGTATAAATCAATCATCGTCCGTCTGTATGAGCCTGCGTGTGTATATGTATGTGTGCGTGTTTACAGTTTTATAAAAGCTTATGTCATGAAAATTTACAAGAACATTTACTGACATTGTGCATGTTCATATTCTGTTCTAGATTGACTTATGGCCCTTGAATGAGTAAACGTGATGTTCTGGAACTTTTTTCGAATTTATTTCGAAAAAGAATATTCCTATTTAAAATATCGTACTGTTTGAAATTGCTCACCCAGGCGATTTGATGTAGGCTTATCCAGATTAAGTGGACTTTTGGCCTCTGATCAAGTGAAAATTAACGGTATGGAACTTGTGTCACATGTACCTCATCAAAATTGTACCAACAGTAGAGGAACTCTATAGCAATATTCTCAGTTCAGGTGCCCAGTCAGTCATATTATGTGTAGTAATAACTAGATTGCTAAGAACATATATCAAACTCGTTAAAATGAATTAGGCTAAAAATGCTGTTCAATTTTTTGGTCCGAAAACTTTCGCTATAACTTTTTTATTAGTAAGTGAATTTACTTCATACTTGGACACAATACTCCTTTGGACAAAACCTTCCTACTGACCTATATTTATTTGACCTTGATCCCTGAATGACCTTTACCTTGATGATCCAATTCTCCAGAAACTTTAACATTGTCCATAACTTCATTATTAGTACGTGGATTTACTTCATACATGGACACAATATTCTTTTGAACAAGATCTTCCTACTCGCCTATATTTATTTGACCTTGACCTCTGAATGACCTTTACCTTGAAGATCCAATTCTCCAAAACTTTAACATTGGCCATAACTTCCTTATTAGTAAGTGGATATACTTCATACTTAGACACAACACCCCTTTGGACCAGACCTTCCTACTGACCTATAACTATTTGACCTTGACCCCTTAATGACCTTTACCTTGAAGATCCATTCTTCTAAACTTTAATAGTGGCCATATATTCCTTATTAGTTTAGTTGATATACTTCATACTTGGATACAAAACACCTTTGGACAATACCTTCCGTTTGACCTATATTTATTTGACCTTGCCCCTAAATGACTGGTCCTCGGGTCAAAGGTCAAAACGCCACTTCGGGCATTTTTGTCTTACAGTGACAGTTCTTGTTTTAAAGGATAATGAGCATTGCAAGTGTTTTTTTTTTCTAGAAAAAAAAAACTAAGCACAAATGGGTATTTTATCGTCTTAAATGCATATGTTTATTGACATTTGTATACTATCATGAATTCTCAGAAAAATTGCCAAGCCCTACACGAACGCAACCACCAATGTCACGACGCATGCGCCGGAGTACTCGGAACCACCTGTGACTCCAACCTTCACCATCGCCTCTAGTATTTGGAATAGCGATGAGACGCAAAAAGTAACGAATGCAAACCTTGGCGATCTGCTGAAGTGGAAAGTCCAAGGACCAGGTAGTGCTTTTTAGATACCCTTTGTTGCAAAACGAAATCACACCTGACGTCATCAGCGCTTTTCCGAAATTTGCCTCTGATGTAATAATTAGAAAATATGTTAGAACTACTGTCAGTCTTTTCTTTTACTTAGGCGAGTCACTTATATTGAAGTTTTGGTGTAGTCTTTGATTATATTTCCTTCGAGATTTCCAATTGCTTATGGCTACTTAACTTTGAGAAATAAGGTAAAATGGTAAACTTAGTTAACATACAATACTGACTGTACTAGAAAAATAACAAAGAACTTTTAAGCAGCGATACCGTCACAACTTTAATGTACGGTTAAAGCATTCTTTTTAAATTACAGCCGAGTATGACCTCCTACCATATACTTGTACAGTTAATCCCGGGACCGTGTACGGCGTGCCGCCAATGGTACCAATAATCCAGAACGGGTAGGTACTAGACACTTTCTCAGAAGCTTCAAAATGATCATTTTCTATTGCACCGTCAATATATCACTAACTCGCCACAAGGAAGGCTGGGTTTATTACTAAGATAACTGAAAATGCCGATGTCTTTCGTAAGACCGTCCTGATCTCAACCTAACAGTTTTCTTACCAGTTACTACAAAACCATTTGGAATTAAACTAACAGAGGCACAAATATTTTATTCCTTCATAAGTTATGATGACAGGATATTTAAATACGGAACGAGAAAATTTGATATCATTTTTAGCTCACCTTAGCACAATGTGTGTATCATTGTCTAGTGGACCTCAACCATTTGTGTTCAAATTCTGCCCCTGCGGTCACCACTGGCCCAGCCTGAGGGGTCACATGTTTCACATAGGAATATTTTTAAAATTCTTCTTGTAAGAACACATAAGGCACAGAGTTGTAAGATTATACACGAATCATTTTCAACTGGATCTCTACCAAGATTTTTTTAACTTTAAGCAAGGAAGAATTTTTGGCTCTGCCGCTTGGTTAGATGCTTCACGTAGACTTAAGGCAATTTTTTCAAAATTCTTCTTGTCAGAAACCGTACGGCTGAGAGTTCTGTCATTTGGTCAATAGCTTTATCTAGTGGTACTCTACGATTGTTTTTCTTATGTCACTATTGGCCCCGCTCGTGAGGTCGTATATTTTAAATTAAAGTGTTTAGGAAAATCATTTACAATGCCTAGAGCTCTAAACTTATGCACAAAAAGTTGTTTAAAAGACCTCTGTCAAAATTGTCAAACTTAGCTGTTGTGACCATTTATGGCTCCCCTCTGGGATCAGACGTTTATCATAGACTTGTAGATATATTCTTGATTTTCTTCTTGTCAGAAACCACGAAGATGAGACTTTTGAAGTTTTTTTGTGTAGCATAATCTATTGGTGCTATGCATCTATTGTCCTTAAATTTTGCACAAGGCTTGTAAACTTTAACCAAGATTGTGCAATATTTGCTCATGGGGTCATTTTTGGCTGCGTTATGGGGGACATATGTTTTATATAGACTTATATATAGACAAAAAAACTTTAAAAATCTTCTAGTCAGAAGTCATAAGGCTGTGACCTTTGAAATTTGGTGTGTAGCTCTATTAAAATCATCCTTCTCGGGTAACTATTGGCTCCATCCTAGAGTTCGCATGTTAGACCTAGAATTATGCAGGAACATTTGTTGTCTGAGTTCACAAAGCCCATACTTCTGAAATTTGAAGCATTACCCAGTTGACCTCTATCGAGATTGTTCAGCTCAGATTGTGTTCCACCCCAGGGGTCTTATGTTTTAAATAGACTTAAAAAGACAAACTTTTTAAGAATGTTCTTGTCAGAAACCGCAAGGCTGAGAGTTCTGAAAGTTGATTTGAGGTATTGCGTGTTGGACATCCATCTGCTAGTATTTTCAAACTCTGCCCTCTCAAAGGGACACGTTTTATACAGAAATACATAGGAAAATCTGTAAATCACTTCTTGTGCAAAAACACATGAATTTTGACTGAACGTTGCCGAGTGGAAATTATCAAGAATATTCTGACTGTTGCCGGGGCCAGTTTTTACTCATTCCCTAGGTCAGATGTCTGACATAGTCTTGTATTGACAGATTCTTTTATTTTAATTATGAATCCATACATTACACTTGTCATGATGACCATCTTGTTTCTGTTTTTTTAAATTTGCGCCATTTGTGTTTTGTATAAAAGGTGCAGTCAAGTTGACATGGTAACCAATTTTGTAGCTTCGAGTGGAAACCCCGTCGATAAGTACAGTGTAATCAGTGACCTGTATGCTTTCAAGTTCGTCATGTCAGATGACCTGACTTTCGCGTGCAGTGTTAAAATTTGTACACGAGGAAATAGCACGTGCACAGTGGTGAATAGCTTTTTTCTTTTACTTCTTTTTATGAGATCTATGAAAGTCAAAAATAAACAAGTCGACGTTTTTTCTTACCTTAACCATACCAACTGTATTGGATGTAAGACGTACTCGTATTACTTTTAGACTGAAATGTCGCTGTGAAGTGCCTTGGACGGGAGCCTGTGAATTTTGTAGTCAGCTAAATAATAATTGTCATAATTATTACTAAGTAAAAGCTTATCAGCAGGAAATGAAATATTTTGCATAACGTACCTCATGCTTGCACAAACTTATGTGGCAGCCTTCAGTTTGAGAATTACCAGTGATATTTCAGTATTTCCTATGTAGGATTGTTCAGTGCTATTGAAATAGAGAACGTTTCATCCATTACTATGGTTATATTAGCTTTCACTCCGACATTGTAGAAAGCCGTTCACGTACTTTACTTTTATTTTAGGAATTTTTTGTGTGTTTTAGATATATTTTACTTTCTGAATTTTTTCTTAATGAAATGACATCAGAAAAAAGAACTCAGACCGCGCGTCATAGGCCTATCGAAATAAATCTGTAGCAAATTTGTGTCAGAAAAAATCTTAAGTTATCTCCCTTTTTCAGAACTGTGGTAAGAGAAAACGCCGGGCAGTGAACTATGTCCTGGACGATAAATCCGGATTACGGGTAGAGGTTGTGAGTCATTTAAGGATTGGTGACTCCGGAGCCGTTACAATAGGTAAGATGAAAGATCCAATAACTGATTTATCATCATATCATAACAATATAATCAGGAAAGGATTTATTTTCATTCTCATATGATTGAAAAGAATGCCGTCTTTGTATAAAGATTGTTGACCTGTCAAAAGTTGGCCACCATTCTGTCAGTCTCTCTCTCTTGTTGCGTTTTGGTTTTAGTCTTTTGAGCGCTGACATGAGCGCTGTACTATCCTCAAATATGAAAATTTCAACGGGTTAACTGAGTGGGACATCTCTAATTGTTAATTACAAAGGCGAGATACAGTTTGAAAATAGTTTTTTTTTTACAATCCTTGTTCAATTTAAGTGTTAGTTCTAATTTGGTTTTAGGATATTGCTGGATATAAAATGTTTCCATTTTTAACATGAATGTGATTATCTAATCTCGTCGGTCATAAAAATACTGGAAAATGGCACCAAAGAAACTGGAGATAATTATATCAGCCATGCTCTGAGAAAACAAATTCTTATTTTTGTCAAGTACGAATCAAGATGCACTACCCTCACATTGTTAATGAGGGCAGTACGAACATCTGTAAAGGGTGTGTGGATAGGGCGCAACTATAACAAATCTTTGATTGATTTACACTTCTCTTGACTGACACCGAATCACTCAATACGACTGGGGTTTGGTGTTCCAAATTTCCATGTACATTACTCAAACATAATGAAAAGCAACTAATTGTGGTTCCGATTTTTCTGAAATCGACAAGTTTCTGAGCAAATGTGATATGAACAACCGGATTCCATGTACGCATTTAACATTTCCTAACGACGGACTGTTTTAAACTTTAACGGCTACTAATAAAAGGTTAAAGCCTTAACGGCTACTAATAAAAGTTTTAAGCATTAACGGCTACTAATAAAAGTCTTAAGCATTAACGGCTACTAATAAAAGTTTTTAGACGTAACGGACTAATAAAAGTTTTTAGACTTAACGGTCTAATAAAAGGTTTAAGACTTAACAGTTACTAATAAAAAGGTTTAAGCATTAACAGCTACTAATAAAAGTTTTTAAGCATTAACGGCTACTAATAAAAGTTTTAAGACTTAATGGCTACTAATTTAAGGTTTAAGCCTTAACGGCTACTAAAAAAAGACTTAAGCTTTAATGGCTACTAATAAAAGTTTTAAGACCTAACGGCTACTAATAAATGTTTTAAGACTTAACGGCTACTAATAAAAGTTATAAGCCCTAACGGCTACTAATATAAGTTTTAAGCATTTACGGCTACTAATAAAAGTTTTATTTCTTAACGGCTACTAATAAAAGTTTTAAGACTTAACGGCTACTAATAAAAGTTTTAACTCTTAACGGCTTCTAATAAAAGTTTTAAGCATTAACGAGTACTTATAAAAGTTTTTAGCCTTGTACGGCTACTAATAAAAGTTTTAAGCCTTAACCGCTTCTAATAAATTTTAAAGCCTTAACGAGTACTTATAAAAGTTTTTAGCCTTAACGGCTACTAATAAAAGTTTTAAGCCTTAACGGCTTCTAATAAAAAATCTAAGCCTTAACGGCTACTTATGTTAGTTTTAAGCATTAACTGGTACTAATAAAAGTTTTAAGCCTTAACGGCTACTAATAAAAGTTTGAAGCCATAATGGCTACTAATAAAAGTTTTAAGCGTTAACGGCTACTAATAAAAGTTTTTAGACTTAACGGCTACTTATAAAAGTTTTAAGACTTAATGGCTACTAATAAAAGTTTTAACCCTTTATGGCTTCTAATAAAAGTTTTAAGCCTTAACGGCTTCTGATAATATTTTTAAGCCTTAACGGCTACTACTAAAAGTTTTAACCCTTAACGGCTTCTAATAAAAGTTTTAAGCATTAACGGCTTCTAATAAAAGTTTTAGGCCTTAACGGCTTCTAATAAAAGTTTTAACCCTTAACGGCTTCTAATAAAAGTTTTAAGCCTTAACGGCTACTTATATAAGTTTTAAGCATTAACGGATACTAATTAAAGTTTTAAGGCTTAACGGCTACTAATAAAAGTTTTAAGCCTTAATGGCTACTAATAAAAGTTTTAACCCTTAACGGCTACTACTAAAAGTTAACGGCTACTAATAAAAGATTTAAGCATTAACGGCTACTAATACAGTAGAACAGACACCCCGCCCCTCCATTGCTGACTTATCCCCAAACCTCTTATTGACTGAAGGTCATGGGTTCAAGCCCCACTGCTGATGAGAATATTTCAGCATTTATGTGAAAAAGCTGGCAGTTTATCACGGATAGAAACGACAGCTAGCTAACTGTCTATAATGAACTGACATAGAGTGAAAGAAATTCAAGCATATATCAAATATTTAGAGAGGGACAAATTATCGTCAGTTGAAAATATTTCTAGAATTATGCTTTATATAATTGTTTTATGACTGACTTATAGCGCACAAACATATTCATTTATAATTAGATATTGAATTCTTAAAGCACACTTATTAATGATACATGTACACCATAATTGTTCTTGTCTTTCAGGATTGTCATTCATGTTACTGGTTTCTGCATGCATCATTGGTATAGATCAAACTTGGCTTTATCGGAAGATCTAATCAGCTGTTTACAAAGACAATAGAACCCTGAAGTTTTGTTTTGTTTAACCAAGACATATTGTAATTATTAAATGATATCAGATTAAGAAATAAAAAAAATTAAGACAATAATCTTTGTAAATCTTTATAGCTTGTGTATCAGCTGACGTACTGAAATACAAAAAAAATCTGCAACGTCATACATAGTCTATTGTTTGTATTTTTTTAAATTATATATTTTTTACGAAACATTCTTAAGTTATTGTCATCCATGCCATAGCTCTAGTGATACACTTTTGTACAAACAGACAATGTGATTTAAAAATGTCGTTACCCATTGTTGCATATGGGTGTTGGGTTATTTAAAATTCAACATTGTAACGGTAAATAATTGTTAATTGAGTCCTTCAATACTTAATGTATGTGGATGGTCACAAAAAACAAAATACCTTCAAACGCAACGAGCAGATTAACAGTGAAAATAAACTGCTGCCTTTAATAATAACTTTTTGCAGTATCTTTAAACAACCTTTCTTATAGGCGTCAGTTTTGTCACCTTGAGTTCGATGTTGCTGGAAATCAATGAATCCCGCAGAACACTGCGAGACTATGTCAAGAAATTGATATAATCTCAGAGGCAACACTGAAACTCGTGTAGATGTAAAGGATAAGAGAAAAAATATATCCAATAAATCTGTGATCAGAATTCTAGTCCACTCTGAATTTAAGACTGTTACATACTTGTTATGTAGATTCTTCGTTGAGTGAGTAAAAATTAAAATAAGTTCTTGTTTGGTGAGTTTTGGGAAGAGGCATCCGTTTTCATTAACTTTATCATTTTTAAGTTCGTAAGTTGTGTTAACAGTTATGAAATTATGCTCTGATAAAGTCTGGGTAATCTTAGATCTCACAACGATTAGGACAGAAAAGGCCAGCCAGCCTTCCCTTGTGATGACCGTTTTCCATTACGGTCAAGGTTAAATTTGATTTCTGATTGAAATTTAACGTTAGCATGATGCGATCGATCCACTTGGCCATTCATCCAATAGTTGTTTCTTGGTGGTGACATCACACGACGGTTTTTTCCTTGACGTTTTGGCCCTTGTTCTAACTGATTCAGACGTTGTTCAAGTCGCAATAGCCTCTGTTCCCCAACCTTCTGTTGTTCCTCCAGAGAATCAATCTGGTCCTTCTGTCTCTCTTTCTCCTCAACTAACGTAGAGATCTGTTCCTGCTGGATATTTCGCTCGACTATACCTTTAAGGAGAAAATCAGAACGCTTAAACATACGTCCGACAACTCGGTGTTAAACTAGCACCGGAAACATAGAAATCTGTTAAAATCAAAATGGCCACATTGCTGTTGTGATCGAAAAGCCTAAAATGTCTTACCAAAAGCAAGTCGTTACATTTTAACTAACTATATTATACGTCCCTATTTACTGTAGTTCGCAAAAACTATTTACTTTACGCATTTTGATCGACTGTCTCTTAAAGCTACCCACACAAGTAAACATTTAATGAAGATACTACTGTAATAATAATACAAGTCATGATATTCTATAATCATCATTGCTACGCTTTCTTTTCTTTTCTGTTTTTGTCTGTTCTCAAGACATTTAAGTTAGTGAACGTCGTCTTGGTTAAAAAAAGTAAAAGCTCGAGTATCTTTGTACACTGACTCAAAGTTGTTAAAAAAAAAATTCACCCAGGTATTTACAAATGTCCACAGTTTAAAGTATTAGTCGTCAAAGCTCCTCTTTCATACTGCACTTAAATTCTACGTAATACCATCTTCAAATTACATCTTTCATGCAATGTTCGTGTTTTGATTTCTTGAACCTACGTTTTCAAAATTCTTCAAAAAATACTTTATCCAACTGAACGGTTATTTGCTAAATTTCAATACATGAAATGTGCAATTATCTTGCATCAAATAAATATTTACACAGGAAGCTGCAATAAAAAAAAGGGGTAGTTCTAATACACCCTGACTAACCAGCTACGCTCCGCAAACGGCACTACGCCGCGATCACGGCATATGCAACGCTCGTAACCGGCATAACCGGTGTCAACTTAGAATATTTTTGAGGGTTAGGTAAGAAAATTTCAGAGATTTTACTAGATTTTAAAATGATAGCCTAACAGTTTGGCTCATACGGCTTCCAAGTCATAGAACTTTATGTTTCTAGTCTCCTCAGCGTCCAGGACTTAGTAGTTTGTTCAATCATTCGTGAGAATGGACCGATATATGATGTGAAATGTTGTGCAATGACGATTCAAACGTATTTTGCATGAGATAAGTTTTAGTATAGTGAAAAACTATGGTTGTATAGAACTTATCGACACTAGAGAGCTACAGAGTATGGATCTTGAATGCCTTTCATTTGTAGTTTGAAGGCTTTTTTCAAATCAAGTGAGGCCACGCACCGTACACCGGCACTTTAAATTTGCTACGTTGAGTATCACAGCACTTCATATGATACAGGAATTTAATATATTTTGTCAGAATATTGTTGACGGTTTCTTCAGATATATTTGGGCTGTAGTTTATTATCTTGTACATTATAGATATGGTTGAAATAATTTACATTGGCAAGCTGAGATGAGCTGTCCTTTTGCATAAATCAATATGCGCTGTCTTGAGCTGGTGGCCGCATTTCAGTATTAAAGGTGGTCAATCTGAGTTTTTGATGTTTTAGTTAGAGTAAATCGTATTTTATATAATGGTATTTCATAATTTTGAACTAGTTGACTCATGCCGACCCCAAATAAAACGGCAATTCTTCACAAATTGTGAGGTTTTCTATTTTGGTTGCGCAACAATGTTAGCTATTTTAAAATTGGCACAAAAATGTTCGGAGAATATCGGACGTGCATTCTCGAAAACGTTTTTTGTATATAAAAACGAAAATAAAACTTATACTTACTGTGCTTGATGTTCGGGGATACCGCTAACCTGAACTTAAGCAAACCATACCTAGATCCATGCCAAAATGATATTCATTATTGGTTATATATTATCTTTCATTTTGTTACAAAATATAAACACAGCTGATTTTTTAAAGGAATCAGATTGACCACCTTTAAATATGTTTTGAATTTCAGTCATTTTCAGCATACTTGATATTGTCACGATGGAATCTCTAAAGGGTGTTTGTTAATGGCGTTGAACAAAATCTTTTCGCTTGAATTGTATTGGGGTGGATAGTCTTTTCAACAGCGATCAGAATGTCTTTTGGTTAAGAGTCTTCGCAGTTCCACGTCGTCTTTTAACTTTTGACTGGTATACACCTAGCGATGATTTCTTCCTCATATTTCTCAGTAAATAAACAGAATTTGGACTGGTTAAATCATTCGCGGCGCAGCATGATGTAAATATGTTAGCAAAAAATAATTGCAGGTTAATTTAGCAGTTTTGGCAGGACCACAAAAACCTATTTTTCAATCTTGCGTTTAAAAAAAAATGAAACGCTATAAAGTAGCAAAAGATAGAGAGGAAATTAATCCACGTGCTCAATATTCAGTTTTTTTTTGGAATAGTGAAATAGAATAAAATTTCATGCATGTAGCATTCAGGCTTTACAGTCAAAAACTTATAAACATTACCAAAAGATACTTGTTTTTTCCAAGAGAAGAAATAACGTTACGAAGTTTGTACCGTAAAAATGAATCAAATATAATTTAGCACGAAATAAAGCTATGTTCAACCAATGAATACGCTTACATAAGCAGAAGTGAAAACATCGAACACCGAAGTGTCAGGATTGCTAGGTTTTGTAAATTTTAATTGTTAGCTCAATTCTGAGAATAAATTCCAAAACTCGAAATGCAAACATAAAGGCGTTGAATAATTATACATAGGATTAAGTTCATATAGACCAATATTTATACACGTAAGAATATCTGACTTGGACGCTTTTCTCTGTTTTCTCTATTATAATAAGCCAAGAAAGAGTTTGATATCAGAATAATGCCTGAAGAAACCATCTGAAGTATTCTGACCATCAAATGTTTAGTTTATACCAAATTTATTTCAGTTCGATTATGTAAGAAGCTTTTGGCTTATAGACACACTCTCGAATCCGTTCCTTGACCCATCATATAGTTGGTGTGGAGTTCGCAGTTAACAATATTTGATCGCTTAAAATGCCGTGCTACGTAGCGTAGCAAAATGAAGGTGCCGGTTTACGGTACGTGGCCTCACATTTTTCTTAAATAAAACATGCAAACTACACATTCAACACATTTAAATTCCACACTGCGTCTCTATCTTATCCCGATAATTCTATGCAATCATAGTTTTTTTTACTACACTTCAGCTTAGCCCAAGAAATGTAGGTTTGAACCGTTATTGTTAAGTTCGATGACTTGCCCTCCGTATGAGCCTTACTGTTAGGCTATCATTTTAAAATCTAGTAAAAACTCTGAAATTCTCTTACCTGACCCTCAAAATTATTCTACGTTGACACCGTTTATGCCGGTTACGAGCGTTGCATCTGCCGAGATCGCGGCGTAATGCCGTTCGCGGAGCGTAGCTGGTTAGTCAGGGTGTAATATAAAATAGTTCATTTAGTGTAATGGTTAGATAGTAAATCGAAGATGGAACCTCATCGAACTTATACAGGTTTCAGGTTTCAAAAAATGAAAGTAAATAGGAAGCAAGTTATGTTTGAATACCAGAATCCCTCAAAAGTTCTTACCTTCATCTTGAAGTTCTTCTAGTTTATCTATCTTTTGTCTTTGCTCTTCATTTTCCTCTTCAATTTCCTTCAGTTTCAGCAGTTGTGTGTTCAGTTCTTGTTCCTTTTCCTCCAGAGCCTTCTTGTGTTCATCCAGTCGACGTTCCATTTCATGTAGTTCGCTTGCTTTCACATTCAATTCATCTTGCTTAGCTCTTGTAGTGTCACCATTTTCTTTAAGTTTCTTGTTGTCAAGTTGCAGCTGTATTATTTTCTGTTGAAATATGTTTAATTTTTCAATAAGAGATTTATTTGTTTTTCTCAAGCGTTCGTTTTCTTCTTTCACCTTTCGTAGTTCCTCTTCAGATGTCGGTAAGCTGCTCGTCTGTTTAGCAATTTTCTTGAAGAGGTCAGCAATGGTTGGAGCCATTCGCACAAGTTCTTGCTCTAGGACATGCATATCGACAGGTGTATCACTTCCTGGATTCTCTGTTGACACTGTAACAGTTTTGGTTTGTTGATCATTTGAAGGCATGTTTGTTTGAGCGATATTACTGGTGCCAGCAAGTTTTATGTTATTAGTGTTGTTAAAATTCTTAGAGACTCTTGGAGTAGGGATAGGTGGGTTTTCTGTTGACACAGAGCTAAAGGACTGCAGGGACATTTCGCTCTGAGATGCAACAGTTGACTCTGCATAAAATAACCTCGGACCACCAGTTCCTGAATCTTCTCCAGTACTGGACCGTCTTTCGCCAGCTGTGATGACCGGGGCGTTGTTTGTTGCTGTAGAAACTGTTGGAGCCACTGTTGCTACAGGGGCAACAACTGCACTAGTCGGACCATTGTCTGTGGTGACGTTACGAACTCTGCGATTTCTTTCACCCGTTTCACTGTTGACTGTTCCGCTGCTCTGAAAATATAAGTATGATTATTTTTTAGATATCGCCTTAAAAGTGCCAGGGGATTTAGAACATAGATTCTCCCTGCAGTAAATGGAAAGGTCAGATATGACACTTTGACATTGAAAAGCTATGTCAAGTACGTTCGTATTTCTTTGTGTAGGCGTACTGTTTCGATAAAAGTAAAAACAACATTCTAAACTCAAACATTGTCTCGAATCCGTTTTGATTTCGGAATATTATATCAAAAACTGTTACGGTATGAAAGCAACTTGACAAATCTGTTGCAAAAGATGTTTTCATCCTTCAAAACATTGGCGAGCATTCCCTAAAGAAATCACCGGAAAAGGTTTTCTCGTTCAACACAAGACATTCAAGTCTCTAAATCAAATATAAATTAGAAAAGCTTTTAAATCGTCAATCAGTTTATAATATTCCCAGGAGCGAAACCCTAACTCCTGTGATATATATCAGAAATATTTCATACATCAACGATGAAGACAAATTGTGCATTCTCTGGTAGTCTGATGAGTACGCATTTATCAGTATGGGTTTTACTGATTCCTTTTCTCTCCAAGCATTCTGTTTTGAAGGTCCAGTTTCACTTACAAAGATAAACGAAGTACTAAAAAAACATGGTTTACATATATGTTATATCTATACTTCCAGCGTACATCATTTAAACAGCTCAATGAAATTGCATACCTACAGATTTGCATGAAACACCAAAGGTTTCACTAACTGGATGATATATCAACTAAATGCAAATAAACTACGGCCACGTGAGTAGTCACGAGACCCCTAGGCAGAACTAAATTTTGCAAAAATAACGAATGCACGGTATTATAACTTTGAATACACGAATGCAAGGTATTATAACTTTGAATACACGAATGCACGGTATTATAACTTTGAATACACGGATGCACGGTATTATAACTTTGAATACACGAATGCACGGTATTATCATTTTGAATACACGAAGGCACGGTATTATATCTTTGAATACACAAATGCACGGTATTATAACTTTGAATACACGGATGCACGGTTTTATAACTTTGAATACACGAATGCACGGTATTATAACTTTGAATACACAAATGCAAGGTATTATAACTTTGAATACACGAATGCACGGTTTTATAACTTTGAATACACGAATTCACGGTATTATCATTTTGAATACACAAAGGCACGGTATTATAACTTTGAATACACAAATGCACGGTATTATAACTTTGAATACACTAATGCACGGTATTATAACTTTGAAAACACGAATGCACGGTATTATAACTTTGAATACACGAATGCACGATATTATAATTTTCAATACACGAATGCACGGTATTATAACTACAAATGCTTGTCAAAAGTATTAATTGCAACACATATGTAAATCTTGTTATTTAAGTACATTTCATCTTTGCAATTTAAACTGGAGTTTTAAATGTTTTACTTGCATTCTAGCATAAAATGGCTTGTTATTGCCCGTTTTGCCTATGTTTTAACGAGAGCAAAATAGTGTGTAAACAAGGAAGTTCTCGTGCTCACGCGCTGTTATAACCCGTTTTCAGTTATGCGCGTTACAGGGCCTTTGTAAATAATGGACGCTGACCGTACGGAAAAAACGTGCGTTAACCCTATAATATAGCTGTGATTTATCTGGAAAAGTGTCATATAAAAACAATCATTGAATAAATGCTACTGGTGAAATTAAGTTTTTTTTATTATAAAAAACAAAAAACAAAATAAAATTTAAAAAAATGTTCCAAACTGATTGAAGCAACCAAATTAATTTAGTATTCATACAATGAATGTTCTGTTATACAACAGACTCGTATTATTCATTGTGAATGATCCGTTTGGAAAGAACTTACAAGTGAAATGATGGTGATGATGATGAAGATTATAAAAATCATCATAATAAAGATAATAAAAACAATATTAATGATAAAGTAATAAAATGACGACGATGATGATGGCGGTGGTGATGATTTTAACGTACAATGTCGGAAGCTGATCTTTATACTGTTTATACAGGCAGATAGAAGCCTGAATGTTTTTGTCATCGTGAAAAAATGTTGTACTTACTGTAGAGGACACTGCAGTAGACGGTCTTGATTCCTGGTCTGAAAGAATAAAAAAGTCGTATATAGGAACGAAAACTTTTACGTCACGTTCTCAGCATCAAATATGGTAAATATTTTTTTGTGTGAAAAAAAATGTTACATTGGTTTACTATCTGAGTAATCATTATAAGTATCAATTAGTTGATAATAGATGGTAGTGAAATCAGCAATGCTAAGAATAGACAATTACAGATGATTCATACTACTAGTATACAGTTGATCAGTATTGTCGGTTCTTATGTAAAACATGACAACACAAGTAAACTTGTTTTTTTGTTGTAGGTGAGAACAACTTAGGGTAGACAGACACTGGTCTCAGCTGGCATAGTTGAAAACACTCTAGCCTAATTAATTAAGCTTAAAGTGTTGAACCCATTTTATAATTCTGATATTTTTTAGTTGTTCAACCTTTAAGCCTAATTTTAAACTGCATATAACTGAGCGGATATTGTTCGGTAGATTCTTTACCCTACCCTAGTTAACTTATTACCTAGAACACCGAGTATTCCGATTGCCAAATTTTGAATACAATGGTGGATAAATCAGTACGAAATAGGTGTTTCAGTTCTATACTTATGTATTTGTGTGTTTTCTTGGATTACGGGATCAGGTATGAATTTAGTTACCATATTTTATCATATTTTTATCATTTTTGCCTTAAACTCGGTGAACTGTTGGACAAACGAGCCATAAAAAATGCCCAATCGCCTACGATTGGGCGAGTCCGCTTAGCCAGATGCAGATCAAAGTGAGACGTAGAAGGTGAACAATGATAACATATCAGATTGTAAAATGGGTTCACCTTCGAAGGCGAAATAGTGAGACTAAAAACACTCATGTAATTCATGCCAACATAAGTAAACTTGTTTTTATTTTTTTGAAGGTGAGAACAACTTAGGGTAGACAGCACACTGGTCTTAGATGGCGTAGATGGAAATACTCATGTAATACTTGTCAACACCAGTAAAATTGTGTTTATAGGTGAGAACAACTTAGGGTAGACAGCACTGGTCCCAGCTGGCACAGATGGAAACACTCATGTAATACATGTCAACACCAGTAAAATTGTTTTTATAGGTGAGAAAAACTTAGGGTAAACAGCACACTGTTCTCAGATGGCCTAAATAAAAATATTAATGTAATTCATGTCAATATAAGTAAACTTGTTCTTTTTGGAGGCGAGAACAACTTAGGGTAGACAGCACACTGGTCTCAAATGGCGTAGATGGAAATACTCATGTAAAACTTGTCAACACAAGTAAACTTGTTTTTTAAGTGAGAACAGCTTAGGGTAGACAGCACTGGTCCCAACTGGCACATATGGAAACACTCATGCAATACATGTGAACACAAGTTAACTTGTTTTGTTTGTAGGTGAGAACAGCTTACGGTAGACAGCACTGGTCCCAGCTGGCACAAATGGAAATACTCATGTAATACATGTCAACACAAGTAAACTTGTTTTGTTTGTAGATGAGAACAACTTAAGGTAAACAGCACACTGGACTCAGATGGCGTAGATGGAAATACTCATGTAATACATGTCAACACAAGTAAACTTGTTTTGTTTGTAGGTGAGAACAACTTAGGGTAGACAGCACACTAGACTCAGATGGCGTAGATGGAAATACTCATGTAATACATGTCAACACAAGTAAACTTGTTTTGTTTGTAGGTGAGAACAACTTAGGGTAGACAGCACACTGAACTCATATGGCGTAGATGAAAATACTCATGTAATACATGTCAACACAAGTAAACTTGTTTTGTTTGTAGGTGAGAACAACTTAGGGTAGACAGCACACTGGTCTCAGCTTGCATAGATGGATATAAACGCCTCAAAAGAAATAAAATTGAAAATTGAATTATTACCGTTTATGTATTTTGTTGGGAAAATCGGTTTCTGGAAATCTCGTAATCTATAGCTCTTTTCAATGTTCTATAGTTTGTCATTGAAGGTTAGAAAGAATTATACTGTTGTCCGTTCGTATGAGCGTGTGTACGTGCGTGCGTGAGTGCATTTCCCAAAAAAAAGTTTTCTTGTAGTTGCAAAGCACTTTTAAAATAAGCAGAAAATCAAAGATAAACACTGAAACAGCACATATAAAACCTTAAGGTACAAAACTACTAAGCAGATTTTCCTAGTTTAAAACGGTCTTTTTTAATGTGTTTCATGTAAAGGAACACGTTAGAGATATTGTTTCAGCAAGTATTTTCAATACAACCAACAATGTTTACTATTTATTTAAAATAAAGTCAGCAACATTGTCATCGTAAAATTAATTATGTTTTAATACATCATTTGCAAAAAATCTGCCCGTTAAATAATCATTTAAAAATATGTTACAGCATGACAGATGGAAGTCGAATAGATGGCATTTTTTATAGATGTATGTAACAAATGACTTCATATTTCGTGACATTTTTTGATTGCGTTAAGCGGCACTAATTACTCTTTCAAACGTTTGTAGGATCTTGAAGATTCTCAGAAAAAATGTGAAATTAAACGAGAGAAATAATGAAGCAGACGACAACACCAGTAATTGATAATCCACCCAAGAATAAAGAAATGATGCATTTTCCATCACGCACAGCCCTATTTGCATTTGCCGGTATTGACGTGATTACTTTTCTTTCTCATTCTGCATGTGTTTGATAAATGCAAGCACGCCAATGGTATTTAGGGTAAATTTGACCTATTTAATACTTAAATACGTATTCGTTCTTTGATCCATATTTAACACAAGCAATTTTAGTTTTTCTGTGAAATTTAAAGCAACGCACTTCTCTCAGGCCCTCTTGTGAGGCTACCCCATTTATTCTCACTGTCTTAGGTACTTGGGAAAGAAACACATTCTTTTCATGGATTTTACTCATGAAAAACTGATTATCTAGGTAAAAGTTTCAGACATTAAACACTGTCACTCCTCTCTTCTCTCGTGTGATTGGCCCCGTCATGAGAAGCGTCTTGAGAACGTTCATATTACTTCTACTTCAATCGAAATAAACCAAATCCGTAGAATCAACGTATTGATATTTCAGTCTGACTACGTTGGTGAGACTGGTCTGACAAGAAATCAAATATTCAGATTGCATATCGACTTACTTGCGACATCAACGTTTCTGACAACGTTATTTGCTCCATAACTGTTGGCACTGTTTCCTGTAGGATTAGTTGGAGGGTAGATCTGTAGCGCCTGCATAACCCGGCTGTAACGGTTATCCGGGTTGTTCCGAATGAACTGACAAAGCGTTTGGTAACCCCGATTTCCGCTGTTAATGACACAGTTGAGAAACTTTTCGGCTGGAAAATCAAAATAAATTGGAAGACTTATAAAGAAGCTTTCGTTAAGCAAACATCAGAAGCAACATTATAGTTTCTGAAATGAATATTTTTAAAGGACTTATATTTTATACAAATAAAACCCATTGGATGGGGCCAATTTTGACGTTAAGGGAAAAATTTGAATTTGCGGTTTGTAAAGAGATACTGTTGACAAAAATCTATTTTGAGGTATGGCTGCCATTTTTTTGCAACAGAGTGGAACCATTTGAGCAATTTTGATAGGTAGATATATAACGAACATTCCTGTGAAATTACTTTGAACAAGATCTTGCGGTTCAAAAGCAAATGTCGTTTATATATTTTTTATTTTTAATTGATGTTTTTTTTTTTTTTTTTTTTTTTCTCATGCGGGTTCTAAATGCAAAGAAGAGGAACAGTTTGAATAACCAAAAAAACAGCAATTTAAGGAACACTTCTGTAAAGCTTGATGGAAATTGGCGTAACAGTTTGTGAGGAGCTTTCATTTGAAGCCAAATGTTGACAAAAATCTATTTTTACTTCTGGCGACCATTTTGTGCAACGTAGTGGTACCTGTCAGGGCAAATTTAATAGATGTTAGAAAATAAATGTTTAATGAATAATATTTCTATGAAATCTGGTGGAAAAAGACCTTGCGGTTTACGATCAGATGTCGTTTGATTTTCTTTCAGTTAAGCTTTTGCAGCCCATAAATTCAATAGGGCGGAACGGCTTAAAAAAACGCAATATAAAACCATTTCTGTGAAGTTTGATAGAAAATGGCTGAGCGGTTTCTGAGATGTCATTTGAAGCCAAATGTAGACAAAAATCTATTTTTAGCTCAGGCAGCCATTTTATGCAGTGGAGTCGAACCATTTGAGCAGTTTTATAGAGTGCTATTTAAGGAACATTTCTGTGAAATTTGATCGAAAAAGACTTAGCGGTTTAGGAGGAGATTTCTTTTTTGATTTTTTTTCTGTTTTAAGCTTTTGCAGCTCTTATGTGATATTGATCTGAACCGTTTGAGCAATTTTAGAAAAGGACACTATAAGGAACATTTCTGTAACGTTTAGTTGAAAATGACTCTCCTGTTTTGGAGATGATGTCATTTGAAGTAAATTGTTGACGACGCGAGAAGCACGACTCGCGACGTACGACGCATATGCTCTGGTGAGCTAAAAATTCAAATACATGTATTTGTCTTTTATTGTTGAAAATTAAATGCAATTAAACTTGAGACAACCACATTATCCTAAGAATTATCACTTTAATTTTTCAATTTCTGTTATTCTCATTTGTTTAGATAATTGTTAGTCCGAATGAAAATCTTTATGAATGTTCCTATAATATCTTGTGACAGATATAGTTAAAATAAAAGTTCAAAACTTCCATATGCCTTAGACTCCAAATTAAGCTGTTATAAAAAGACGACTACATATATACGAATGTTACGTCTGTTAAAGGGAAATAATTTCTCCTAAATGGTACAGAGGCTGCAAATGACCGTGACTACCCTCTTCTCCAATTTTTTTTTTATATAAAAGACTACTACAGATTAAATTACTGGCATGTAAGTCCTATATTACATAATTTACAGAGACTTCTACAGATATCTGCAGTTCATTCGTAATTTACGTTTGTTCAAGGGACTTAACTCCTCCTTAATATTAAAGAAGTTTTTTTCTTGACTTTTGTTCTTACCTCTCATATTAACCGTATTTGGTTTAACATTGACGATTTCGCTTCTAATATTCGGTGGAAAAATTCCGTCTTCTACAAACTTTTGTATAAGTTCATCTATACACAGTTCTTGTTTAAGTAAACTCCAGTTCCGGCGCATGCGCCGTTCGTCATCTGGATTCAAGCTCATGGCTTCACACACCAAAAATTTAAAGTACACCGATTATAATTACCTTTAAATCTTCTCAGAGACCAGTTTTTACGATTAATTTCGAAAATTAATTTGAATAACAGAAATCTCCAAAATAAACATTAAAATGTAACCAAATTTGAACAAAATAAAAGATGTTTTAATTTCTGCTATGTTCAATGAAATCCTCGAACAATTTAATTTTAATTTCCTTCACAAAATTCAAATTCCAACTGCATTGTTACAATTTTAGAATTGAACTGTATAGGTATTACACATGAAATATAAAGACGGTAAAAAAAGATACTTATTGTTTTATTTTTTGATATTTGTCCAAAACCTCGATGTTAATCAATGTCTTTTGTTTTGGGGTTGAACTAAATCGGAGTCATTGGTTTCAATACATGTGTTTTGATATAGCTAAATGTTGGTCACGAACATTTGCATGATAATAACGTGTATTCTGACTCGAGTCTGTTATCGACGACTAAAGATTTAATCTTTAATTTGATTTAATTTGGTCAAAGAGTACAAAGAGCACAAAGAAACGGATACAGTCGCGAGTGGGATCTTACTTCAGGGGTTTCACAGGAAAAAATATCAAATTTCAACTGTTATTGAAGATTTAAATAAAGGCAGACCTAAAACAAACCTGAAGTAAATTAGCCCCTCAGGGAATTAATCGCGTTCTTTCACGGAATTTTCCAAAAATGCTTTATTTGATTTGGCACTAGCAATTCATCGCGTTATTCTTAAACATACATATAGAGGATATTTGTTTGTTTTTGTGGAAGATGAGAATTTATTTCATCGAGTGAACACCATATGTGATATTTTCACGAGTGGCGCAGCCACGAGTGAAAATATCAACATATGGTGTTCACGAGCTGAAATAAATTCCCATCTTCCACTAAAAAACAAACAAATTTTCTTTTTATTTTATGCCAACACGTCAAAAATGGGTTTTTTTATGACATTTTTAATCAGGGCCTTCAATAAATTCCCCATGGTGAGCCCCAAATCAGTTAATGCGTACTTTGGTTACTCCGCACAAAAAAAGTGCAGACAATCTCCAATACATATGATAACTTTACTTCTGCTGAAATAAACTGAATACACTTTCATCAAATAATATTTATTTTTGTCTACACAGTTTATCAATATTTATTGAATTTTGCCATACATACTTTAATTATAAAAGCGGATTAATACTCAATATTCAATAGTTCGGGCACAAACATGTATTATCAAAATGGTAATTAACTGATTCAAAACAGTGTATTATCACTTTTATCTCACTGATATTTCCCTATATTTCATTGGTAGGCATAAAATAAATATTTATTTTACCTCGACTGGGAAACAAGATCTTGAAAATTGTATAGATCTCACTTAATGATTGCTCTTAGGTTCAAACCACTACTCATACCGGAAGTGTTGAATGCGAAATGTCACAAGAGACTCATATCCGTAGTGGAATCAAACCAATGACATCCAGATCGGGAGTTCGGCGCTCCTCTAGACCACTGTCTATGCCACACTTTAGTTAAAGAATAAAATACGAGATTTAGTAACGAACTTGTTGGAAGAATATTAAGACATTGTCGGGTTCAAGGCTTCTTACTTGATTATCAAAAGACACACTATCAAACATTTTTAACGTGTAAATTGTAGACCAAAATCGTTTGTTATCATGGATAAAACAAAAGCAGAATTGACCCTATCTTTATTTCTTCTGACTATTTCCAGGTGAGCAAAGTAGGAAAACTGATGTCTAGTCTTAACAGCGTTGAAATATACGTGCTCAAGAAATTCGTCTACACAGAATTTTCAAATGGCTAACATGTAATTCAGATAAACATACTTCGTCAAGTTTTTACTTGTTAACCATAGTTTGTCTGTAATCGGACTTGTTTTCTTTTTTGAACTTGTATACTTTGATATATGAAGTTTTGACAATAGTACTTGTTCAGAGCTTGGCTAAAAAAGTGAAGTTTTTCAGGGAACAAACAATTAAGAAAATCATATACATTTATTGGGCAATGCTTCAAAAATTAAGAAAAGTGATGTTCCAGTGTTATATCATTTATATGTTCTGTGTCGTCTGCTGTCATTGAAGCATGCTTGTCTGCTAACATAGCATTGGTGACACCAAATTATCATTTTCTGTATTGTTTAAACGGTATATTTTTCCTCTCATGTAATGCTAATGATAAGAGAGACACAAGTCACTGTACAGATTTTAATAACGAAATCAAAATTACGGAACAGGGAACTGTGATCAATTAGCAACTATATAATAAAAGATATTGCACAAAATATTGCAACGACAGCGTGTTCTAATACAATATTTAAGCGCCTTGTTTTATGTATACATATAAATTCAAGATAAAATGGTGAGAACATGTTAGTGGAATGAATAATTAATTATATTTCGGCCGATTAATGCGACGACTTACAAAATTGTAGTTTCACAAGTTAAACAAATCTGAGCAAGATATTCATTTTAGTTCGTCATGTACAAATCATAAAAATGTAAAAAAATTATTACTGAAAAAAAATCAATTTGTATCACTTTTATTAACAAAATAAACGAGTCTGAAAATTCATATTTGACACAAACTGTTTCAATTGAATTTTATCATATTTTCGAATATGTTTTTTCTATTTTTCTTATTTTCTAAATACTTATGAATTTGTTTTTAAAAAAGGCTTTGCAATTTGGCGGTATTAAATTCTGTTCTCATATATATAAAATATTTACAGCCTTTGAAAAGTGCAAATACCTTTTACAAAACAGCCTACCATGGATGTAAGAGAGAATAGTGATCTATATAAATATTTAATAAATCTTTTCAATTAATCAGAAAAATCTTCAGGTATTTAACAACAAACAAAGTCATGACCTATCCGGCTTTATATTTACTCACAAAAAGGCTAAATGAATAATCTTACTAGACAAAATACGATTTAACATAGACTGTTGCTATAGAAACGATATGTAGTGCGTTGTATAAAAGACAAAAGTATAAACAAAAGCACATACAGGTAAACATTATTAAATTTGTGTAATAAACATCTCATTTATAAACATCTCATATTTATAACTATTTACAGAGTACAAATCGTAATTATTACTATAATGGAATCATATATATAAGTTATATATCAGGCTGTATACAGAAATAAAGTTCCATCCGCACGCACCATTCAAATCATTATTTTATCATGTAACAATAACCTAATCGCCATATTTCAAATATACCAGCAGAGACGCACTTTGTTACAGTAAAGGTGACATGTTTATTGTATTCTCTTCTGACAGATTTGTTCTTTATTTCAAGAACAGTTCATAGAACATTCTTAAAATATTTTATATCCTACATGACGTCACAAAACAATTTAAATGACATAACAATTGCAAGGTAATCATACATGCAAAAAATGGGCTATGACTTACAAAATTGCTATGCCATTAAATGTTGACTTCAAATTACTGAGGGTTCGAAATACACTACGCAAAATCTGCCAGAAGTCAGTCGTTCAGATCTTTCATTTTTAACAGTATCGCTGTAAACTGTGTGTTCAACGACACAGGACATGTCGTTTTGTCTGTTCGAGGCGGAAATAACATATATTCATTATATTTGCTTAAGACATGTAAATTTCCTTTTCCTGTTTGTTATTTTTTGTACTTTTTTGTTATATCCATAAGTTATTACGTACATAAGAAATAAACACTCGTCATGTTATTTCATGAATTACTTGTTTGAATTCTTGAACATCGATTATCTTGTTTTAGCGTGTAGTTTTAAGCAATTTTGAAATCGCGAAATATTTAATATTCTGCCTGGAATACATGTTTGTGTTTAAATCTTGCTACTGTTTTGTTTTTCTTACATATATTACAAAACCAGTGCCATCTTACCATCTTCAAGTTGAAACACGAAAGGCAAAGATGACAAGTAAAGGCCACTAGAATTGCAAACAATTGAAACAAATTGATATGAAATTTTATTGTTACTTTTGTTGCTTTACTGATCGGTTCCAGCCCTTTTTTTTTTCAAAAACTTAACCCCAAAAACCTTTCCAGAAACGAAGAATATTTCTCTCTAAAAGACAATGGCTGACACCTAAAAATCTACTCCTCCTAATCCCCACATACTGTTTCATCAAAACATCAGGACTAAAATAATCACATTCGTTACCTTTATCAAAATACACAACAAAAAGTACATAAAGTTTACATGACCAATACATTTTAGTGTTCGTTGCTAACAAAAATTGTTGAGCTTTTAGGAGTATGTTAAAATGCTTGATATCTCTGACATAAGTTGATGGGAGGAAACCTGGAGAGTCTATAACAAACACGGAGAAGGAAATACAGAATACAGCATCAGAATTTCATTCCAAAATATTTCAGAAAAAAAGTTCCGTGAAAAATTGTCAGTTATGATTAAGCCTCAGACTGATATAACAAATAGGGGTTCTCAAGCTTTATAGGTTCTCTGACTCGCATCCCTGTGGAAAGACAAGGGTGAAAACACCTGCAGTCAAGTGATATCAGTAAGTTCTACTGAAATGACAAAACATTATTCAAGAATATGAAGAAATAAAATTCCTCATTTAGACATCTACGATTTTTTTTCTCGAGCACTCAACTCTGTCAAAGGAATAAACGCACTTTAATTATTATTTTAGCACATGATAATTGAAATATCAAAGTCGTAAATTTTAATCCTCAATGCTAGTGTAAACGTACCCATTCATTTCGGTATCGACCGAAAACGCCCTAGCGTTACAAAATTTTCGATCAAAGCTGTGATAGCATAATTCAGGAAAATTGATTTTATTATCCATATGTGCCTGTTATTAGTTTTAAAGTTTAAAAAGTCCATTTTGCCGTGTTTTGAAATACAAATATTACGTCTGCAGAATATGAAATTGGTTGCTTTTGGGCGTTCGAAGGCCATCAAACATTCACTTTTCTTACAGTCATAATTATTGCCGTGGACTCAAAGAAAAACAATTAAATTACTCTGTACAAAAATCAATATATAATATACATGTTTTATAATCAATATAAAACATGTGTTGTAAAATCAATATAATAATGTGTTGTAACAAGTTTTATATAATATATAAATATTCTCATTCTTGCATATGTACATAACAGGTAAAATACATTCATAACCTCAGTTACAATATTAATCAACTAATGTGTATTATGTGTGCGAACGCTGGTATAAGTAAATCCATTCATCTGCTGATTTTCCTCGAGTGTTTTTTCTACTCCGAAACTAATACACTTTTATTTCCGATATTATCTGATTAAAACAATATCAAGTGATGTGAAATTGCGTGAACACATTTATCTAAAGCTAAATAATATAACTGCAATCACCACAACGATAAAAAATCTTTTAATATGACTTACATTGGCACTTTATATCAGACTGAGTTTTCATACAAACCTTCATCACCACTCACTACTACAGAGGGGAGACTATGTGTTAGAAAATGGGGCCATCTTCATTCATAGATGTTTCACTGTCCGATACAGATCCGCGCTCGCGTTCAAATTTTAGCGGCATTAAGATTTTTTCAGAATTATCTTCTGAGCGGTCATCGTTTACTGGTGACCAGTAGACCTTGTTCCGAATACTGTCCGGGTGTAACTGTATACTCTGTCTGCGACCGTCGCCCAAGTCAATGCTAGCTATTAATTTCTCAGGAAGAACGTCTAGTGAACGCTTCCTTTCTGAACTTCCTCCCTCATTGCGAGACACCATGGGTGTATGCTCAATTTCTGGAAGAGAAAAACGTTTCGCCTCTCTGCTATTTCTGTCCTGTGTTTTCTCTGTTGATCTTACTATTTTAGGATTATCTTCGATATTTTTCTTGTACTTCTTTTCAAGATGAAGTTTTGGGTCGTGTTGTAATAGCGTTATATCGGTTGCTGTGTCACTCCTAGCTGTTTCCGGTACAGTTATTTCGGTAACGATTTCGTCCCCGTCGTTCTCGCCTTGATTACTGATCTCCACCTCTGCATCATCTGTCTCATCGGGTTGTGTTTGAGTTGACGAAGTCTTTAATTTAGGTCGACTGTTCTGGCGATACGGATAAATTCTGTAATGTTTTTGGGCAAAGTCAAGGTCAATGTCATTATATCGATCACTATAGCGGTCTAGATATCGTGCGAAGTTTTCATCCGATATATCAGTCCCTGTTGTCGCATCGGAATGATAGCTGTCATCGTCGTCAATTTTACCAAGCTGAAAGCGATTTAAATGAAAGTCTATCTCTCCGTATCCTGGGGCTGTCTGGACATGTTTCTTCGGCGCAGAACATATAGCCGCAATATTGGCTAACTTTACAAATCTGGATCTCCCTTTCCCATCCTGTCTAACAGGCTTTATATCTTGAAGTGTAAACCCTTTCTTAGCGAGCCACTCCTCCACGGACAAACCGTATTTACTGTCTCGAGACTGTGTACTGGCTTTGCCTTGTCCTACTAAAATCTGAGCGCATGTGATGTTACCATGTTTGGCCGCCATTAGGAGAGCCGTAAAACCTTCATCATTTCTTGCTTCTATGCTCAGACCAAGTCTTCGGAAATGTCGAATTAGAATATCACATGCGATGTCGTTGCCCACCATTGCGCTGTAGATCAGAGGCGTGTTCCCTGTAAATTGAAATGTAACACTTCAATAAGAGCTGATAACTGGCTTTTAGTTCGATTAATTTGTACACATTTCTTTTTTATACCTGATTGCCTTCCCACTCAGTAACTGCTTTGATGGAATTAGTGCCGTATATATCAGTTTCATTCCAACGTCAATGAGATCAGAATGAATCGAATCGGCTGACTGAAATCTAGCCAATCAACAACGAGTCTGCAAAAATGTGACGAAAGCAAGTTTGATATAAATAGGTCTGTTACTTCTAATCATGCTTTTATCACATTGTCAGGTCCTAGGACATATTAGTTATTCGTCTGGAATCCAAGAGTAGCAGTAATTTCTTTTGACTCAGACGTATTTTACTGTGATCGTAACGGAATATACTCAGAAAATTAAATGCATCTTTCTAGTTAATAAAATCTCCGAGAGCGTTCATGCTTGAAAATTTCCTCTAAACCGAACATAAGGTTTGCGCTTTGTGTAAGTTATATCCCCTTTTCTAAATGTATAATGAATTTTTTGTCTGGACCATGACTAGAAGACTATGAAAGGGACTGACTTGGAACTTAAAACAAAAATAGAAGATAAGAAGTAAAAATGCTTGGCATAAGAACCATAACTCTAAGTGGTCCAGATTTTGAATTACCTCCCTTTTTTGATCGGAGCATACACTAAACTAAACTAACTATATATATGTGAAGTGAATTGATGTTAAACTGAATAATCAATAACTGAGACAAAAAGAAGTGTAGTGCGAAGAAAAATTCATAACTTCTATATCCAGGTTTTGTGTAAGCTCTCCTTCAATTTCAATAATAAATTCTTGTCTGGAGCATAACTTGAACACTATGAAAGGGATGGCTTTGATACTTAAGATACATTTTGATAGTAAGAAGTAGAAGTGCAGTGCACAAGAACCATAACTCTTCCTGGTCCTGTTTTTGAATTATCTCCCTTCTTAACAAGTTTATTGTCCGGAGCATTACTTTAAAACTATGAAGTCATTTGATGTGAAACTTAAAATATAGATAGCTAGTGACAAGATGTACATTTCCTAAGAAGCATAACTCTACTTTATCCAGTTTTAGGTTACATATTTTTCGGTTTTATAATGAATTTTTGTGCAGAGCATACATTGATCATTATAAAACAGATTGACTTGAAACTTAAAATTAAGATATATGGCAAGAAGTAGAAGTGCAGTGTGCAAGAAATGTATCTTTGTCATTTTTGAATGATCTCCACTCTTAAACATTCTTGGTATAGAGATATTTCATGGTATATTGATAAGAGTCTTTTAGTGTCGTTTCAACACAGAGCTAGTAAAATATTCTTGCTGAATTTGATGATTTCCAAATATATGTGTAGTGCCATGTGAAATGTCCGGTATCATCAGTTTGCAGCCTAGACTGACGGGCATATACTGCATCTTTTCTGCAATGCTTTTTTCTTGTTTTGAATAACATTTGAACTATTCTAAATAACCTTCTGAAGATGTCGCGCATTTCAAATGTTATAGTTTCAAGTTCAAGAAAGTTTTAACTATTTTGTTCTATTTTATGTTTGTCTGTTTAAAGTGTTTTTTTCCTGTATTTCCTATTTATTCATGATATTCTTCTAACTTGTATTTGATAATTTAGTGAGCAAAATAAAGACATTGTTTTTTTAACTGTTTTTATCAGTCAGAAGTAAGTGCAAGTTTAGTTTTGTCTGTTGTCTCGTTTTACATTCTTATTATTCTGCAACCCATGTTTAAAATTTATCGTTCACGCACAAATAAATTACTCCACCTTAATATCTATATCGACTGGTCTTAAATGTTATAGCTCTGAGAAAAAAGGAGAAGTGGGAAAAGTGAGATATTCAACTGGCGAGTGTTAGAATGATGACAGAATATTAGCATTTAATGATGCATTCGGTTCTCAGTAGTTTCTGTTGACATTCTTTTCTTGCAGTTGTTTGTCGTAAATGTCATGTGCTCTTTGAATTGTGTTCTTAAAATGTCACCAGTCATTATTGTTTACCAGACCAACCTGGCATTTACGTTCGAAGAAATTTGTAGGTAATCTATCATCGTACACATATTGACTACCGCAATCTGTTAAAACGACAGGAACATGTACAGGCATTGATTTTACATGTTAACTTATTGCTTCGCATTAAACCTATTCGTGAAATATGTCATTACGTGAAATAATCCCCTGCTAATGAAATTGTCTGTAGCAGTCAATAAAAATCAATATTTTTAATTACGTTACTTGAAATTTCACCTTCCTTCCACTTACTTTCATTATAATTATCTAACAAAGGAATTAAAATATTTTCTCCAAACAAAGATTGCAGGTTTATCAGTACAAAACATCTGAAATCGTGTTTCAATTTAAAACCACTACCCTATTATTTGTGCGAGATCTGTGACAATGACAAGATTAAAAAAACTAAGGTGGAGAGAAGTGGTAGAGAGACATAAGTGGTGTTATTATTTTTATCAGTCGTGTAACATCTCTTGTTGCGTGGCAATACAGGGGAAGATAACCACTTTTCCTTTCCAGTGGTGTCTGCTGTCCGGATTAGCAACTCGTAGTTGGTTGCCATGTCTGGATAAACATACCGCTTGTTAAACTCTGAAACTCACTTTTTATTACTTCAGTACCCATAAAATAATTTCTGACAGGTGTAGCTAACATTTGCTATTAAGATAGTCATAAAATTTCTGTTAAACTTACCGTTTGTGTCTGTGATGTCCGGATCTACGTTGTGTTCCTTGATTAAGATTCGGAGAATATCGTTGCAGCGTCTCTCACACACGTAACTTAGTGCCGTACGTCCACAGTCATCTGTTGCGTTGACGTCTGCTCCGTGACGTAACAACAACCTGACAGTATTGTCCCTGGCACCCTCCTCCTAAATTTATAAAAAAAGCGTTATTCTTTTTACCATTCTTTTACAAGATTCATACGTTTTCACACATGTGTTTTCTTATTCACTGTTCTTGGAAAATTTTGATCTTTTACTGATATTGCTAAAGATCCTTTGTGATTAACTTGTCCGAACAGCATTACGTCAGTGTAAATATTCAAAGGCAACATTATTTTAGATATTAGACAATCAAGGTATGTTTTTGCTCCTGAGATATGATGTAAGAACTTATCTTTCTAGCCAGATTCTCGAATAGTTTTGGTTAAAATTTTCTGAAACCTGCAAGAGGTACTGTTTAAGTCATAAGTTACCAGCAACTTATCAGCAACTCCAAACCAAAACCATGGCTTCGATATAACGTTTTTCTCAATTTTACAACCGCTTGATGGCGCACATATTTGATATGAATGTTGGGAAAGTGAACTTATCAGATCAGTTTCCGAAAACCTGCGTGATTATATGTACAACTTACCCAGTTCTTACCGTGATTCTAAAAGAACTGGAAAGGCCGTCGTTGAAATGTTCAGTGATTTATTTCCCTTTATAAATTGAAACTAATCGAAAACGTTACCTTTGTGTAGCAACACGCCATGAGAGGTGTCTTGCCATGCAGGTCACGTGAGTTAACAATGTCAACTGAGGAGGCATCGAGGATAAATCGCACGAGGTGATTCTTGCCATGACGCACCGCGTCAAATAGCACCCTTGCGTCTGTAGTGACATCAACGCCGGTATCACCATAACTGAAGATAGAAGTGAAAATGACATTAATATTGATTTTTTTTATTAAGGTTACTATCATGCACGGTGTATTTCTTCCTATCCAGCAGAAAAGTCGACTCATATTTCCTAATTGTAAGCAGATTATGAAAATTTATATTTTGAATCCAGCTGCAACAGCTTTAAGTCAATAGATTATTTATTTCTAGACACATGTAAACTTCACCTCTTGGTGCTGTCACATACATCACATTTCTTCGACCTGATTTTCAGAACTGCTTCTAGGAAGTACTAACTGATTTAAAATGAACAGAAACTGAGATGCCAACACAATAAATACATAAATGTTTAAATTAGCTAGAAATTATCACTCATGTGACACCACTTCCGACCAAGTGACCTGATCCTAGAAAAAGTCTGATATACTTTCTTGAGAACTGATCGGACTGGAAAAAATGGAGTGGCATTTGGAAAGCAAGTTTGTTTTAATAACAATTCTTTTTTTATAATGACATTTTGCGCATTTATTGCAAAAATTCCCTTTGTAATACCACATTGAAAAGCTGATACGATTTATTAAAGACAATATGTGCAGAACAATCAACTTTTATAAAAAAGAAAACATATGATTATTTCGACTTGAACGTCTGAAAATGTGCACGTGCTGGAAAGTAAACATATTCATCTACCACACTGTAGTTTCTATAACTATGCGATTCTTTCCTAGCCCCGCCTTATTATAATTCAGCATCACGTCACTCAAGGATAGCAGCAGGCAGAGAATAAGTTTGGTAGTGACAAAGTTTAAATTGAAAAAATTATTTAGATATTATTTAGCACGAGTAAATATATATAAAAATGTTATCTTGGATCATGATTTTTTCAGTAAGTTCTTACCACTCTTCAATTATATGAAGTCACAAAACAGTACACACGTGACCTAATCCCATTTTATCTAATTAGTTGACAATCAGTAATATCAGAAAAAGTACGCCAGTTTATCGTCAGGGGAAATGACACCAAATTTATAATACACATGTGGACGATTATGATGTGGTGACCTGAATAGATATGTCTTCATAAAGAAACAGAAATGTTGTTCATGACAAAATGTTCAAATGCACATGAACACAGATTGTAAAACACCAAGACAGTATACAAGAGAGTGCTTCAAGTCGAGTGAGCAGTATAAAACGCAACTTAGAATATCCTCAGTGACTGAAACTTAAATAAATCTTAAACATACATTGTCATTACATCACTGTAATTGTCACTGGTTGAAAACAACTTCGTCTCAACAGAACCAAAACACATTAGTTCATTTGCACTAAATTAACTGATACTTGTAACATTTTCTGAATCTTCCCTATAAATTTCATTCATATTTGGACAGCTGATAAATTTTCCCTGTTTATCTATATTTAAAACCTCTTTAATCACGCATAGCGATTTAATCTATAATCGTGTAGGCGCAAAAAAGAACAACAGAAATTGTTTGTTTTACAACCAAATATGAAAATGTAAGTACATGTATATGAAAACTCGTTTCATTAAACTAGATTTGCATTATATTTTATTTGTGCAGTAATAAGGGAATACGCTATTTATACGCTGTAAAAATCCCTAACATACGTATTAAGACAGCCACCCTCTTCTACATGTTGACGCAAAAGTTCTTGAACCCCTGCTTTTCCCCGGGAAGACAAACTTCTGTAGACTGGTTCCAGTCTGTTGTTACGCTGGTGTCGTCTTGAACTAGAACTACATTTGTCAAATTCGTCTATAAAGGTAGGGATTCTTCTTGAATTTAGCAATTTCCTGCTTTCCAGGAACTTCGTGTACTGTAATTCTTCTGCTTGTTTGTCATGTTCGACTGGTTTATCTTGGTCGTTGTTTATGTCTTTTCTGTCAGTGTGCTCAACTCTACTGGGGTCGATATCGAACTCGTCTGCGCGTTTAGGTATGTTTTTCAAGTATTTATCTAGAATTATATTCTTTTGTGTCCTACACGTCAGTCTACCTGAGCCAAAGTCGAACTCGTCCGTTCGCGAAGATGCAGACAAAGATTCGACATATTTAGGCCAATTCTTGTTCTTACATTTTCTGCGCCTTCGTTTTTCTCTAGCTGAACCGTAGTCGAACCCGTCCACCTGCTTCGATCGCTCTGCATTTTGTCGTAACAATTTCGTGTTTTCCATCACATGGCATAGTTCAAAGTCTTCCATTTATTCTTAAATCCAAATATTTACTACTGTTAATCATTCTAATTGTCTTTATTTTACACAGAACTATTTTGAGAAGGTTCGGAACTACTAAGGCAATTTACACGAAAAAGTCAAGTCCTCAGTTCAAACCAATGACACTATAACTTACACCACTGTTGTTGTTTTACGTACAGTTTCGAATGAGTTCCTTAATGAACTTTCTTTTAATCACCAATCTCTTAATATGATACAACTCGCTTTTAAAAGTCTATTTCAATTACGTAAACTTTGCGATTGCGTGACATTAATTTTTCTTTGAGCCACATTCACCAGGATCACGTGACTGCGTCAGTGAACATCGTTTCGATTTAGACAATATTAAATTTGTCTGCCGTTTGCTTCTTTGTAGCAAAAGTATGACTGGCATGTAAAAAGCATTGGTTTACTGCTGTTAATTAAGGCAGAAAACAATCCCCATTAATTGAGTGCTTGATTACCAAATGGATTGCTTATTTTGAATGGACACACTATTCAGCTTTTGAACCTTTCTAGTTCACATAAGAAGTTGATTGAATTAGTGTCTGGTAATGATTTTTTCTAGTTTAGAATCTATATCGGTTGATTTTTTTCAGCGAAAAGGAAAATAAATGCTGATACACAACAATTTAGGTCATATGTCATATAAATGTAGATATCAAAACGACATCTCTCGGAAACGAAGTAAGATTGTTTTGAATTTATACAAGAAGAAACTTTTCATACAGTTTTCTAAATAGTAGACTTGTTCAGAGTCCGAAAAAAACAAGTAATTTTCCTTTGATGTTCAGAACCTACCTCCAAACTAATGAGACATTTTGCCCACTGTGTTGCAAACCGGTTCACTGGAAAATCGATAATATTCCTTTAACAAGTTGTTAAATGCAGTGAGAATCCCGAGACAGGTAATAACGTCATTTTTTCAGTTTTTTTCTAGTTCCATCCTTTTTTCACTTTCCTCTCTATTGTGCTAATTTAACACGGCATTTGTTTATTTATCAAAGAACAGTTTTTATAATGCATTAAAATGTATTTGCATTTTGACCATACATAGATATTCTTGTTTAAATATACTTTGTTATTAACACGCTTTCATTATTCAAATCGTATTAATAAAATAATATTTCAATAAGAAAATTTCATAATCACTATACAAAGATCCTTCAATATATACATTCAGCTAAATTCCGTCAGACAATTGTTTGCTTTGGAACCCCTATTTGAACTAAAGCTAACAGAAATTTAAACTTATTTGAAAATATGTTACAACATTTTCCATTTTGTATTTATTTCAAAAAGACATGATTTTTTATCACTTCAAATATTTCCATTTTGTTTATCCTGTAGCTGATCTCTTTTTCATCTCTTTTTTTATTAAATGATAAAATAAAAAGTTTAGACAAAATATACATACGGTTGTTTATTTCTCCATCGTATTCCAAGCATCATTTCATACAAGTCCAATCTATTAAATAATTAGCTTAAAAGTAAAAACCTCCATCTTTATGTAAATATACAACAACCTACGTGCTCTTTTTAATCGAAACGATAAAATTATATCTACGAAAAACGATCCCTGTGTAATAAAGCTTTATTTGATGCCTGGCGGCGGAATTCATCAACAGAACAAAAACAAACAACTTCTACGTGGTCGCAGGCTTTAGTCAGAGTAAAACGAAGCTAAAATTCCAACGTGCATGTGCGAGGGCGCAAACGTGATTTAAAGTAACTTCATAGCTGTTTCCGTTGATGTGTCCTGGGAATTCAAATTAAATCAAAATGCACTGCAGAAAATAGAGTCAAGGTATCAATTTTTGTCTATTCTTTGCATGTCTGACGTAGCCAGAAAGTAGATAGTTTCCTTTATTAATGAAGTAAAAAAATCGAACATTATTTTATGGAACTGTTTGAAGAAATTGCCTTTTATGAGGCGCCATCCTTCTGAATACATCGGTAAATGTCATTCATTTTCACTGGCAGTGTGTGTACACTCTTTTTAGTCACCTAAAAGTATGGAGTAGATGTCAATGGCTCGGTGGTGAGTTTGTTCGTTACAAGTTCGGATGGTCATGGTTTCCGTGCTGTTGGCCACACGACGAGTGATTCAGTACCTCGCTGACACGGCTGTGAATGGATACCAGTTTTACCGGACCTATCCGAAGCGATTGTGTTTTGGTGTCTAGAGAGCGATTAAAATTAAACAAACTTTGGTAGCTTTCATTGCAACTTAATCATATTCATATAAATTTGTGTAAATTAAAAGTGTTTTACAGATCTAAAAACCGTTTATATTTAGAGAATATTGTCACAGAATAAAGTGAAAAGGAAAGAACTAGTTTCTTTCATTATGTTTCCTTATAAAGAAGTGACCATTCTTTTTCTTATTAAAATGACCAAGAAATAAAGACTAACACAATTGACAGGACTGTATACACAAGAAACCTTCTTTACCGGAAGTGATTTTATTTCGTCTTCGAGTACGACAAACAAATTTAATGTCAACCAATATTTACGACATGAGAAGAACATTAACTTTGTCTAGATTATGTGTCTATTCTTAATGGCATGCCTCTCTGAGAATATTTTGCAAAATATGACGGTTCTCACAATTATTTTCTTCAGGAAACCTTTGATTTAAACGCATTCAGTCTGGGTCATCAATTTCTTCATGACTCATAAATGACTTGGAAATTTTTCTTAGGGCTTTTCTCATTTCTGTTTATGGTCACGGTTTCAGAAAACATAACGGTTTTATACTAGAATAAAACAGCTAAAATCTGTGATGTACTGACTGCCTTCGGTTTATATATAAAAGAAAAAGAAAAACATTTACATAGCCATTTTCCAAAATATGGGTAATTGTTGAACTATGCTGGGCAACTTTCCTGTCCATTGTCAATTTCTGCACAGCATATTCAAAGTAACTTTGATTGATCAATAAATGATGGAATATGGTAAAAAAACTCTATAACATGTAATGTAAACAGCATTTAATATCGTACACTCTCATATTCTGTTAAGATGTGTGCCTTTCATGTTTTACAAGAAACCTACGTTTCCAGATGACCTTGCAAGTTTGTGATTAAACGCTTTAAGGTTAACCATACTAACCAAACATGATACTACAAACATTAATATGCATACAGTTGATAAATATTCTACCAACTTTTAGTTTCTGAAGTATGTTTTTTCAATGTATGTCAGTGTATATCGCCTTCTGTAATGTCAAGGTCACTCACTGTTGAAAGTTTGGGCAATAACCCTGCTCACGTCTAAGAGAGGGGTTCGTCCAAAACTGGTAAGCAGACTTTTGATTATCATGAATATATATCATAAATAAACCGCAGCGCATTCACTTCAGAAGAACAACTCAGAGACGAGTTCTGAGATAAGAGTTACGAGAGTGACATCAACTCCACAATGAGAAACAGAAGATATTTTTCCATCAAATGCATTTGTCGGCATCAATATTTTAAAACCTGTCCAGTGATTTTCTGAATTCTCAGTTTTATATGTTTTTTTTCTCTCTTTAGTTAAAACTGAGTTTATACTTAAATGTCTTCTAGAATAGTCATGTGCATTGCGGCTCATAAATCTTACTTTTCGTCTGAGTGAGACACTGTTCATGCGTCAAAATGTCTTTGTTAAATTATTTTCCTTAAAACTCACTGTATTAACGACAGTTTGTTTCCGTTGCATTAGGAATGAAACTGAATCAGGAAGCAGAAGTGATTCTTTCGTCTGCAGAGAACACTATAATTGTAGGGAACTTCCTACGACGTCGAATGTTTGAATAATAATAAGATATATATTTCAGTTCACGTTCGATGTTACAAAGAGAATCAGTCTTAGAAATGCTAAGAGGAAAGTAATGCGCTCCTAATGCACTATTCACACTGTATTAGATGATGGTGCTTCATATTAACGCAGTCGAAAAGCTAAAAGTTTGGAACGGAAATATTTACCCTTTTAAAAAAAAATTCACAGTCGTATTTTTGTTTTTCTGTTTTTATGAGTAAAGTAAAATGCCTTTAGATGGCTACAAAGCTAAAAAAAGATAACCAATACGATTTCCTTTAATATACAGAACAAAGCATAACCGTCAATGTCACTAAAGTATTTTCTAGAACATATTGTTCATCTGAAAATAATCTCAAGCTTCTCTGCTAAAATATTATTTCAATATACGATCAGGTCATAAATGGTAATGGTTAAAAAGAAGAGGTTTAAAATCCCTCCATTCCTTTAAGGATCCTATAGATATATTTATCGCTCTTAATACTGTCTCGAAATGTGAATCAGTTTCACAAATAGACTGAAAACCGATTTTAATGACCAAATTGCAGTTTAAAGTTCTATAAAGATCGAATTTTATGAGATTTTCAACATTGCTTTCTGATTCTAAAAGTCAAGTCTCTTTCTCTATCCCTAAATCAGTCGATAAATCGTTGAATTTCAATTGGTCATGAAAAATAAACCAGTCAACAAACCGACGTAAAACACAACATTAGGAAACATTTATCTGTAACGTGATGGAAAGGCAAGCATTGTCTTCAAATCTTATCTTCAGGTCGCAAATAAGTTTTTGAGCCTGTTGCTCAGGTAACCAAATGACTGAACAGTTTTCCTTTCTCATGTTACATTTACATGGCTTAGTCTAACCTCACTTCTGACCTATATATAGATGATTACGTAAGACAAATGAATGAATATTTGAACTATTTTATTTGTTGATATTCCTATACTTAGTCAAAAAAAGTTAAGCACCATTGATTGTTAAGATGACAAATAAATGAAATGTATGCTTCATAATCACATTTTAATCAAGTATACTGCCTGAAATGAAGTTTCTTCAATAATTACATTGTTGTTTTATGTAAATACTTTTCGTAGATGCACGTTGAAACCTCTTTCGGGTCGAACTAATAGAAAGATCTATACAATACAATCGGCAGTTATAAAACACATTTTCCATTACTTTAATCCACATCAACACTGTATATCTTTTTTAGGATATTTCTTGTTTACAGATGAACCCAATGATTATGAATCTATATTTATTTACAACATCGTAATTTTCCTTGTCGACCATCATCAATTTACCAAAGTCACTTTCATTACCAAATAGAATATATTCACCGATGGTAAAGTCAGTATTTAGAGTAAAAGGATTAACAATTAAGACAACAGACGTTTTACAATGAAGGCGTGAGAGGCCTAGTTTTAACTTTACTGATTCTAAATACAGGACCTTACTTCATAGATTTTTGAACAAAAATACAAACGAACGAACTTATTTTTTTATTTTAAGTTAACAAGTATTTTTCTGAATGAATATATGTATAAGTAAAAAATGTTTGACCATAGCCGTTTAGTATTCTTACCGGTAGGATCTTTCTTCGTTCAAATGAAGATTTAGCTCGATATGTTGACGTTCACATTCGAATTTAATCATTATAATACAATCTTCTTCTATTTTCTGCGTTATAATTCTGCGTCTTATCTTAAAACAAGTGTTAGCTTGCCTCTTACATATCCACAAAAATACGTTCATACTTTATTATTACATATTATTACTGTTCTTGAATATATTCGCCCGCAACTTCATAAGATTCTCATGAGTTTGTGATAAATGTTTCTGTTGCGTGATGATATATGGTGTTTTGATGAAACGTGTTTCGTTTTCTGGGTTGACTACTTTGAATTCTTTGAGGCAACTCTTTCGATAAATAACAATGGATTCTTCCGGTAACCATATATGCAGTTAGTCAAACATTTCTGTCTTTATAGTTCACTTCCAGTGTTTCGTAACAACGAATTAGAAATAGTAGAAGTCACATTTTACCTAAAGACAAAAAGAAGTGAGTTTATATTTGTGAAGATTTTCGTTTATTTTGTCTCAGTGCATTAAGTGACTAATTCGCGCAACACCAACTTGTTAGGATACATTTTATAAGTTCTGAAGGGACTTCTGCAGTGGACTAATAGAGGTATTTCATCAAATCAGGTTTTGAAGTTAACAAGATTGTTCTACCTTTATGTAGCTAGTTTCCTTGCAGGAGGGATATACAGTCATTCCGCAGATCGAGATTTGAAATTTAATGGCATTCAAATTCCTTTTTATCGTGTTATATGTTTACGATTTTTTCAAAACCTTATAATCGAAGTTAAAAACATAAATGTCAGACCTGACCTGAAGGCAGAACACAAAACAGCTGACAACAGTGAGCATTCTCTCCAGAAAAAAATCTCAAATGTGAACCATATAATTACAAGTACGCGATGAACTCTCAATATGTATACAATTTATCCAAAATAAATAAATAAATAAAAAAATAAAAAAATAAAAAATAAAGATCATGCACATCTAGGCTTTATGAACTAAATGTCATCTCTAAATGATATTTTTTATTTAAACGACAAGAAAAAGCTTTTGATGCCAAATCGTTTTTAATTTCTAACGAGATTCAAACATTTTTTTAGGAAATGAACAACTAAAAACATTTAGTATAATCAGATGCCTTACGTTCATGTGTTTAATAAAGTTACGTTTCATTTTGTTCATGTGCAACTCTCCTGTAACAAAAGACAGGTTTAATAGCGGTTTCTACGCCTTAATGACAATGATACAGGTTTATTTATTGGTTGAAACGCCGTGCTCGACCAATATTTCTGCGATCTGAGGCATGTTACGATACGTCTACAGAACGTGACTTGTCAATTTCACATCACCATCTGTCGAAACTACTTCACGATAGAGTCATTTCACCTCACGAAATATTAAAATCACATCATGTAGTAAGTAAAATACTTCAGAACATTTGATATCTACATCATGACTTGTTAACTGCACGTCACAAACTGTCGAAACTACCAGACGATATTCACGAAATATTAAAATCATATCACGAAGTAAGTAAAGCACTTCACGACATTTGAAATGCACATCACGGTATGTCAACTGCATTTCTCCATCAGTTCGAACTATTAGACAATACAATAATTACATCTCACGAAATACACAGATCTCATCAAAAAGTAATTGAAGCACTACACATTTGAAATCCACATCAAGATATGTCAGTTGCACTTCACCATGTGGCAAAACTACCACACGATATAACAATTCCACTACACGAACCCATAAACTTAGCCGAACACAAAACAATTTAATACATATACTAAGAAGGCATATTTGGCGTTCCATATTCCTGCGAGATGAGTCAACCAACAAGTAATTGAAGCACTACACATTTGAAATCCACATCAAGATAAGTCAGTTGCACTTCACCATGTGGCAAAACTACTACACGATATAACAATTCCACTACACGAACCCATAAACTTAGCCGAACACAAAACAATTTAATACATATACTAAGAAGGCATATTTGGCGTTCCATATTCCTGCGAGATGAGTCAACCAACAACTCTTAGGGATACAAGCAATTTTAAGATTTTTTCTCTTTCTCGCATATGCAATTACAAGAAGATTTTACGAAGAACCAACAGAAAAAAATCACAAAACTTCTTAATAAGCTAAAATTATGTAACAATGATATAACTGTATTACAATGTACACGTTTTTCTCTTCAAATTTAAGACACTATTTCATGATATCATTTATCATAAAAAGTCACTTTAATGGTAAATTATGTTTGCCAAAAATAGTTTTTCTCAAAGTTCTTTGCTAAAAATATAACTCGAAGATATATGTTGTGCATGATCATTAAAATAGAATGTTTTGAAGCATTCAATTTCTAAAAGCATGTTTATTTACATCGAGGCATTTGACATGATTATTATTCTCAGCTCATAAATGTCACTTATAATAATGATGGAACTGTTCTAACAGATGAAGGATGCCTGATTTTCATAATGCAATTAAAATCCCACGGAAATCGAATTTTATTTGACAACGGACTGTGTTTTATGCCATCAGAAATCATGTGTCTCTCTCGATTAATAAATCATTTAGTTCAGCTATTGAATTTGAACTTGTTATAAATCTTGTTACAAAAAGAAAAAGAAATCTTTACCTCAATAACTTGATGCAAAGTCAAATAGTTCTCTACTGTTTTTCTGGTTTATGTCTTTTGCATATGTTGCAACTTTTTTCTTCTGTTATTTAAGACCTTTGTCAAAACTAATTGTTCGAAATAATAAATAAAAACCTCTAAAAAACTACAATGTTATACTTCTCAAAAAAGAATCTAAATTTGTGTTGATATTTTTACATTTCTCACATTTTAACAGCACAGCCTACTGACTTCATCCTACTGACCAAGACAAAGCAAACGCTGAAGACAACATGGAACAATTATATTCTTAAAGTAAAATTAAGAAACATACCTTTGCTTTGATGGTAACGCCATTGCGAAGCTCGCAATTTCTATTTTACCTATTTTTGTATTAAACCGTCCGATAACAATAACTATTAACGCATAGAAGCAACAATCACTAAATGCATGGCAATCTTTTCAGGAAGTGTTTAATGTAAACAACACCTTACTTTAAAACGTTTTCCTTTTTTTCAATCCACAGGGGAAAACGCATATTTTTATTCGTAACAAAAAAAGAAAAGTGTTCTCGCAAAACTCTAAAAGGTGTTCGAATATTTCCTATTACTCCACAGAATAATGCAAAGCCTAGCTATACTGTGTTCATCTCCTGCAAAGCCTAGCTATACTGTGTTCATCTCCTGCAAGAATACCGGATATAACATTTACACACGTCGATGAAATGTAAATTGATCATTATAAGAGAGACCTTTATGAGTCGTCAACGTCTGCCAGTATTGCTTTTTTGCAGGTAAATGGGTAAAGCTCTCAGTTTAACTCTCTGTAAAGGATATCTTAGCAGATTTTCAGACTTGTGCAAAAGGATAGGCAAGCAAAGCATAACCACATGTTTGATATTGAGTGGGGCAGAGAGAAGGACAAGATTTGAAATAAAAATGTGTAAACTTTCTACAGACAGCATAATAGTTTGCAATCGTAACAACTCGGCCTTTTCCGACAACTTCGTATAAAGACTTACTGAAGTCGCCCGAGGTGTTCCGATTGAGTAGTTTGCTCAAGTTAGGCTTACAAATGACAAAATTGGATATTAAATACTGAAATCCATACAAATGAAAAGGCTAGTAATCGACTGTTTGAGCAATACAAATATATCAACAACAACAAAAACAACGTTCCCATATTCTTGACAACCGTACAGGTTACTTACATTCAGTTGTGTGTCAATAAAATGAGGTCAATTCATTCTTATTAAAATTAAAACCAGCGAGGATAAGACTTGTTGACATACGTATATCACCGAGTCCAATCGTTCAGTATAGACCCCAGGAGCAGAACGCATGGTTGCAGCTCGAATTTTCAGGAGCAAAACAGGTACCGAGGTAAGAAAATTGTCTCGCATTTCTTTGATGAAATGCATCTATCAGATAAAGATATGGCCCATGCTGATCTCCTATGATTAATCTATCCGATGATTATCTCACATTTGCCAAAGTTTCGTTGACTTCTTGGAACATTATCAACAACTGCACTTGAAAAACCCCAAAACTGGTGAGATCGCTCTTTAAGTGACAATATTTTGACAAGTAAGCACAGTTCTGATCATTTGTTTCGTCCTAAAGGTTTTTTTTAAAACATGTTCTCATATGCCAAAAGCTTCCACTATTTCTGGAACGTATTTTGGGGAGATAAATACCATTTTAGTAAATTTTCAATATGAACGCATGGGTCGAACTTTTCGTGAGTTTTCATCTGTTTCAAAAGTGAACGCATGGGCAGGAAGCATTTTTGAATCACCCGTTTTTTCATTGATATCTCATATGAAATCGATCATTTGACCGTCAATTTTCGGAATATTCGTTCCAAATGTCTAAAACATTACTTACAGATAAGTCCCAACTTATGTATCCCCACCACGTATTGCTAATAAGCAATACTATGAGGGTTGTTCGGAAAGTCCGTGTAATTTTTTAATATATTTGTAATAATTATATCATAATTTAGATAATTAAACCGTGATTCTTTTAGAATACTTTTTCGATAGAACTTATTAAAAAAATGTAACAAATAAGTATACAAAGTAACAAATGTATTGCTAATCGGAACACGTCACGACGTCAAGTATCACGTTTTTTCCATATAACCTTCATCAACACGCACACACTTGTCGTGTCGTTTTATCCACTGACGACATGCTTCTTCATACCATTCTGAGTCAAAACCCAATACTGTATTATTAGTGGCGGCTGTGAGCTCTTGATGACCTGGGAAATTCGAGCCTGAAGATAAGAAATCTTGCAAAATAATGTGACCTGCCTCGCATAATGCGTAGCCATGGACACATTAGAGGCGCATTTAAAGCCACTTTCCTTAGTGGTCAAGAAGCAGAAAGCAAAAACAAAACGTATTACTTAAAGGTCATAGAACACAATTTTTGACCTAGAAATATCGATTGGCTGATTTTGTTTTATGAAGGTTCACCAAGCCTTTCAGCACTAGTGGTCGGAAAAATAAATCCAACAGTATAAGGCGTGGTTTATGTATCTTTGACATTTCATTGGATATTAATTTATAAGCAGAAACCAATTTCATCTTAATGGGCATGCTATTATATTATTTTTCAAACAATAGCCCAACGTGAAAATAGTGGGAATTCCATTTCATTGAAACAAATGTTAACGCATTAGGTCACCTAAAGTCACTACAATTTTACTACATCTAAATGACAAGGAATTTTTTTATGACGTAATCATCAAGTGAGGAAGTGTAACGTGGAAAAGATAGTTTTATTGCATCATTTATATTTAGAATCATAGCATGGAAGAAATTGGAATAATTCATTATTTACATTCTTTGCTCAGGTAAAATTACAACCTGTTCTACGAGCACAATGGTTGAATTTACTAATAAAAATCGAGAAGTCACCGGTTATTTTAATTTACAGTTTATAGCATGTTTATTTTTATAAGTGTGCCTTTATTGTTTCTTGCACTTGTGGTTTAGTGTTATATTTTTCATTTAAAAATGGATCTACGTCACAGCCAAAATTTGTGGCGGAAACTACCAATAAACAGAAACAGCCGATCATCAAAAACACCTTTTTTTCTTATCAAAAGCAATATTTTCGTATTTTTTTAATTAAATCATTTTAATCTGTACATTATGATTATTTTGATGAGTCAAGTTGCTATTGTCGTGTTCAATGACCTTTAACATCCAAATGCGTATGTAAGATTAAAATTGTTACAAAATGAAGATTTATTTCAATTTTTACACGGACTTTCCGATCAGCCGTAGTATTGCTTTTTTAGAAATACGTCGTGGGGATACGAAAGTGGGGACTAATAATATCTGAGTATATGTGTAAGTAATATTTAAGTAATGTTTGAGACATTTGGAACGAATTTTCCGAAATTTGACGGTCAAATGATCGATTTTAATATGAGATATCGATGAAAAAAAACGGGTGATTCAAAAATGCTTCCTGCCCATGCGTTCACTTTTGAAACAGATGAAAACTCATGAAACTGAACTAGAAGGATAACGTAACACTATGCTAAATGACACCTCTTATTCTACATAAATTGTCTTTAGCTGAAATTTCAATCTGCATTAAACATTTGCTTTGAAAAAACTTTTCCGAGATTCTCGGTCATCCTTGTTAACAGAGAAAGACGTATGTGGCCATCGCTATATTTCTGTTTCTTTTGTCAAGTGACAGATGGTCCATTTGTAATCGAATGTTAGAAGTTGCAGATTCATTTACAAAAATAATTCATTTTTATTAAATTCATATTTTTTTATGTTGCCTTGTAGCACACAACACTAAAATATAATTTGTATGTACAACTTTATCGAAATACAATTATAAGCAAAGAAAAGTGAATGTTTGGCAATAATATGTTATGAAGTCGTCTCTGTGACTACATTGAAGTCCAAATCAAAACACTCTCTTTAAAGATTTTATCGCGAATAAAGGCAATACAAGCCGATTTTAGACAGTTTCAAATCTGAAAGTATCTTTAAACTAAAGTCAGTATTTTCAAATGATACAATTATATTTATTACAACATAATCTATTGTATCCTTGTAATCTTTACCTAAGTTTTCATAAACAATGTCATTCTTTTTTTTTATTTACTGTAAAATACTATTTATTCCCGAACATATCTTTTTAAGAAACACACCGAAATTGTGTCAACATATATATCAGTCTGTTACTGCCTCAATCATGAAACGTCCTCACTTACTTGTGATTTTATCTATTGCTTTATCAATCTGATTAAAATTAGCTCCTAAAAATATTCTGCTAGAGCGTGTACTTCAGTCAGACTGTTGCTTTATGTATTTACAAATCTCAGAGCAACCTCATGTGTAAAAAGCTTTTGTCATTACGTTATACATCTCAGTCCCTGATCGTGTGATCACACGTGATGAAAGGATGAAATAATCTACTCCTGTATCATCTCTATAAGATTAAATCTTTGAATGAAAACCATTCTTTGCGCAACGATAAAATGTAATTAGCTCCAGCAATTAAGTCCTAAACATTTATTACTTTATTTATTTAATTGATTTTCCGAGAAAACGAACACGGATGTACGCATTGTTTCGTACAAACAATTTCGCCTGAGTTTTCTCCCTGATGAAAGACACCGTACTTTATTTTAGTGCTGCACTTTAAGTTTTAATAGGAGATGATTGTAAAACATGTATGCTGCCCTAATGGCAACCAATAAGTTATGTTACATGGAGGTCTAAACGTGATCTTCACCTTTGACCTACTGACTTCAAAATCAATACAGGTCATCTAAAGGACATGACCAACCACACTACCAAGTCTGAAGACTGTAGACCAGCTTTTGTGGTGAATGTCACTGTGTAACCTTGACCTTTGACTTACTTACCGGTCATGAACAACCTCCCAACCAAAACTGATGACTTAAGAATAAAGCGTACTCTAGTTATTGACCGAACAAGTTTATTTTTTGGTCAAGGTCACCGTGATCACCATGACATTGACCTTTGACCTATTGACCTCAACTAATAAGGTCATGTACAGATCGTGATCAACTTTTCATCAAATCTGAGGACTGTAGGCCAAAGCGTTCTTTAGTTTTTGATTGGGGAAGTTTCTTGTGGTCGAGTCACCTTGACCTTTGGCATACTGACCTCAAAATCAATAGGGTCATGTTCAGGTCATGACCAACCTTCCCACCAAATCTAAGTACTTAAGACCAGAACGTTCTAGTTACTGATCTGACAATGTCTGGTCTACGAATGGACAGACCGGCCGACCGACATATGCAGAACACTAAACCACCACTTTTTAGAAAGAGGGGATAACTAAATAAAATATGTATTATTTTCGACTCACTGACTTACGTTCTAAAAAACCTGTTAAAATTGTAGTCCGCTTTCAACAATAAACAAATACATGTATTCATCATCTCTATGTTTGATGCCAAAAAGTAAGAGGATTGCAGCTAGCAGCTAGCTTGAATGTGAATATATTATAAAGACTTTCAGTTAAATAAGCGATAAAATAACTTGATAAGAGTTTAAAATACATTTTTTGGAGACACATATCGTAACAAGAATTGGTGAAAGGTATTTCATGAAAGATATGTCTTTCCTAAATTATATTCAGTTAACCTCTGGGCGAACGTAGAACTATTTCAAGTTTCTTTGATTCTTCATTATGTATGTGGTGACGTGTTGTACAACTGATAAAACTGTTTTGTGTCCCTTTAATGTGGTAATTTAATAGGCTCGTACAAATTCAATAAGGTACAGTGGTATATCAAGGAAAATCTTTTTGTAGCACTAATTGAACTTACAACAAACACTTATAACACTTGTGTAAAAACACTTTGACGTCATTAACAATACGCTTATGACGTTCACACGTAAACGGACACAAAAGTTTCTGTGCGTTTCTGTCACCATTTACTTACAAAACTTCCTCGATATAAAGAGATAGAGAATATTTGTTTATTTTTTTAGTGGAAGATGAGAATTTATTTCATCGAGTGAACACCATATGTGATATTTTCACGAGTGGCGCAGCCACGAGTGAAAATATAAACATATGGTGTTCACGAGATGAAATAAATTCCCATCTTCCACTAAAAAAACAAACAAATTTTCTTTTTATTTTATGCCAACACGTCAAAAATGGGTATTTTATGACATTTTTACTCAGGGCCTTCAATAAATTCCCCATGGTGAGCCCCAAATCAGTTACTTTGGTCAAACCGTTACTCCGCACAAAAAAAGTGCAGACAATCTCCAATACATATGATAACTTTACTTCTGCTGAAATAAACTGAATACACTTTGAAATTCATCAAATAACATTTATTTTTCTCTACACAGTTTATCAATATTTATTGAATTTTAGCCATACATACTTTAATTATAAAAGCGGATTAATACCGAGTAATATTCAATCAATTGAATTGAAAGTCGGCTATATTGGATATTGTCCATGTGAGTTATGTAAACAAATCAGACATTTTAAATAATTTATGGCGAATTTCATCATTGTTCACAACTAGTTAGGCTCAGGAATTCAATATTATAACTGGATTTAACAAGGTAAATAAATTTCACTCGCTGTCACTGTCTGAAATACAGCGGATTCTCTTGTATTTACGTGGTGGGGAAAAGTAGTTCCGGCACAAACAGTGGATTATCAAAATGGTAATTTCACTGATTCAAAACAGTGGATTATCACTTTTATCTCACTGATATTTCCCTATATTTCATTGGTAGGCATAAAATAAAAGATTATATTCGTGGTCATTTCATACGGAATTTATTACACTCGTTATCAGAAAGCGATAAAAACTCGGCAGATCCTAGTTTTTACAGTTTTTAATTAAATCGTGCAATAACTCCCGTATTACATGACCACCCATTTAAATACCTCTATACAAAAAGTCTTTAGTTCCTTGATATCATTTCCGGATCTGTTATGTTCCTGTTAAAACGAATAAAGTGCAAAAATTATAAAACACAAATGTCCACGTAACTGTAAGAAAGAAAAGATCGAAAAATAAGATTAGGATTCATTACAATCAACTTCTTACCATACATCCGTTGAATAAAACTTTGCCTGTACTGCTTTTGAAGTGTATTTATAACTTGCACGTTTGTTTATCCATTGTCTCATAGTGTTCGTGTGTTTACGTGGAAGTGTGTAAAGTTTTAAAAAGTCTGTTGACAACTTTCTTCAAACTAAATAACTTATTCCAATGAAACTTTTTCTTTTGACTTTGTCAATATTAGAAAACCATGTCAATGTATATTTTCATTGAAGTAGTGGTTAAAAATGCTAAATTTTTCTGGGCGCATGTAAATGGTCTTCATATATATTGCATCATTTGCTACAAAAGGGATAATGAATAATAAATCCATGACGTTTATTGAAATATATAAACCTAGAATTACGTGGGCGCATGACGCATATACAGTTAAAGTGATAAAAATAGGAAAGACAGAATTGACCTCCTTTGTGGTCTCTAAATCACTTCATCATAATCTACACTGTTCATTGGAAGGTAATTCTATATAAAGTATTCAGACTTTGTCTAGAAACAAAGCCAAATTTGCACGGCAATGTACGTAAGACACCGTACTACAATTGTTCACAATCTATAGACCGAAACAATGTTTACTCGTGGATAGCATCGCAACAAATAAGGAGTAACTGCGTAGAGTAGACCCTAGTCGGATCCTAGTATGTTTCCTTACTAATTATGTCTCCCCCCCCAAAATGGGGGAGACATATTGTTTTTCCCCCGGTTGTCCGTCCGTCCGTCTGTCCGTCACAAAATCGTGTCCGCTCTGTATCTTCCAAAGCCCTTGAAGGATTTTTATGAAACTTGGGTCAGATGTTCACCTCATCAAGGCGACGTGCAGAACCCACTTTGCGGGTGTGGTGTCTCAAGGGCAAGGTCACACTTGGAGGTTAAATGTCAAATGCCACAAAATCGTGTCCGCTCTGTATCTTCCAAAGCCCTTGAAGGATTTTTATGAAACTTGGGTCAGATGTTCGCCTCATCAAGGCGACGTGCAGAACACACTTTGTGGGTGTGGTGTCTCAAGGTCAAGGTCACACTTGGAGGTTAAATGTCAAATGCCACAAAATTGTGTCCGCTCTGTATCTTCAAAAGCCCTTGAAGGATTTTTATGAAACTTGGGTCAGATGTTCACCTCATCAAGGCGACATGCAGAACCCACTTTGCGGGTGTGGTGTCTCAAGGTCAAGGTCACACTTGGAGGTTAAATGTCAAATGCCACAAAATCGTGTCCGCTCTGTATCTTCAATAGCCCTTGAAGGATTTTTATGAAACTTGGGTCAGATGTTCACCTCATCAAGGTGATGTGCAGAACCCACTTTGCGAGTGTGGTGTCTCAAGGTCAAGGTCATACTTGGAGGTTAAATGTCAAATTTTACAATCGTCTGACTCAATACTACCTGCAGCAACTGGCTGTGGGGGAGACATATGTTTTTGTTCAATCAAAAACCCATTTCTAGTTTTTATATTGTTTTAATACGCACTGCTAAAATGAGTATTTTATATTGAATTTGACATTGTTCAAACACAGTTTCTCCTTAAACTTTTTATACATAATTATCTAATAATATGGAACAAATCAGGAAATACTATTTCTGTTTGAAATTTTAAAAATTGAGATACAACAAAAAGAGATTGCATATCAAAATGTAGGCCATCAACACAATATAGTTTAAAGACAGTTTTAATCTGACACATGAATTTGTCTAAATTTAGAAAGGTATTTTAATAATGTTTTAAATCAAAAATTAAAACATAGCTTACAAGAATAGGCGTGAAAGATATTTTGACAACAAAATGTTGTGATGTCACCCTAGTGACACGGTCGACTTTGGTCACATGTACATTAAACACTGACACCAGTGAAGACAATTACATCTTCGATTTTCAACTTCTTGGCTCTTAGAAAAAAAATCATTATTGCCAAAGAGTCCCCTAATTTTCCGATGAGCACTCATGCATTATATCTGATTATTTTTCAGGGATAGGTAGTATCATCTTTTGGAAAACTCACGTTTATCAATGTATGCAACGGCCCCAGCAAGTTTTAAAGTCGCAATGAAATTAAATGTAGAAGTCAACCTGAGAGGAGAATTATAGTCGAATTCTTATCTCTCTAGGGACGAACGCTAGACTAGATTACATTAAAGTTTAGAATTGTAACCAATAACTTGTATCAAATCGATAGTATCTTCGTCTCAGCAACAAATATGTTTATTCAGTGTATTAGGATTATTGTACAGAAGATGTTGGTTATACCTAACTGGCAAAACTTGATGACTTGTCAGAAAAGGAGAAAATTGCTAGGAAAAAATTCTTGAAAAAGTGGTGTTGTTTTTCAATCGTTTAGAGCAAGGGTAAGATCCTCCTTTTTCCTTATAATCTTAAGGCTTAATGCAAAAATATTTTAACTGTATAAACAAGACTAAAGTGAAAAGAAAAGAAACAATAACAACAAAAGAACAGTTACATTAAAGTAAAACAAAAGATAAAAAATTCGTCTACGAAAATTATTGATGGTATCATTTGGGAAAATATCGCAACCAGACTATCTCTGCTCTTTAAAATAGTAAAGTGGTCAGTCGCTTAAATATGATCAAGCATATTGCCCCATACCATTCTTCTGCAAAGATCTAACGTTTGCTCCAAATCTTCGATGCTTAATTGCGTACGCTCAATAAATACTGGCAAATAAACGATTCCAGGAGCTGCCAAGGCTATCTTGGCAATATCTCTTTTTGATAAGTTCTTTCTCGGTATTTTATTCAGAATAAATAAATATAGGAAATGGCAGCAGAGCAAGTTCTTGGCTGTAAATAACAAGACTATTTATATGTGTTTTTGTGTGTAAAAGACATGTCTTTAAGAGGATTAATGAGTTTGGTTCTTGATAAATGATGTGGGTTTTCGGTTAAATGACTCAAGTTTTTTCGCTTTTTCTATGTTAAATTGTGTGTTTTTATCACTACACATGTGTAAACATATAGTGTATAATATTTTCTTCGCATAAAAGATGCAAAGACCCAAGCATTTTCAGTTGCTTGGATCTCATTACAATGTTCGCTTTGGTTAACAAATGTTAGAAAAAGGGAGGGATTCATTACAAATGGCTAGAAAAAAACTTCCATTTTAGGTAACATGGTAAACTCTTTGCACGAGTGTTAACACATTTATTTGATCTTTAAGCTTTTTGCAACTAAACTGAATGTGCACGTTGTGTTTTGTTCTTTTTCTGAATCTATAGCCTATCCTTTGCAGCTAGCCAATGATGACGTTACATGTTATTAAGTATTCTTAAATTATCCACAGTTGACTTTATAAAAATCCTGCTTTTATGGCATAAAGAAGTGCTGTTGGAAACTTAGTTACTGACTTCACTTAAGGACTCTTCCGTCGCATCCGGAAAATAAAAAAAAAATCTTTTGAAGACATTTAAAAAGAGAATGTTTAGACCCTTTTAGACGAAATCTTTAGAAGTTCTGCAGTATTTTCAATTACACTTATAGCTTAAACAAGAAATTAAAATGACCATCTTAAGTGATTGATTTTGGTATATAATTATGGAAAATCGATTCAGTACTTTTAAGCAATTTCTGCAAACTTATTAACGTTTCAATCCTTTTTTTCCTCTGTTTCTGAATTATTCTGTTTATTCCTTTTTTCTTTATTTTTCTTTTATTTTTGGTTAGATTTTGCAATATATACGTACTAATAATATTGATATTTTGTGGGCAATATGCAATGCAACGAACATATCATCAAAACCTATATTTATCACTAGTAATTTTTCATTAAACAACTATACGTTGTTAAATGTCCAGTGGTTTGGCACAGAAGGCACTATCTTCGAATGTTTGGAATGACCTTCCTTCTTTCGAGAGTTGCTAGCAAGATAAGTCTTTATCAACTGTTAGTGGCAAACGTCCTTTTCAGAGCTGCAGTACTTTCAGGTAAGAGGTCAAGCAGATTTCTTATTGCCCGTCAACATATTCTGCAGTTCCAGATCAACTTGATGAAATCAACTTATTTATAATAAACACGGCATAACTGATATAAGGAAACATGTCCAGTACTAAGCACACATATATACGTATTGTCAACAAATACTATCAATGTTCCTGATTCATCCTGCCTCCCCCAACATAAAATAATCATTATCTGAAGCTTAAATTCCAGGATACTTAATATTTCTAACTTTTAAGAGCATTAAAATGAGACACATTGATATCTCTGAAGCTTATGAATTTTACATCGAGCATTTGTCATAATAATTAGTCTCTGGCAATAAACTTTTATCTTAACAGATTATTTCCTAGGATAGACAGATATCTGATGTTTATGGTCATGTTGAAGTAACAAGTTCTATAGAATTCTAATTTTATGGAACAGCTGAGTAAGTTTTACGATCTAAAATTCATCAGCATTTCACGATTCATAAATCCTTCTGTTTGAACATTTAATTTAAATACTGCCAACAGAATGACATAATTCATACAACTCAGAACATTCCATTTGAAGCTCTTAGACAGAACTAGCACGTACAAGCAAAACAACACATAAGATTTATACAGCTTAAATGTATATGTCGTATATAGTTATGAAAGTATACAATAAGCAGATCATCCGTCTCATTATTCTTGCACTTATATGTGAATATGTAAATATATGACTTATATCATCGAGTAGGATGTTGCTGCCTGAAAAAATCTCTTTTTTTAAATTTCTAAAGCAGGAGAAAATGTTTCGAGGAGTTGTTTTAAATATTGTTTTAAATTTCTTTGCTAGTTTCTAAAGAGTCTTTTTAAATATTCATTTCAAAGTAGTTACTGAAAAAAGGACTCAAAATTTGATATTTCAAAATCTTGGAAATAGTCTGAAAGTGATTTAGACGGACATGACAGAAGTTAACGTATCAATTTATGAGAAACTGTGTGCGCATAATCTTCAAAGTTTGAAATTAAAAGCGACACTTTGCTAAGAAAGAGAAGACTGTTTAGAACAAATTATCATTTAACATTTATTAAAGCATTTTGTAAATGAACAATTTTAATGCAGTCAGATTTTGTCATAATATATTTTATACCGTATAGATAGCAGCAATAATTTACGTGAGCTGAGCAATTAAAAAGTCATTTAAAGTATATATTTCAGATGCTAAAGTAAGTAATATCCACTTACTAGTGAAAAATCATTTCTTTGTAGAACAGTTATAGGATTTACAGAATTTACAGACAAGTGCTGAAAATTTAGTACGCCTGATATAAAAAATCTTTACCATTTACAAATAATTATAGAGATGTAAAAAGGACAACATTAAATTAATTACGTTGATCAGCTTTGTCCCAAATTACAAGGCACTTTCACATATAAAATAACTGAAGCGTCCTCATTACGTAAATAGAATTACTTTTACGAAAATACTGTCTAATAACATGGCAATATTCTCGAGTTTAATTCGTTTTTCTTTCATTTTACCTCTGTAGAACAATCGATACTAAAACAAATTTCCGGGAATAAATGCTTTAAATGCTTTATGTCGTGGTGAAAATAGTGATATCAATTTATCTTAAGGTCAGAAAGCGCGTGACAATCATACCAGTGCCGAATAAACTACTAGCACGGTATATCTGAAATACACACTGTCACTGATCAAAGGGCTGTGTCGTTCTTGGTGCAGGAGATGAATAAATGAATGGTAATTAATATGCACAGTGTAACGGTTTTCGAATACTGTACAAATTCTGTCATTTTTACATTTATTTTGTCTCTTCAATATCATGTGCTTTGTGTCTTATGTTTTAATTAACGCCAATCTGAGTAAGATTCAGCCTTTAGCTACAAATCAGAGCAGCACTTAAAAGAAAAGCTACAGAAAACAACAACAACAATAATAATAATAATAATTATTATAATAATAGTAATAATAAACATATCCCCGTTTAACTAGTAATGTCATTTTAACGCAGTCAGTCAGAAGGAAACCTCGATTTCACACACTGTTTTGGTGATTTTTAATTTTTTTGCACTAGACTGCAGAATCACCATTCTCTAGAAAACTTCTCTCACTACTGTTCTGGTAAATTACAATAGTAAACTTCCAACATTCAATGATTTTTCTGTTGAGAAAAAAAGAAAAACATTTTTATCAAGCTCTGCTCGGATTTCTATTGATCAATGCAGCAATTATTCACACGTAGTTTTTTCCCTAAACTTTAAAACAAACTGTTCTCATTTCGTCCTACACTGTCTATGAAGAAATGATTTTTTTTTTGTAATTTAAGAAAGGTGAAGTAATGTGTCTGTGAATAACCTATTTATATAGCACATATTCCCCGTGCGTATTATTATGTGTTGCATTCAGACACTCAGCAAATTGATTATTATATGCGGCTCTTAAATCTGACAGCAACCGATATTGCTATCTGAAGCCGTTACAAGCAGGACAAACATCGCTGTATCACCATTAAGAGTTGACACTGTATCTGTCCGAGCACCTTAGTTTTGATGACACAAACATGTTAAATGTCCAAGAAAATGGTCATAGAATATTTCATTAAAGATAAAAAAATCAGCTCATTATGCAAAGCCTTTTTAAACTAACTGTTTCATAACCGCTACAGAAGTATAAACCAGTTTCTTGCAAAGGGTTTTTAAAATACTTGACTAGAAAATAAATCTTAAAGCAGCTCGTTCACAGATGGTCATTGACTAAGAATTTGATTTTTACTATCTGTGTGTATTACGTCTATCAACACCCATCTACAGACGCATTGTCATCCAATGCAACATTTCTTAATTGTAAAAAATGGGTAGTTTCTCCATTATAGGCTTAAGCGTTACGAACAGTATTAAAGCTTTATTTAGAATTTCTATTTTCGAGTGACGTCACATGACTGATCACATTTCCTCTTCGCGCATGCGCTCATACTATATCCGATTTTGAATATAGGACCAAAAACCACAGGCATTCCTTCTATGCATAAATTTGACAAGCTTTCCAAAACCAAGTTTCTCTCTGAAGACTGTTTTATGTTCAATAATACTCTTGTGTGCAACAAGAAGTGAAATATACACAAGGAACTAATAAAAGCTAACTTCCTTGATATCTTTACATCATCAATACTGTTACTAATGAACTGCGTCTATCTCATTGATAAAAAATCTTCCATTAAGTATAGTGTCATGGCAACTAGATTATGTTCTGTTAAACTGAGATCTCAAGCAGGTCTTAAACAAGAGGTGCTCTGAAGACAAATGTAATGTGACAAATACAACTATGACAAAGTAAGAAAAAGGATACTATGAGAAGAAATCAAAAGACTTAAATTTCTTTCTTTTTTTGAAAAAAAAGAAGAAAAATAAAAGCAAGCGCACATATAGTAACTCGTTACAACATCAGTAAAAATCCCACTTAGGTCAGATAAAGGTAAACTATGAAGAAACACAAGAATTAGTGACGAAAGAAAACCTGCGGAAAACGTCATGTTGTGCAATATGATTATATTAATACTGCTGATGATAGCAAGAAAAACAAAAATAAAATGATAGACAGACTACACTGTTTGAATAAGTAATGATTTTAAAAAGATGGTCATGATTGATCTATGTCGCCCACCACTGACTGCTCTAAACAGTAAGCCTAATGGCATAAAGTAAAGCATACTTAGACATCCAAAACGGCAAATTTATTTCCTAGACCCTGAAATCTGCAACCTGATCAGATTTCGTACAGCGTAAGTATCTTCTTATGTATGACTAGTGACCCCTGGAACGTGGCCAATTTTAAATTTCCTTTTTGTACCTTCAACAGCAAAGTAAATCAGAAGGTCAAGGTCAGCCTAAGTTGAAATAAACATGCAAAACTATTCAAAGGTCCAAATTTCATACATGTAGCACAAAAGTAGAAAGTAGGCCAGTAGGCCAGGGTCGTAGTTGCTAAAAGTAAAAGTTTCAATGCTGCAGCTTAGAAAAAAAGAGGCATGTCAAGATGAATACTGAAGTTGAGGTCAACATGCAAATCTGTATATATAGTCCAAATTTCATAGAATTAGCTTCAAAAACAAAAATCAGGTCAAGGTTGGCCAATGTCAAAGTTGAAGTCTGCATGCGTACAAAATTTTACATATAATCCAAATTTTAATGTTCTAATGTAAAAAAGTTGGAAGTAAGTGAATAGGTAAGATCTCATAAAGGTCAAAGACAAGTTTAAATAATATGTGAAGATGAGTTTTCCCTCCAAAATGATTAGCGGGTTGTTCTTTATTTTCCTTACAAGTCGTCTTAAACTAATGAACCATCGGGCGAGTCGTTTCTGAAACCAGGATCATGATTTTAAAACCTTTTTCTCTCAAACGGCCACAGCAACAAGAGTTGTGCATGGAATGGAATTCTTTACACGAACTGTAAACCGTCATGCAAAAATCTTCCTTGGCCTTGTGCTTTCAAGTTTCAGAGGAGATATTATTAGTTATATTTAGTTAAGGACAGAAGACGGACGGAATGTGGTCACAGCTGCTTACGCGTAGCCTCTTACTCAGGTCAGCAAAAAAGGAGAGGCAAATATTTATTAATTACTAAAGTAAATGTCTGAGTATTAATGCTTGGTAACTTCAAATATATTATCTATTTGGTTCATTTCTTTTGTTTTGAATAATGAAAAATATATTATATGTCATCAAGTTTGTTTGTTAAAGTAACATCGCAATACTTAGAGAGAGTATCAACTATTCTTATGTATCTGAGAAAACTTGAGAGACAAAATTAAGCTTGTACAAACATCGTACTTGACCCTAGATACAGTCAATATCCTTTATTTTTGCATTATTTTTAGGTAAGTAATATTTAGGCAAATTTTCTAATTATATACGTCTTTTCCCACCTTATATAAGTCATTCTATATCAAACCTCCGGATGCCTCAAAACGACATTCACACCTCTGTAATTTTGTGCGAGTTTCCTGTTATCAAGAAGAAGCTACTATATTTGAAAAAAGCAAATATGCGTAAAATGTATCTCTAGTAAGATTCGAATTTTCGGAATATAAAAAATCTTGATCTTTATAACAAAAATGTAGGATTCTAATGGAAAAATTTAATGACCGACGTATTTTCTGGCTTCTTATAACTACTTTCCAAAGGAAACCTTCAAAGTGTCTTATCAACTAGACATAAAAACTAGCTTTACGAAAAGCAGCGTATAACTTTTTATGCTTTTCGAAAAAAAAACGTTTCATTAAAAATTAAAACACTGCATATTCATATTATTCTTTTAGTTAATTTCAACCTATCTGAACAGTAAGTTTTATTAGGAAATGGCGGTGTTGACAAAGAAGACTTTTATACGTTATTTAGAGTTTGTAAGCATTATCTACCACAACTAAAATCCGCTTGACTGTACAAAATAATTGTCTGCTTTCATGCCAACAGCCCGTTTCTGTCAAAGAGAGATATAAATTTCACTATCCTGATCTTTGATGTCACCTGGCGAGAAAACGTATTGCTGATTTATGACCTCAAACCTATGACAACAAACTTATTTAAAAATGTGTGACACTAATGAAGAACTAGAATTTCCATGAAACCATCATTGATAGACAAATTCATTGAAACAATAGAAGATTTGATTTTGAGATTAATATTTTATGAGAATATTAACAGTGGATTCGCCTTAACACTATAAAAGGTTTTGAGCATTATGAAATGTTCAATGTAAATGGAGCATTTGACGTGCAAATCAGTCTTGTCGTATTTAAAGTAGATGTGAAACTTCTCAAGATCTGATAATTTCTATGATCCGATTTTTCCACATCTTAACTTTGAGTCAAGTGTGATTACCTCTTGATTTTTTTTCAGGAAATCTCTACCTCATTAAATGGTTAATATTGTAGCAAATATTGTTGATCCATCTTGAGAGATAAATTGCATGAAATTGGCTTCGTTTCTAGCTACTGTCTATTCCGAACATTAATCAATTTTGTCTATAAACAGTCGAGAAGGTACTCGAGTAAACAAAATTCATTAAGACAGTGGTCTGTAAAATTTTCCGTGATCTAAGCAAGGGCTTAGACAAATAAACGCACATCTGTAGCAAGAAATTACACGATTTATCCACAAACATTAGACTTTCTGAAGATGTCTTGTAATTTCGTTACGACAAGATAAAAACTAACTAGTTTTCTGTTTCAAATGATTTCAGGAAGCAATCTAATTTGTGTAAACGTTTAAAATTTTGGCTTCAGCTGCTCTGTGCTTTCGTTTACTTTTTATCTTTTCTACTTGTATCCACTTTCTTTGTTCTTTTCTTTACATTCATTCATTCTTTCATTCGTAAGTTTTTTCGTTGTTTCTCTCGTTCATTCTTTCTTTCTTGTTATGATGCAATTAAAACTCAGCCAGCGATTCACACAATATATAAAGAACCGTTTCCTTAAGGCATTTTAACCCTTGTTATTACCTGCGGGCTGGAGCCCGCAGTGTATTTTTGTATTTTAGGGACCACGTGATCTGTCATCGATAGATGGAGGAGCACGTGATATGTCAACAGTTCATGATTGGTTATTTCTTTTATTAGTCAGTTTTAATAAATTATTAATAAGAACCACCAAGAAATGCAGACATATTCGTCTATATATATTAAAAAAAAGAATATCGTGTTGAAATTTTAGAAAAAAAAGAATAAAATGTTGTAATTCAAAGTATCAATTACTTCGGCAATTGATCAATTGACTACATTCCTCTCGGTACCCACAAAAAGTTATCAGCGTATGGCGTCTGAAATCACGTGACATGAATATAGACAGTATTTAATGCAATTTGTCAAATTATGCTACACATCATAATATAAAGTTTTAAACACTTTTATCGGTAAAACATTTACTGTTTGTCACGGGGTAGATACTTTTTGTTCTATTATAAAATTTGAGAAGCAAGTATGACAGAACGTTGTGGCTCAGTGGGTTAGATCGTCGCTTTGTATTTTACTTATCGAAAGGGGCATGGGTTTGAATCCCGTTGATTTCATTTTTCCCTTCATTTTTCACGCAAAATAGAAGCATAATATTACGTTTTATCCATAGTATATTAACTTCTCATTGATTTGAAAGAAAGAAAATACGTGTAATTATGTGAGTCAGTCTGACGTAATGATGTAATACGAGACTGACTTGAAGACTTATTCAATGTCAATTCCAAGCAAATTACAGGTTTAGAGGACACCAATACACTTAGAAACAGTAAAAGCAATGGACAAAACCAACCATATAGCTAGCGACAATAGTCTTAATCAGCTCTTTCTTTCAGACAAATAATTAGATGTCATTTTCGCAGCATTACTGACAGGCATGAGATCAATCAGCCTTTTTATTGCCAGTCAATCTATTGTATGAGAGTTGTCGTCATTTCTACATTAACTTGGATTCATAAACCCATTCATAAGTAATACTCAATTACTGACTTGAGATATAATGCCAAGATTTTTTGACTCTTTTTGTATTGAGAACATCTGAACCGAATGAAGAACGCGATATATGCAAACCAACTGAGCGAGCAAAGTAAATAATGTACAATCGCAAATCTCTACCATGCAAGTTTTATGAGGCAAGTCTGTTTGCCTGAGAATATTTTCTTATACTTTAATGCCAGAACGTTTGGATTTTTTTAAAAACAGAAGATCTCGTTAAAATAGAATACTCTATAGATGACTGTTAATAAGCATATAGAGGATATTTGTTTGTTTCAGTGAAATATCGATTTTATTTCACGAGTGAAGACCCCAAAAAGTCTTCACTCGAGAAATGAAATTGATATTTCACTGAAACAAACATTTTTTTTTATATTTTATGTTTTCTTGACAAAGTAAAACTTAAAATTTCTTGTTCCCGATTCAAAAATCCGCAATCTTGTAAAAATTTTACAAGCTGGATTTATTTGTGTATTTTAGATTACTTAATCACTGTCACTATCAATTATCTGCCTTATTCTCTTGTATGGAGGACGAGCTGGAGTTCCTGGATATGAAATTATGGGACTTGTTTTGTAGAACTTGGTACAAATGTAACAAAGGGAGGTAATAAGTTTTAAAAAGTAGTTCGGCAAAAACAGTGAAAATAAAAACGGTATGCCACGGTTTTAAAAGAGTGGATTGTCAATTTATTTCACTGAGAAAACTCTATAATTCACTTGAAAACATAAAATAAATAAATTTATACCCTGGACATTTGCCAAAATATACTTCTTTAAGTTTGCTGGGCACCAGATATGTCTGTTTTCCCCTGTACATTCTTATTCTACTTCGATTCATATTGACATGTCCTCATTGTAAACTATGAACTGACGTTAAGCCCATTTGCATCCAAACATTCCGCTTAGAATCTTTCAGTGTATGTCGCTATAATCTAGGTGCGTTGCGAACTTCGAGTGATATAATCAATTACGCCCTTAAAATAAACGGCATTTGTTTCAGTTATAGATCAGCTCACAAATAGATATTTATCAGATTTTTATGACCAAACTGAAGTTAAAAATCCACAGAAATCAAATTTTATGGAATGTTCGCCTTTATTGTATGAATCTAAAAATTGTGTCTCTTTTAATACACGCATATTTCAGTATTATTATTGACTTTGGTCATACATTAAATCTGGCAACAGGTCCATAGCAGATACTCTAATAAAATGTTTAAATTCTTCTTGTATCCATTTCGTTAACAGTATATTTGCAGACAAAGATACACGCATATGACTGAATGCCTTTTTATACGCCCACGCAATTTAAACGAATTCTATACAAAATTGTATTGCAGAAGTTGGTGCTTCAAATAAGTTACACGTGCGTACTACAAGAAAGTTTTCTGATGACAATATTTTTCTGCGTTTCATTTCGAAAATACTGAAAATTAATAGAGAGGCCGGAGCAAATGGGGTGGGGAGTGGGGGAAGCTTTCTGTTGTATAACAATACTTTCTAATGGCAAACTACAGATTATAAGTAATGGCACTTTTAAAGGTGTAGAGTAAAAGTCGATTATTGAAGAAATGGCAATTATCCACTTCAAATTGTCTCTAGAAAGACAAACGAACACATTCCAAAATCAGTTGTTTCTTTAAAAGCTTCAAAAGTAAAGTAAGTCAATTACCTTGAGCTCTGCACATTATCTCATTATGCTTAACATTTCTGCCAAGTCGTTTCAATTTTCTAAAATCGGTTCAAGAGATACATAGCGGACAAGAAATCTGACATATTAAACCATAATAATTAAATGTGACCTGAACTTGATCAAAGGAAGCCAGAACCTGCACTCTGCACATCATCTTGTTATGGACAGCATGTCTGCCAAATAATTTCAGTTTGATTAAATTCTTTCAAAATATATAGAGTGAACATGAACTTTGACACATTAAATCATTATGACCAAGTGTGACTTGAGAAAGCTGGAACCTACGTTCTGTTCATCGTCTCATTTCTGCCAAGTAGATTTAATTTGATTAAATCTGTTCAAAAGATACAGAGCGGATACGAAATTGCTAACGGACAGACGGACGGATGACAATGGCCATACATAACACGTACCTTTGGGCGTATAAATATATCAGTTACGGTTTTACATTTGCTACCATTGTTTTATTTCACTACAATTGCGACTATTAAAACAAAAAATTGATGTAGTTAACAGTGTGGCTTTGGAAATATTCAACACAAACACTTAAGGTGAAAAATAGCTTAAGTGGGGTTGGAACCAAATACCTTTAGTAAAAAGGTCTCTAGTCAACACAACAAATTCATGGAAAAGCATAATGCAATAAGTCTGTATTACCTTAACTTAGATTATGTCAATGAAGACTTTTTTTTTTAATTTTTAAAAGCTATCTCTTACTGTTCTTTAGTTTTTTGTTATATATTCTTCTTATTTGATTTTTCAAAGTCAACCTACAGACAGTCTTCTTAAAGATAGCAACAAATCTCTCTCAGTAATGTCAGAAAAAATGTTAAGCAGGTGGATTTTCTATTTCAGAGTGGAACTATAAATATCAAACGATTGCAGATGTAACTGTTTCATGGCTATAGCTGATTTTTAGAGCTACAAAATAAAAACAAAATTTTCCAACACAACAACAAAACATTATTCTCTCGACATGCGAGGCTATATATTACATCAATGTTTACCTAGAATACAAGTATTTCAGAGTAATGAATTTGTACTAAAATTATAACTAGATTCTTCATAATGTATAAACGAGACATGTATAACATAAGCTTGATGTATACACAGACAATAATATATTTCTTTCTGTACACATATCCTCTAAACTTTGATATCTATCTTTTGACTTTTGCAATAATATATTTCACAAAATAGCATGATTCATTTAATTCAACATTATTTTACTGAACATAAGACTATCAAGTTTATAAATATTTGGTCGACGGTAATCAATACTTTTCAAGTATCACTTTCTTTCATAGTTAAATTCAGCAAATCCGAGTAAGTACTCAAAATCATCACTAAGCTTATTTGGACAGGCGTTACAACATTTTTGATTAACTGGTGCCCTTGCCAAACTTCCCATTTCTATTGGAAGCCGGCGATCTCTAGTTCTAAATTTAATAAAAATCGGAAATCTGTATCTTGGAAGGATATGGTTCAATGCCAAAAGGTTATTTAAAGACTATAAAACTGACTATTACTTGAAGTTTCAATTAAGGAATACTTCGTAATTAAACAACAAATCTCTAAATTTTTGTTGAACTGGTAAGTAAAATCAACCATTTTGCATTTGGCAAAATGTTTACGGTCCAAAAATCAATTAAAACACATTTTATTTAGATGGTTTTACTGCACAGAGCCGAGGAAACTTTGTTTTTAATTCTTCAACACATCTTTAATACATCTATCAAATAAAGAATGTTATGATAATTTCTTAGATGCGTCTCCAACTTCATCTGATAACAATCTAGACCAAAACGTGATAATTCTTTCTTCGATATCAACGGATTAATGCACACACCCAGATTCGCTATTTCGGAAATAACTAGGACTTAATCTTTTAAACATTAAAATATGTTTTTAAAATTTCATCGGACTCTTTATAGTACATAAAATTTGCCAAATCCTCGATTCAGCTTCTTACAAAAATGGGCTTAACTGACCTACAGACACTTCCCATTTATTTTAGCATTTGTTTATTCTTCCCATACATCAATCAAATGCTTGCTTAAGATCGTCAAAACATCAAAATATTTCTTTCTATTAATGTTGACTAAATAATATGATGCAAAACAAATATATGATCTTCGGTTGAAAAACCGTTTCTAAAACCCGCCTGTGTATTATTCAGTTTATCATTTGATTCAACATAATTCGTTTTTTCTCTAATTTGAAACACTGCAACAAAGTTTTTCTAAAAACAAAGTTTACCCAATTAAAGTTTTTATCTTGAGTAAACATAAAAACATCAACCAAATTTGACGATTTTTTTAAAATCAAAATCAACACATTATTGAAAACTTTAAACAGACATTTATATAGGGCATTGACTTTCTCAATGATATGCATGCTGTCAACATGTGTTTTGAGCCAGCAGTAACATCAATACTTAAAACAAACAAAAAATATAATTTCATTGACAAAAGAATAAAACAAACCATTATGAAACATATCAGACATTATATACCCAAAAAAAATCGCTTTTCTGTTTTTCTCCAGTTTATAGTTCGAATGAACTTTTCAGAGTTTAGCAAAAAGTCCAATTAAAAATATAAAACAAACTGTTAAAAAGATCTTACCCACGTCTTTTGTATCCGCGGGGCATTGGTTAATTTATTAGTAGTATTAGCAATATCTATGCCAGCACAAATGCACTTTCACTCGATCTTTCGTTTGTATGGAGTCTTGGATAATAATAAGAAGCATGATTTTTCAGTTTCATACTTCATCGCCTCAAAGAAGTCTCATAGAATACATATTTTATGTCTTTTTTTCCTTCAATACATTTTCATTATTTATGTGTCAGTTTATTACATTATTATCTACATAAACGTCTACGCAACCTTCAAGACATTTCTGTTCCGTGTTTTTTTTTTTTTTGTTATTTCTGATGTAAACTTAGTCAAAATTTCCGTCACACCTGTGTAATACAAGAAAAAAAGAACACATTTTGAGAGAGATACAAATTAGTCCGAATGGTGAGATGTGATGCTTGATGAAATGTACTTAATACTGTGTCAACCTAATCATCCATTTCAGATTAATACTTTGATGGTAAACAATTGATTTTTCACGTACAAAAAAGTAATTATCTCCGATTGCCAGTCCTGGATTGATTAACTATCCCATTTCTGAACGTGTTTTTTCAACAATCTATTAATCACTATGGTTACAATTTTTCTTATCAGTTTTAATACGAATCATCTTCTGAAACATCTTTACAAGTAGTGTTACTGACCTCTAGCGAGTAAAATATTTTATTTGTGGATTTAATGCCTTAGGAAGAATTATTACTTGTGTATTTCTTAGTTTTCTCATAGCTGACTTCAAAATAAACATGTGACCTAGTAATAAAGCACAACTGTTGGCTTCTTTTTAGGCGATTATCGTCTGAAATTATGAGAATTATGTACTATTTTTGAGAACCATGCGAAATCAAATTGTGAGACCGCATTGTACCTCTAACTGAAAGAAAACAAACGCTCAAAATTCACTTAATATTTAGATGACACAAATAAATCCATCTGGGAGGCAAAAGCATGCAAGCGTAAATGCGATTAAAATATATGATTTTTTGTATATCTGAAGGCGGTTAAAGGCAACTTAAATCTGTAGAGCCTGCTGGAATGCTACAAAAACTAGCATTATATGATCTTTCTCTAATAGACTTATCATTCTTAGCACAGTTTGCATGATTGTGATATTAAGCGTGTAACAGCCGTTAAGCCCAACAGTTGTACTTTTCGAAGTATCTCAAACATTTGGAATTACAATGGGCAAACACATTCTTCTCTACAAAATAAAGACCCCATAAATGTGCTTTATTGATAACTAGTGGGAATCTTCCACTTTCGGTGTAATAACTGACTTTGGGCAGGGAATGCTTATATAACACTTTAACAAGTTTCTACTTAATGGTACGTTTTTACTGTTTCCTCCAATAAAGCGTAATAAATAAATTAAATGCTAAGTTCGCATTATTTTGCGGTCACCAATATATGTATATATACTAGCGAGATACATTTTGAATGCGATTTAAGCTATAACTAAATGTATTTTGCTGACGCAAAAGGCATAGTAACATGTGGGGTTTTTACTGGAAAAAGTTAAGTAGACTACGTCTTAAAGGGACAACCAACAATGACAATAAAGGCTAACAGTGGACAGAATTTTCATCAGTATTGTTCGAATGAATATCGGATGGAAGAAATATGCATAACAAACTAAGAAGACTTGTTATGATTGCAGATGTAGCAACATACATGAAAGCTACCGTTGATTTTGAATTCTTCCGTCTCTTTGAACTTCTGTTGCTAATCAATTAAGACGAGAATTTAAACTGTCAACAGAATTACAGATACTAGTATACACTATTTATCTAAAATTGGAGTAAATATAAGTGTGCCTTCTTGTTAGAATGTACACCAGTTAACGTTTAACATTTAATTTTCACAAACTTACCTGGCAGTCGTTGAATCAAAATTTGCCTTTTGTTGCTTTGAAGTGTCTTTAAAACTAAAACCTTTGTTTATCCACTGCCTCATGTTGAAATATTCTTTGGTTCTTAATTCCTTATAAAAATTCAAATTATTGCAAATATATTCAAAAGAAACTTATTTCATTTCGTCAGTAACTTTACCTTATCTTTTTTAAAATGTTCTGAATAAAATCCGTTTTGCGTCTATGCATGCCAAAATGTGTTGCTTTTTATCGGTACAAGCAAACAAGTGCGCACGATTATGACGCATATATATACAGCCACATATATCTTGATAAAATCTAGAAAGACAAAATGGTCGCATATGTTACTTCGAAATCACTTCTTTGCGTGCTATTTATAGTGTTTGATTGGTATTATAATAGGACACTTTGTTCCTTGTCTAGGAATAATGCCAAAAACAGCTTAGCAGAATTTGATTCGGACAATCAATAGAACCTAAAGTACAGCTCCTTGGAATTATTTTAGTCATTTCCATGGAGTGATAAAAATAGAAACCAGCATCAGATCAATGAAGAAATGTTCAAAATCTGATAAAACTTGGAAATTGTTCCCTTTCTTAACTAACGTTCGAGTAAGAAAGACGTGATCATCGGTAGGATATGATTCGGCAATCATCTTTGGTAAAAAATTTCAAATTTATACCTATACATTTAGAGCAATGACACCAAAACTTAAACTGTCAGTCCGTGAAATGTTATAAAATAATTTGTACTGCTGAACCTTTCAGTTAAAAAATATTACATGGGCGGATCATTGTTCAGGTGGCCTTGGCCTCGTAATTTCACGGGTTCCACTTGTCAAATTTCGGATGAGACTTAGAACCGATGTCTAAGGTATAGGTGCTACACACAGAGATTTAAGAAACAGAAATGTCTTTCAGCTGATTTCTGTATCTTTCACTATCTCCCACAACCTATCCATGGGCAACTAGTACCGACCATATATAAAATCAGACAGGAATGATTAAATAAACAACTGTCATGGAATTATAAGCAATTCCATCGAAGCTGACATATATCAATGCTGTCTAAGAAAGGAATGTTTTTCAACAAACTAAGAAAAATATACGATAAAAGATATGTAATTCTTCCTAATGCATCAGTACTGCATATATCTTTTTTAAGCTAACTTCAAAATGTAGTACTCATGCATTACGCTGAATTATAAACGACGGAAATCAATGCCCCATGGCGCTTGCAAGAGCAGTCCTTATCATTTTTTGTTGCAGACAAATAATACGATGTCATTTTTCGCAGCATTACTTTCAGACACGAGATCAATCAATTTTTATTATTGCCAGTCAATCTACTAATAGACAAATATAACCATTTCTAGATTAGCCTCAAGAAGTAAAGCCATATATAAGTGTTACTTCATTAATAAGATTAAATGACACGCCAAGATTTTAAGGCATTCCTTGCACGGAGTAGAGTTAAATAAAAAGCGATTTCTGTGCAAAGCAGTTTGACACATTTGGTACACCCAAATGCATTAACTTTCAAAAGACATCGTCGTGGTAAAAGTATTGTTGAAAAAGGATAAATCAATATTGTCTGTGTGCTTGTCAAGGGGCAGAGGTTTCTAAAATTCAACACATTTTCCAGAAACTTCAAATGTTACAAGAACAAGAGCTGTCACTGTAAGATGACAATGCCCCCGAAAGGTGCTTTGACCTTTGGGCTGCGAACCAGTAATTCAGGAGTCAAGGTCAAATAAATATAGGTCAGTGGGAAGGTCTTATTCAAAGGGGGTTGTGTCCAAGTATGAAGTAATTCCATTTACTAATAAGGAAGTTATGGGCAATGTTAAAGGTTTTGGACAATTGGATCTTCAAGGTGAAGGTCATTCAGGGGTCAAGGTCAAACAAATATAGTTCAGTGGGAAGGCCTTGTTCAAAGGGGTGTTGTGTTTAAGTATGAAGTGTATCCACTTACTAATTTGGAAGTTATGGCCAAATATTAGTTTTTGGACAATTGGATATTCAGTGGTCAAGGTCAATAATTAAAGGTCAGTGGGAAGGTCTTGTCCAAAGGGGTGTTGTGTCAAAGTATGAAGTAAATCCACTTACTAAAAAGGAAGTTATGGGCAATGTTGAAGTTTTTGAACAATTGGATCTTGAAGGTAATGGTCATTCAGGGGTTAAGGTCAAATAAATATAGGTCAGTGAAAAGGCCTTGTCCAAAGGGGTGTCGTGTCCAAGTATGAAGAAAATCAACTTACTAATAAGAAAGTTATGGCCAATGGTAAAGTTTTTGGACAATTGGATCTTCAAGGTAAAGGTCATTCAGGGGTCAAGGTCAAACAAATATAGGTCAGTGGGAAGGCCTTGTCCAAAGGGGTGCTGTGTTTAAGTATGAAGTGTATCCACTTACTAATTTAGAAGTTCTGGCAATATATTAGTTTTTGGACAATTGGATATTCAGTGGTCAAGGTCAAATAATTAAAGGTCAGTGGGAAGGTCTTGACCAAAGGGGTGTTGTGTACAAGTATGAAGTAAATCCACTTACTTAAAAGGGAGTTATAGGCAATGCTGAAGTTATTGGACAATTGGATCTTCAAGGCGAAAGTCATTCAGGGGTTAAGGTCAAAGAAATATAAGTCAGTGGGAAGGCCTTGTCCAAAGGGGTGTTGTCTCCAAGTATGAAGTAAATCCACTTACTAATAAAGAAGTTATGGGCAATGTTAAAGTTTTTGGACAATTGGATCTTCAAGATAAAGGTCATTCAGGGGTCAAGGTCAAATAAATATAGGTCAGTGGCAAGGTCTTGTCCAAAGGGGTGTTGTGTCCAAGTATAATGTAAATCCACTTACTAATAAGAAAGTTATTGCCAATGTTAAAGTTTTCGGACGGACTGACGGACGGACTGACGGACGGACAGTTCAAAAACTATATGCCTCCCTTCGGGGGCATAAAAACACGTCTCACCCTCTCAAAAATGTTTTGGAAACTACATGTTTCAATCAAGGGATCACGGAGATCGAGGCTAGTCTAGAAAAAGAAGAAAATATCAATACTAATTTCTGAACAGGAATAACCTTTCGCAAAAAAATGAAAAAAATAAATAAAAATTTTTAAAAAAAAGTCGTAATTATCAAAACTATTTTGCTGGAGTCAAAGCTGTTAGGTCTGAAATTAACAGAGCCGTTTATTTTTATTATTTTTATTGTAAATATTTTTAAGATATGTTTTGGAGAGAAGGCTGATATTCAAATGAAGTTCTGTCAACTTAAAGTCATCTGGATTTACTATCGATGCTATCGGAAATCTTATCAGAACTTGGCCCGAACTCTATTTTTGTATATTAGAACAGAAGGTTATCTTTTCCAGAAAAAAGCTGTGACGATTTCGTGTCGAAACACATTTAGTACATAGTTATATAAATATACAGACTATATTAATTTACTGATTCTGTAATGCCCTTCATGTCTTTGAAAGGATGAAAGGTAAGGTTTCCTTAAATCTGATCGAACGACGCATTTAAAGGTGCATTCTATATATATTATTCAACTATCTTATCTTACCTCTACCTAACCAAAGAATAAAAGTAAATAAGTCAGTGACTAAGTGAACTGTTGTCTTACATTCCCTAACCGGTCAAATTCAACTGAATAATTACGTGGATTTGCTATGTAAGAATAGTGGATTTGCTATGTAAGAATCGTGGATTTGCTACGTAAGAATCGTGGATTTGCTATGTAAGAATCGTGGACTTGCTATGTAAGAATCTATAAGTATCAATGTAGGTATCAAAGTACTGTTCGAAATACTGTTAGCAAAATACATGACACTTTTTATGAAACTTTGATACTGTAAGTAATTTGTTATTTGACAAGGACTTTTTCAGATTAAAAAGTTTACGAAAAATCAACTTACCTTACGACGCTAATTTTACAGAGAGGTTCAGAACTAAAACTCCTTTTAGTTTCATGGGGCTGACCGTCTGGGAAACTCATTTCTATCAATTTTCGATTCCCTTCATAAGTACATTTTTATAAATAATCACTTTTTCTTTTTTTATAAACTGCCACCACAGACTGTTAATATAGCTTCGGTAGCTCACTTTAAAACTCCCCGTTGGATCGTTGGATCTGATCACATTATATATATTTTTAATACACAGAAGACCTAAATACATCACAATTTTACACCATTATGAACTGAACAGAGCTTTTATGTTTCTCTGATTGAAGATCTCAGCAGTTATTAGACTTTTGCTCCCAGGTATGTCACTAATGAAATAAAGCACAGATCAATGATGCCGTTATTATAACTTTCAATAACACCTACTGTACTTGGGATGACGTCAAGATTGGCTATCTGTGGTCTTAGAGAGACGAGAGCTGTTGGCTATCTGTATTCCTAGATATATGAGAACTGATTAAAGAGTATCACTAAAATACAGCAACTTGTAATTTAGAAATAGGAACAGAATATTAAACTTTGAATACTTAATTTTCTAATGCTCCAATTTCTTGTTTATCCGTTTGCAAGTAAGGTTTTTATAAACACTCGTTAAAGATATTTCTTTAAGAAATAAACCCTACAGGCAATTATACAATATGAAGAGTTAAAAACATATATAAACAGCAAAGTAAACGTGAAGTACTGCAAACGGTACTGAATGCTTTTTTTTGCATAGAACTGACCCGAACAATATGTATTTTTATATATTTTTGCATATCAATTGATTCGTCACAATTATTACAGAAGTTTTAAAATTTTGCAAACAGGCATCTTTACATTCTGCTAAAGGTAGTATATCAACAAAGAGAAGAGCAATAGTTATTCATCTTCTATAACATTTGCTAAATGTATCTTGTGCATGGCACTTGTAAAAACTGAGATTGAAAAAAATGAGGCACCGAAAAAAAAAGTTTGGAGAAATTAATAGCTATAACACTACCTCCATATGTTTTCAACGACTGCAAGGAGCTTAAGCATTCGAAAATTTTACTTTTTTTTTTGGTAATATTTTCTTTCAGATATACTAGAATCTGGTGCGACTATTTTCAGACATCGTATGACAATGCAGCAAACGCAATAAAAAATAGATTTATAAAAAGGATATATTACATCACGCAGACATTGTGTATAAGTCTTACGTGTTACAAATGTACAAAAAAATGTTAAGACAGTTTAGAGACAAAGTGAGTGTTCACTGATATGTCATGTTTTTTATCCCTCTGTTTGGCGACATATGTAAGTGTCTTGTTATTTAACATCAAAGTCATTTAAGAAAACCTTTTTCGTCACATAACCAATTTTTATGTTACCAGATGTATAAAGAGCCAGCATCACTCTGGGGTAAGCTTGTTTATATGTATGGTGAGCGCATGAGAAAACCTCTCATCAACAAAGAACAACAGGTGGTTTCATACTTGTTAATGTTTTGACGATATAAGGTCTTTTTATTATAATGGTCACGTTATGAGACTTTTATACCCTTCAAACATGTTAAAACTGTCCCTTGGATCCATATTGACACTGAACCATTTGACTTTGACTGACTGTAATAAACTGCAGTGTTTGGATTTAATAGTCTATACAATCATTGTCAGTAATTGTCCTTTGAGATTAATCATTAAGTGCTCACAGTTTTCCCTATCATGTTGTTAGAGTAATGCAATTTTGTTAAACCATTTTGTTCAGCAATATACATCAGAATCTGCAGAACATCTTTAAAAAATCAAGCATTCCTAAGCATTTTACAGCTTTTATTCTAAATTAATTACCTTGACCTTAAACCTACATAATTTATATTTGTTGTCGGGTTAAATTCTGGAAACGGAATACTCACTGTGGTGAAAATGACAAAAAGGCAAGTTCGCTCATTTATTCAAGTACATGTTGGTTAAATTACATTTTAGTTTTTAAATGAATACTGATATATTGATATTTTTTTTCATTTTTTTTATTTTGTCAATTTACATTTTCATCTTTTCCGAATGTAGTCATATTACGCCTATTTTGAATACTATCCAACAAAAAAATTACAATACAATTTAAAGAAACAGAGTCATGCTATGTTTTCATCTAATGGAAGACAAACTTTTGATAAAAACTGTAACACTATTAGTGTGAAACTATATTTTTTAACAGGCATGTATCGTGTCAAACAATGCAATTTATATAAATTGTTTGCAATTATCTATTCTATGACTAGAAATGAGCTTCAAAATTATCTTAAGAACAATCTAAAATTATTATACATCATATGGCCAGAGGCCATTAAACAATTACATTTTGAAAGAATTTCCTTGCTTGACAGTGAGTTGTCTTGATATCGATTTGGTACATTTGTTATTGCTCTCAATATCGTACTGCACTGCCAAGGTGTCAGATGACCTTTCAAACAGTATAAAATGGAGATTGGCCATACATGATAGTCACTTTATTATGTTTATTTTTTTGGTTTCATTGGAATGATAGCTTTCGTTTCGACACGCAACTCTGAACATTAGCCATTAGCGAAATTGTTATTAAGATGTAATGAATCTTAACACTTTAAGGGGTTCATTTGCATGCAACTTCCCAAAATATTGATTTCTGTATCTTGTCATTCAGCTTCAAGTAATTTAGCGACAGCAGTTTTTTCAAGTAATACCAATGCGACATTGACTTAAAATGTCTTGCAATAGTCATATGGTTCATCGCTCTTTCCTGATAATAATCATTCAGGCTAATTTAATACTAAAGTTACTAAGTTCCTAAACTGCAAATGAACCAAATCGACTGATAAAAAAATAAAATAAATTCAGCTGTGATAATACCACCTTTAGACCAACACAGCAATTCAGTGAAGGCACCCAGTTGTCACTCTGAATATAACACAACTGTCATCACTTAAAACAATTTAAGTAAAGTGCTTGTTTATTATAGTGTCACCCTTTCTGTAAGGGCCAACCTCCCGGGCTTATGAGACATCTCTTTTAGTGTACACATTTACACCCCGATTCCTTATCCTGTGCCAGGCGGACAGGCACTCGATGACCATTCTTTAACTAGCTGGCGGCTCACCAACCGGCCGAATAAGAACAAGCCTTTGATGGGAATCGAACCTTCGACCTCCCGCTCCGAAAGCGGACCTCTTAACCACTAGGCTACGGGGATGGTGCACCTGCTATTGCCTTTGAGAACGGTTATATTGATGCTAGAAAACTTTATAATACTTAAGAGAGAAGAAGGGAACCAAATGGAATGGAAATAAACTATACAAGTTTTCCGAACTAACAAATTGAAGACACAATTTTTTGTATTTTCATTTAAAAGTTGTCGGTGGAGGATAATTAAAGATATCGACAAATGCATCGATCTTAAAACATTCTGCCAATAATGACTTGCTCGATATCACAACAGGAAGTGAATAAATAACTGCGATGTCTAGGAAGAAGTAAGTTCTGATTCCTCCAATCACTTAAGAAAGAATACAATAAACTAAATGTACACTTTATAGGTTTCTTTTGTGAAGTACTAGTATTTCTGATGTTTCGAAAAAAAAATCTAGTAAATTCACTCGTAAATTAATTTCCACAGTTTAAAAAGAAAACTATTAAAAATATGATTCCTGATGAACACAACACATTTCCGATTTACTGTATTTTAATATCTTTAACAGTAAATATATTGAAGAGATTTTTTCTAGCATAGGAAAGAAAATATTTCACCAAAGTCGTAAAGAAAATCTGTTTTATTTATTATTTTATATAACAATACTCCGTAAAAGTAATTAGGTATAACAAAAATGAATATCATAATCACGTTAAATCATGAAATTAAAAAATGCGAATTTTGTTCTTGCCCAAAAAGGTGGTAAAAAGTAATATGTTTAACCAACGAAATCCTTTTATTCCGCTAATGATAGCAGAAAAACAAAGATAAAATCCATCCGTACTGTCTTCGTCTTCTTTAGCAATACTTTCTAAAGAAAAAAAGTTGCCTTTAAAATGTGCATACTGTCAGGGACTGAGAAGTTTACTGTCAATATAATTCATTAAATACATGTACATATTTCCCATACATATATTGTTAGAAGTATATTTCGTAAAAGTGTTATAAATATACCGGAAAATTTTTTTCTCTTAACCACAACCTTTACTACCCTATTTTTTTTATAAAAAGAAACATGAAATGCACACGAGGTCTTCTAGATGTTAGCAAACCAAATTCGAATTACAGACATTTTCCTCTTTGAATGTAATTTATTATACTTGTAAAAATAAATTTTATAGTTTTTTTTTTAAAAAAGTTTCATATAAATTTTACTAAAGACGTGAACATTTTTATCATATTTTAACAATTCTATAAACAAAGATAAATATCAAAGAGAATAGCATAAGATAAGAGCATAAGAAAACAAAACCAACAATACTTACCTACGTTTGGACGCAAGTTGTATCACTTTATTTATTGGTTCCATTTTTTTGAATATTCAATCGATGTACTTCTAAGTCATTATTTGCAAAAAAGGGATAAAAAAGAAAAGATATTTATTATCACTGACTGCAGTTTTTCCTTACTCAAAGAAAAATAAAGTTAATATTTCTCAAGCATATTTGTATGCTATCCAAAGTAGCTATAATTTCTATTACTGTATATTCCTTGATAAACTTTTGCAAAAAGAGACGCAGACGATTGCTCAGGCAAAATGCAGATTTGGTTATAAATCTTCAATATCACAGAAATAAAGGGTGACACTGATCCAAAACTCAGCAGACGGTTTAATTTAGTTGCACCTCTCTAAGATGATAAATCTCACAAGCTATAGATTCTCTCTTTTATTAATCCCGAAAACTTGTTATATAGCGGACTCTGTCATTGGACATTATCGTCACGAACGCGTTATGGCCTGTCTCTCTACTTTCAGATAATGGTATATCGGCTTTACAGACCAATTTCTTAAAGCAACTCGTTCACAGCTGAACGGTAGAATTAAAAAAAAAAGGTTGTTTGTTTTTTTTCTACTCTCCCTCGTTACTGTTGGTAAACTCTTTGTTTTCTGACCAAAAAAGTCGTCACATTGCACGGGAAAACAGCATTGTTTTCGTGTTGTACCATGTGACATTTTCCGAAAATTGCGCTTCACCCATCTCACAACAGCATTCCTTCATAGGTCAAATGTTCCGAACCACTATAAAGTACGAACACAAATGTATGGAGTTTTTCCTGTGCCAAAAATCCAGACATGTTAACTTTCATATTTTGACACAGCTGAGCAGAAATGTGTTTGTTATTCTTAAATCTTAAGGCTGAATCATGCAAATTCAAGTATGCACGTGTAGAACTATGTATGTGATACTTACATTTTAAACCCAAACCATACATTACTAGATCTTTAACTCTGAACTCTTCTTACTGTTTTTACAATAATTATCACACCTGTACTCATTACAATTTACTTATTGAACCTCTAAGTTTTCTTTATGGTACACGTAATCTTTTTCATCAAAAGAATTTTTTAAGAACGCACATCGGCGAAATCGTGTTTGTATTCTTACGTTTGTATTTTTGCCACTGGGAATTGGCAAAGCGACATACACGCTACAACAAAAGTAGATGATTTTGCTGCAACCATATAAGGAAATTATACGGAAACTGACAGACTGCACCGTGTCCAATCGTTACAATTGGATAGAGGATTTGTAACGCATCCGCAGTCGTGTATTTCAGGGATTTAGGAAGGGGTGATGTTAATATTTTTCTCGTTATTTCTTCATTTTTTCTGTCTGGTTTTTGTTTGATAGTCTAAGATGACCTTCAATCAATGTAGATTCTTGCTCCAAAACTATTTTGTCTCAGAACTTTGTCATTTTCAAGATCATTCAGGAAAACCTAGCGTTAGAAAGGAAAACGCTTGATTTTAACATGATGTTTTGAAGATTTCTTGACATAAACGTATCAAACAACTTTATATTTTGTTTGGTTTACAAGAATTTCATAGTAAGAATTTATTTCAATTTAAACTTTATCCCTGCGTTTTCAATTAAATACTGATATAATCGTTTTTGCTAACGAAACACATGTAACGTATGCGCAGTTATTTTGGTAACGCACGCGCAGCAAGGATTCAATAACTTTCAAGTACCTTTTCTCACCGTAATTGGCCAAATAATAAATAACTAGATATATTATATATTTTTATTACATTGTTAGTTCAACAAGAGCTTGTCACAGACAAAGCAACAGTCCCCTACCGGTTCAATGTCCATCTCCCTAACTCCAACCCATATGTGGAAATTGACTAAAGAATTTGTCTGAGACATGCATAATCTCCATATGATCCTATATACATGTACAAAGTATCATAAAAGAAGAAAATGTCATAGGTAAAGGTCATTTAGAGGTTAAGGTAAAAGAAATATATGTTGTTGAAAAGGTCTTATCGAAGGGGTTGTTTTGACCAAGTTTGAAGTAATTCTGTTCAGAAATAAGGAAATTACCGCCAAACTTATAGTTTTTGGACAAGTAAACATTAAAGGTCAAGGTCATTCAGTGGTCAATGTCACAGAAGTGTACTTCATTGGAATCGTCTTGTCCAAGGTATTGTTGTGGCCAAGTTTGAAGTAATTCCATTCAGTAGTAAGGAAAATATGGCCAATGGTAACGTTTTCAGAGGAAATGACTGATAAACGGACGGACAGTTCCTCCTTTAGGTTCATAAAAAATGAGGTGGATATTCTCCATACTGCCATTTATCCATATTTCACTGGATACAGTTTTTAGGGAAAGATAAATGTACCAAATTTTTCAACATAGGATGAAAAATTCAAAGTTCAAAGATGATAATTCTGACAATTTAGGTGCTAAAATTATGAACCTTGTCACATATGATGTGGGTGATGATAAGAAACCAATATTTAAAGTTTGAAGTAGATACATTAAGAAATAATGAAGTTATATACAAAAAACCACATTTTTTTCATGAAAATTTTAAGTTCAAGGGGGATAAATCTAATTATTTTGGAGCTAGAGTTGTGAACCTTGAGGTACATTATCTTCATACTGTCACCTATCAATATTTCATGTTTCCAAAAAAGATTTTCAGTACTTTTTGAGTTTTGCAAAAAAACCACATTTTTTCATGAAAATTCTAAGTTCAAGGGGGGATAAATGTAATAATTTAGGTGCTAGAGTTGTGAACCTTGAGGTGCATTATTTCCATACTATCACCTATCCATATTTTATGTTTCATGAAATTATTCTTTGAACTTTTTGAGTTATCACAAATATTGTTATATTTGCCATATTTTAAATATATTTGTTGCTATAGCAACCGAAATTTTCAACATATGAAGAAAAATAAAAAGGTGCATAATCTCCTGACTGCCATCTACCCATATTTCAAGTTTCATTAAAATATTTTCAGTACTTTTTGCGTCATCACGGGATCCAGTTTTTGTGACGGACGGACAGACTGACGGACGGACACATGGACTGACGGACGGACAGACGGACGGAGGGTAAACCTAAAGTCCCCTCCGGTTAAACTGGTAGGGGACTAAAAAGCGAAACGGACATCTCGATAAAAAGGTAGATAAACTGCCGCCAGTGTACCAAAGTTATATAATAAGATTTTTTTTTTTCAGAATGGATGAAAATAAAAATGAAACCCTAGAAGCTGTCGAAGTTCTTGAAAAAATCACTCAATCATTTGACAACACGACAAACGGTAAGATACTGTAGCTTTCCTAATATCAAACATGAGCGCTTTTAGTTAAAAAAGAAGTGAAAACCTGACAGCAACTTTCACATTGTCCATGCAAAACAATTTTTAAAATATACATATTATAAAGAAAAAATGTTGACCGCAACTTGTTTCGATTACAGTATTTCGAAGAAAAGTTTTGATCATATGTGTCGCAATGGTACTAAGTTGATTTAACGTACAAAGTTTATGAATTCCAACATACAGGCTCAGAAGGATAAAATGTCTAAGGATCAAAATTTATAACTATAGTAAAATCTAATTTCGGAGACTGCAGTGTGTTGGGAAACTCATGGCTTTGGTCTTAGTTTCTCAATACAGACTTCAGTGTAAAACAATGGAAGTTATCAAGAAAATAAACAAGATGCGTGCTTGACTTTTCTTAGGTTGGAATCTATTTTTCAGAAATTTCTTTGTTTATTTTTCTACTATTATATTTGTTGAATAATTAAAATAAGTCGGCTAATGCTGATTACTCTCTGTACGTGCCCATTGCAGATCAAAAATGTATTAAAACAATATCTTTTTTTTATTTTTCTTATGTGTGGACGAAGAGGGGTACATAAGTGAGGGCGAAGTAGATTGTTGATACCTGGAGCGACGTGTATCTTTGAAAATGGGTATCATTAATGTATCTCTTTTAAGTATCAAGCAAACCTTGTATTTGAGTGTTATTTAAAAGTATTAATTGAGACAAAATAATCCAAACAAGGGCAGATAAAATAATCAGAATAATTGGACTTTGCATACAGACAGAGGGCGGACAGTCAGTTAATAATGTATGATATTCCGTCATGTGGGATAAGTTTTCAGTCATTTGGGGAGAAATAAGTAATTATATTCCAAGATCACCTGTTAGGTGCACTGACCAACGAGATATAGCTCCAGATATTGAAATTTGCGAAACATTTCAACAGCAGTTAATATCCCTGACCTTGCAGCGCTTTGATTATTAATCTAGTCTTTCTTATTTTTGTATGTATCAGTCTGAATGGTTACTTATCTTATTCAATAGGAAAAAATAATATTATTGGTCAATTACGGTGAGAAAGGGTAGTTTAAAGTCATTGAATCCTTGCTGCGCGTGCGTCACCAAAATAACTGCGCATACGTTACATGTGTTTCGTTAGCAAAAACGATTACATCAGGATTTAATTGGAAACGCAGGGGTAAAGTTTGAATTAAAATCAATTCTTACTATGAAATTCTTGTAAACCAAACAAAATATAAAGTTGTTTGATACGTTTATGTCAAGAAATCTTCAAAACATCGTGCTAAAATCAAGCGTTTTCCTTTCTAACGCTAGGTTTTCCTGAATGATCTTGAAAATGGCAAAGTTCTGAGACAAAATAGTTTTGGAGCAAGAATCTACATTGATTGAAGGTCATCTTAGACTATTAATCAAAAACCAGACAGAAAAAATGAAGAAATTACGAGAAAAATATTTACATCACCCCTTCCTAAATCCCTGAAATACACGACTGCGGATGCGTTACAAATCCTCCTTCCAATTGTAACGATTGGACACGGTGGACTGGACTTCGCTTAATTTACGTCACATACTGTTTCAGTTAACATTTTAATCATAAGAAAGATCAACTTTGTATTGGATGAAACGGAACACCATTATGTTTCACAGATTTTGGATTTTTTTTCTAAACGAACACCTTTATACGAGTGCACTGAAAAAGTTTAAAATATAAAAGAATCGTAAATAGTTCTAGCGACTAAAATATTTATCATTTACACATGAGAAAAACATGAGCACACCCGGTGCGTCACCACCGCTTGTCTGTTCTAGTTATATCGAAAACAAGATTGAAAGTACCTACCCATCCAAATAAAAAATGAAAAAAAAAAATGAAGTTTTAAGTTGATATCTTCAATACCTTTCAAGTTATGACCCGGACAAGGTGCCCAGACAAGGTGACCCCCACCCCTAAAACACACAGGGTAAACACTAAATGCCCGCTCGCCATTATCATGGCGGGGGCATAAAAAAACGTTCATTTTGTGTGTGTGAGGAGGGGGGGGGGAGGTCTTGTGGAGCCGGGGGATTAAGGCGGGGTTGGGGGCAAGTACCTATGCATAAAAAAACTGATTTTTTTAATCTGGTGGAGTCGAGGGGGAGCTGGGGTGGGGAGCATGCAGGTGAGTGTGGGGAAGTACCTTCACATCCCATGTAAGTGTATAGTTAAGTTATAGTATATGCAAAACCAAGTGTTTGAACTCAATTTAATGAATTTTGTACAGCGTTAGAGGACAGACCATTAAAGCTGTACATATTTAAGACACTGTCACTGACTTTTCATAAGCATTCAGTAACCTTCTTCTTTAGTTGTGCTATTTTATTGTCATTCAGTTCATTATACTGAATTAAAATTAGAAATCAACATCTCTTATTTTCATGCGAATCACATGCAGTTTGTTACTAAATTGTCTTCACATTTTGCAAGTATGTTGTAAGTTAGGCTTCAATTTTACACATATTCTGCTTAAACAAAAAGAATCTAATATAAAAGTTTTACGCCAACATTTAGATAGCGTTGTTATTTGCGAAATACACAAAGTCTTTGCTATTAACTGAACCACATTGCGAAGTATCTCATCGGTAATCTGACCTGTACAATATCAGTCGTTATGAGCTTCATGGTGGTTTTGACTAAAGTTTTTCAGAGTTTTGCCTAAAATCTAAAATACAAAAATACAAGAAATAGTCCTTGCAAAGTGTGAATTGCCAACATAAGGTATACTTACAGACACATGTAATATAGACGATGATTACTTATTGTCCATGCTTTACATTAATCATTTTCTCCTATTTTGAATCAGAAGTATAATAAATCTTGCGCAATGTGTACAACTATATTTTTGTTTTGCTTGAATAGTCTCTGACTACAATTTTGTAATTGGTATTGTGCAACTATTTGTTATTATGTCCCCAAATGAGGACATAATTATAGTATTCGCTCAGCCTGTCCGTCCGTTTGTATACAATTTGTGTTCCTTCTTTAACTTCTTCATTTTCTATCGGAGTTTGATATGACTTGAAACAAAATTAGTGTTCATGGTATTTCTCGCACAATACATGTGTGAGTTTTAAAGGTCAATAAAGATAAGACAAACCTTACTGCTCATACCTGCTCTGGAATTCTGTTGCACATCAAAGAATTTTGAAATAACTTGACATAGATGTTCACCAAACAGAAACAACATGTCGAAAACCGTTTGTCTGTCTGTCCATCTGTCCTGTCTATTCCTCTATACTGTTGCCTCATATTTCCGCGTTACCCATATTCCCGCGGCATCCGGTGTAAACAGTTTACCACGCCACCTAGCTATCGCGCACCTGACATGGGTGTCAACTTTCACTTTCGGGATAGATTTTCGTCAAAATGTTTCGTATTCAGGTATTATGTTTTGAAAATATCTGTTGTATTCATTAAAAAATAGTAAAATGTTTCCGAAATGATCACAATTTCACATATATCCTGCAAAACTTTGGTTTTGGAACAGTTTGATATAGTTTGACAGATGCCGGGAGATTTTCGTCTGCTTATGACGTCACTCGCACTGCTCGTTTTCAATTAAAGGTACCTGATAAAGATCACCAATTCTTTTTTGAGTTGCCTTTTATATTGGAAAGATATCTTTTTATTGATATTAAAGAATTCATATGTGTGCCTTTCCATTTGCCTACTGAAGTTTGTAGGCACCCCACCTAATCTAAGAATAATTGCCAAATAATTTGATTCCCTCTTTTGTAACATGGAATAAACATTTTGTGGGTTTTTTATGTTCACATTTAAATTTCCTGACCATCAGTCTGTAAAGGTTTTGACCTAGCTAATATGTTTTGTACTTTACAGGATCAAAAAGCCAGGTCAAAACCATATGACAAACAAAGTCTACTAAGGGCATTTGAGGCAACCATAACTGGTGTGTCTGTGTAAAGAGCAGCAAGACTGTATAGTGTTCCTGAGTTAACACTACGTGATCGAACCCGTGGAATGGTGTCTCTTGAGGGAACCCGTGGACCTGACACACTGCTATCACATTCTGAAGAACAACAGTTGGCGGACCATATCAGTTACATGGCCAGCATTGGGTATGGTTACACGAAAAGTAACATTCAGTTCATGGCTGCAGAATTTGCCAGATCACTTGGTAAGAAGCTTAATGGGGATAAAGCTCTCAGTCATAATTGGTTTTATGGGATTTTTTAAGCGCTGGCCAGACTTAAAAGTAGTAAAGCCCCAGAAGTTACACATTCCTAGAGCAGAGTGCATCTTATATATACATAAACCAGAACTTTGAGGAGCTGGAGGAAGTCTTATTATCCAAAGGCATTCAAAACACCACTGAAAGGATTTTTAACATATATGAGACTGGAGTCAGCATTGAACACACTCCATCCAAGATTGCTCGAAGTCAGTCAATCCCCAAGCTGTCACATCTTCAAAATCAGCAAACATTACCATCATTAATGCAGCTAGTGCGACTCGCAACCATGTACCTCCCTTTTACGCTGGTCAGATGAGCTACTTCAAGGAGTATCAGCTGGTTCTGCTGGCACAGTATCTGACAAGGGATGAACAAACTCAGAAGTTTTTGAAGATTACCTTAAGAATCGCTTCTCAAAACATCTGTTATTATCAGATGCTCTAAATCAGCCTGCCACTCTCCTGCTGTATGACGGACACCAGTTGCATCTGACATTGACTTTAGCTGACTGGGCAAAGAAAATGTGATCTTGTTTGTATTACCGCCGCACACTAGTCATCTCACCCAGCCACTTGATGTTGGAGTGTTCGGTCCTTTCAAGAACCACTAGTATAAAGAGTGCCAGTCCTACCTCAAGAAAAATCTAGGAATATCAATAAGCAGATACGAAGTTGCTCAGCTCACTGCCAGACCTTACATGAAGGCATTCTCTCCTGAAAACATCAAATCAGCTTTTCGCAAATCAGGTATATACCCATTCCACAGAGACAAGATAACTCCAGACCATGTTACTACAATCTACAAAACAAACAATACAGACCCTCCAGAGGACAAATGCAACAATGTTTATGCTGATGGTGTTAAACTGTCAGACGCACAAGATGACAAAAATAATGCATCTAAGACAGCAGAGGACAGTGATCCAACCTTCACCTGCAACAGTCATATCCAGTGTAGAAAAGGGACATTTCTTTAAATCTAGAGCTATATACAGTGTCGTAAAAAAGCCAAACAAAAACAGGTTCGTTCCCCCATATGCATTTTCAGGCACATTAACAAATCAAACAATGATATTCTAACTAAACAAGCAACAAAAAAGAAAACTCAGCACCGAAGGTAACTAAAACTTCAACCAAGCAGCAACAGACAACTAAAACATCAGAAAAACAGGTCTCAGTGGTGTCATCTGTAGCTGCAGGGGGCCCAAAAGCCTCAACATCAGGTACCAGTAATAGGGGTGGACTCATCTCACTTTGTTCTCCAGCCAGGTCTGAAGAAAGCACTGTTTACTCTATTGCTGATGAAGATTTGTGCTGTTTGTGCAAAAAAAATATGAACCAGCGCCACTGAGAGAATGTCCTGGTTTAGTAATTGTGAAATGGGACAAATGGGACTTTTGTGAATACCGGACACACTTGACTTTTTGCTCAGGTGTCTGAGTGCTGAGAAGAGGAAGAATTTTCAGATGTCCTCACTGCACTGATGAAGAATAAATAAAGATTATATTGATAATGAAAACTGTAAATAAGTTAAGTTGTGATAGTTAAACATTCAATTACTGTTTACTGTTACTAGTAACATTTTTCTGACAGACTTCAGTGTAATTTTGAAATTCTTTTTTACCGCGGATATATGAGAAAGTACCTTTAAAACATGGTGGGGCCCAGTGACTTCACATACGACGCCATTTTGTCAAGATACTTAATGGATTAGCTGCGATTTTGAAGAGAAAACAAGGGAAAAGGATCATTCTTGAGTTTTCTGTGAAGGGTTTCTGAGGTAAGTGCGTTTATTTTCTGCTAATATTAATAAAGCGTAAGGGGCCGCGGAAATACGAGGCGACAGAATATATTGTAAAATTACATAGAATATTGCCTACCTATTTGTTCCTGTCCACTTAGTAACTCACCGGTACAAGACAAGAAGGTAAAAAGATACGGAATATTAAAGCTATTGTCACAAACCATCTGTCTGTCTGTTTGTTAATCCGTTCATCCGCTTGTCTGTACTGCCAAATGATAAAGAATACTGCCTTCCTGCATGTTTGGTTCAGCCCTGTAACTCACTGGTGTATTACATGATTTTTAGATAATTTGCCAGAAATTAATCAGACGCGTGCATAGTTCGAACAAATTTCTAATTTCACTTTAATAGCACTTCTTCAAGCCAGACACTTTTTGCCAACAATACCCTTCAGGAGTTTTCATCATAAATGAGTAGTCTGCGATTCTACATTTTGAAAGTTTCTTTAAATCGCTTTTGTCTTTGAAAAGATTATAACAAAGACATAAGAACAAAAACCGAAAACATTATTGAACAATTTTATCTTGAGAGAAGATTTCTCATCTTGACTGCTAGTTCGACAAATGAGCAATTTCATAGTTCAATTAATGAGCAATTCCGTTGTACGTCAACTATTAATGCATTCATATTCTATTGTTTAGTACAAGAGTCACGCAAACACGGAAACAGCAAGTCCTGGAGAATGGAGATTGGAAATTAATGGTTTCTTCATCATTTCTTTTACTGTGTCTGTAATAAAGTTACTCCTGTTGATACGTATGTCCCCAATGATCCTAAGACTTACCATTTGCAACTTGTTTTTCAGTTGATATGAGCATTTACCGTCGACTTTGCCTTTTGAATTAGACGTTAAACTGAGACCTTGTGTCGGTGCTAAACACTGAGCATGTAAAAGAACCAGAGGTGTCTGGGATGCTTTCTGTATTTTGCACTATCCTTGACCGTCGGACTCGAAATCTTAGTGTTCAACAACTTGTAAAGACGTTTCAAAGTACAACATTTACTTCCTGGTATAGTTTACTTATATTACGGCTTTCTTTCACGTAAGAGATCAGCGTAACTAGAATCTCATCGCAAAAATATAATATAAAAAGGGGAAAAAACGTGTTAAATTTACTGACCAAATGTTTTTTTAATAAATCTCTTAGTTAGCTTTGATGTTATCATTTCCTGTTAGCTGCAACTAACTGCAGACCACTGGGTTACCAGTCCAGAGCGTAACCACTTGACAACTGATCCGCTCCAAAGCTCTTTTTACTAGCAAGACATTTTACAATAAGGGCGACTTCACAAAATTCATAACGGTTTTAAAATATTGATACTTTACTGTGTTACACAGCGAAAACATATTTCATATTTGAGACAGTCCTAGACACAAGTCAACATAACAAAATAGGAAACTTTTTTGTTTACTGTTTGAAAAAAGAAAGAAGAGAAGTTCGTATGTTTCGCTAATTGCCTGAATTTACTCGTAAACAACTTTGATATGAATTGAATAAAAATTTGCCATAAAAGCTTACAGACCTCGGAAACTGTCGCGGACTTGAAAATAGTTGAAAGAAATAAAAGTATGTATGATTAATTAGAAGGCAGTGTATAATAGTCAGATGAATTATGCTTAGATTTATAAGGAAGGTAATCAGTATGGTTTAATCACAGCTACTTTAATGTTTATAGCACAGCTTGTATATACTAACCCTTTTTACTTTACCATTTAATTTCAACAAAAACATAATCATTGAAGCCAAGTCTTGAGAATAACTAGCTACTCACAATGCTTAACCGTATTTTCATAATCTGTTTATATCACTTAACTCATAACTGTAAAATACTCAACTTCAATCATTCAGCTAAAGTATGCAGTAAAACTTTTACTTACCTTCGTTTGGCTGCAAACTGTATCATCTTACTTATCGGTTCCATCTTAGAAAAGAGTTAAACAGCTGATTTAGATAAAAATAATTACATCCAGTTTCAATAGTATAATGTTATGTGGTTCATATATCCCTTGATAACTAGCAAGACATAACCTTTCTTCAAGACAAAAAACAGATAATACCAAAAGATTCGTTAAATAAAAGAAAATGAGTGCGAAGACAAAATATAGAGTTAGTAAGTAATCTTCAATTATACAGAAAATAAGAAAGCGAAATTGATTCGACTATCTTCAGACACTGGTATTCCACTGCTTCTTGTCTCTCTAAGACGATACATTTCAAACGCTGCAAAAGCTTGTCAGCTTGTTACATAGAGATGCTTGTCATCAGATAATATCAAGAATATTTCTGTGCAAAGTCGTTTGCTAGCTGATAATGATACTTGAGCTTTGTGGTATCTAAGGATTGTGCTTTCATTAAAGCAATACTTTATTCAAGAAATAAAAATCCATTACATTTATATTGGTATGATCCGAAAAAGGGCCCAGCAAATCGAGTAGATAGTTCTTTGCTTATTTATAACTATATCATAATTTTTCTTTATAAAGAAAAAAGAAACACAAACTAAATGTCTGTTAAAAGTCATATTACCAGACCTTTTTTGCAAAAGATGATTTCTACCAAATTCCGTTTCAATGCTGTATCAAAAGCAATTTTCTACATGCAGACAGTGTTAATACTGAACTAATGTCAACTGCTTATTGTTTTATTCAATTGCAGATGATGTATGTGAGGAGTAATTTTTAAGTTTAATTTTAACTCTTAATGTCGATAATCAGGCGCACCTAAGCCTTAAAGGTCTCTTCATCAGCCATTTTGTATCTAACATGCGATACAATTAAGAGCGTATAATATCGTACACTTCTCCTGAGAGCATGTTTGTCATTGCTTCTATTTTCAATGGTAGGATACTATGTCACCTGTTTTATGCTCTTTCACGGACCAGTTTTTGTCAACAATTGGCATGCATTCAGAAAAAAACTTTCACCCGTTTTCAGGCCTAAACTATAATTTTACATTATAAAAATTCTTTACGTAAATAAAAAGCACACCAGCCAATCTTTGTTGCACAACATGATTTTTTGTAACTCTACAGATTTCTTATTGAAAAAGACTATTTTACCTTTCAAGCGACGGATTGTTGATCCGCGAGAGAGCTTAAAACAGGTGCGCGATGACGTAGTATACTACTTATTGATTTTGTTAAGGGCGATATCTCCTTTTTTTAAAAAAAATATAAAGAACTTATAAACTTAGATTAAATAAATGTCTTACATTGATTTCTTATGGAAACAGTTTGTTTTTAAAAGCAGTAGGCACGACTTTCAAATGTCTATATTCTATAAGCAAACGTTTAAAGATGTTTCTGTCTGCGTAAACAAATGATGTATTGTAGTCAGGTATTTTCTTATTTCTCATAACTTAAATAATCAATTTTGTTTCAACCTTCTAACAGTTCTCTGTTGTACCTAACACAAAAAGGGTATATTTAAATTAATTTCAGACAAGTATTTTCTGAAACAGCTACTAATAATAGTGTAGCATTTCTCTTTCAATAATGAATTCTAATCTATAAAAAGACATGACAAAAAGAAATAAATAAATAACTGCTAAATCAGTACTGGTGCTATACGAAATTATTATATTAATGGGAATGTTTTTCGCTGACAATAAGATAACTTCAATGTCGCAATATTACTTTCAGACACGAGATCAATCAGCATTTGCCATTCAAGTCAATTTACTCTATGAGGAATGTTGTCATTTCTTGATTAACCCGAATATATCACGGCATTTTCATTTTGGTATTCCAGGACTGAGAACGTCCGAACCGATATAACAAAGAGATTAAAGCAATTACAGCTGTATAAACATAAACACATAACAATCTTTCCTTTAAATTAATTTAATTATTCTACAGTATAAGAAGACATTGCGCAGAACCTAGAAGTCAGACTGTCAAACGGTTATTCTTCTTTTCGTTTTTTTTTTTGTTGTTATTTGGCTGGAAAACAAGTTCTTTAAGAATAATGAAACGTTGACTGTGTGTCAAAACAACGCACGCTGAAGAATATTCTTCTGAGTATTTTTGTTTTTGTTTTGTACACACCAAGACAATTTAAGGAGAGCAATTTCTAAGGCTATTGATATACACATCAAGGCAATTTAAGGAAAGTGATTTCTAAGGCTATTAATGTACACGTCAAGGCAATTTAAGTAGAGAGATTTCTAAGGCTACTAATGTTCACATCAAGGTAATTTAAGTAGAGCGATTCCTAAGGCTATTAATGTACACATCAAGGCAATTTAAGTTGAGCTATTTGTCGCCTTATTTCACTACGTTTTCCAATGAATCATTCTAACTTCCAGTCGTTATAGTTTAATGTCATTTGGGTACTCAGTGTTTAAAACCCATATCAACCACTGTATCAAATCCTCATGATTTCTGTCTTATGCAGATATAGACAAAATCAGATTTTGAATGAGGTCTGAAATCTTCTACCGTTATGTAAACCTAACCGCCTGATAAAAAAATACAGTGAAAACTAATGAAATGGGATTCCAAACATGTTATCAATTTACCCCACATACTATTCGATGAGGGAAACATTTCAAACTATACTGCAGTATAAATCGATGCGGCTTCAAATGAGCATTTCTTCATTCTAAACATTTAGGCAAAATAAAAAAAAAGTTTGATAACTGAAATCTTAATACTTCACTTTGGTTAAATGATATTTGTGACATGTAAAACTATTATTACTGAAAATATAGAACTCCAAAAAAAGTTACTGATGTTGTTAAAATTTATTCAGAAAAGTATATCAGCATGTTTTGCCACCCACTTTGACTATTAGCTAATGTTATACTATTTTATCTGACGACACAAGCAAAACAATACAATACAATACAATACAATACAGTACAGTACAATGCAATGCAATCCAGAGCAATCAAATTCAATAAATACAATAAAATACAATACAATAATATTTTATTGCATTAAAATATACAGTCGTGTTTTATAGCAAGTTACATACAAATAAATGACTGAAGATATGGATTTACAGAAGAGCACATGATGTTACAGTTCATATACAGTATTTTTAATTTCTAATTAAATTTGCATAATAAATATATTTAGCTAAGTTTAAGACTACTGTTTCGATGTTACAGATATAAGGTTAATAAATTTCTGTTTCGTTGGCCATGTATAATAGCATCTTTTTATATATTTCGATCTGATATTCGAGAATTGGGACAAGTACGTAAGAAGTGATATTCGTTCTCGATTAGGCCCATATTGCAGTTTCTACATATTCTTTCATTTCTAGGTAGATTAGAATGTCGCCCGCGTTCAACGGCTAAATCATGGGACGATGTACGGAATTGTACGAGAGCAAACTTTAATTTTCGATTCAGAAACGGTATCGAGATAACTTTCAAAAGTAAACAAATGTTCAAATAAACAATATGTATCAAGGCGAGAGTAGTTATTTATTGATAAATATCAGTTTTGTTGATATAAGTCTAGAATCCGTTGTTTAATAATATTGTAGTTGATTAATATATCAAATTGAGTCTGCCACATATATGATAGTCATATTTGATCTATAATTATTTAATGCTATATTTAATGCTATATGCCCAGTTGTTCCCATTAAATGTAATGCCGCTTTCAGCATCTTTTAACATCTTGTAGGTTTTGAATAGTATTCTTCGCACCCTAAGCTTTAGTATTTTCAGCCAATACTTTATTAATACCAATTTTCTGTGGAAAAACTGATACACGACCAAGTTCACATACAAAACGTTTAAGTTAGTTGAAGTTGACTGTTTCAAACACAGGATTTTCTACAAATTTTGAGTGAATTGCTTCTATACTTGGACTCGGATGATGTCCCAAACCTCTGCAGAGTAGTTAAGTGTTGGTGAAACAAGGGAATCGAATAAACTTATCTTTTGAGACACATGAAAAGCCTCAACATTTCACAGATTGAAAATCTTAACTACCATGACAATATTTCTTTAAGTAAAGTCTCTAATGATACAAAAAGAAAGACAACAAAATGACAATTAGTTTCAGTAGCACTTACCCTAGTGGTAATAAAATTACCACTCGCTATAGGTGAGAAGGCTATAAATCTAAATAGAAATGTCTCCATAGGCTAGTCAGACAGTAGTAGACATAAATATAACTCTAGTTTTTTCTGCATCTGACAGCACGCTTTGGACAGTTCGAGTAATATAGCGTTGTTTTCTGTCATTGTCAGCGACAAGAAGAGAATTTAACATTTTTAACATTTTTTAATTATAACACTTATTTGCTTTTCTAGTTACGAACCGTCTGCGTCTCATTTTTATGCACACGCAAGCTATTTTGAGTTTTCAACAAAAAATACGTCGTAAAGCACAGGCTATTTTAGAACAACTTTATTAGCAAAAAGGTACCATCACTTAAGCAAATTTATATCATCAGTGAGGTTATAAAGTGCAACAGGCAATCTCTCAGTCACGTGACATTTGTTCTAACGTATTTAGGTATCGTGATTCTTATACTGATCAATCTGTCTCGAAAAAGTAAGACTTTGGGCAAACGTAATAATGTGGGAACTGCAGGATTACAATAAGCCATTCTATTTCGTTTATTTCGAATATTATTTCCAATGAGGATTACATCATTTTTATAAACATGTTTTTTAATTAAATTCTGTCCTTTTCTTTTGTATACGATAGAGCATCACCGCATCTTTTTTTCAATGCCAAACTATGCTGTTTTCATAATCACAATTAAACGAAAGATATTTTGTATCAAAAGAAAGGCTCATACGCTAAGAAAGATGTCCTAAACGTAGTGTAATTTCTTAAGATTCATTTAGGCATTAAAAAGGTCCGTTTTCTTGCCTGTTTGTGTTAACTGTTTAACAAAGAAAAAAAATTGAATAAGAGTTTTACTCCTTATATTATTGTTTTCAAAACTATCGTGCATACTTATAACAGTAAACTCACATTTTTCGATAAGTAAAGATATTTAAGCGTTCTAAAAACACCCTGTCACCAATCAAAATTTTAAGCTGATATCGGAGAGGGTAAATTATAAACTAGCAAAAAAGAAGTCAAAATGCCTGAAATTCTGAAAGAATATAATGACATTACACAAACATACAAAAATAAAAATAATAAATATTGTAGCCTGACAGCAAAATATTACTGGTAAATACACTTTATAACACAAAACTTAGGAGACGGTTTAATATCCCTTCGGCGAAGTTACTCTGTCATTAATAATGTAAAATCCGTGATGAATTTGAACCTGCTGGGAAAACAGGCTTAAAGCAGATAACACAATCAAAGGTAACTATTCTAACGAAACCGATATACATATATAGTAATTCAGGCTTTGGTAACCGATATACATATATAGTAATTCAGGCTTTGGTAACCGATATACATATATAGTAATTCAGGCTTTGGTAACCGATATACATATATAGTAATTCAGGCTTTGGTAACCGATATACATATATAGTAATTCAGGCTTTGGTAACCGATATACATATATAGTAATTCAGGATTTGGGCTTGTTTGTTTTTTGTTATCTCCATAATATGTAACTGCTCACTTCCTATACATTAATATGTAGAATGTTACTCATACACGGTACATTTGTTAAGTTCGAAAACCCTACTGTTTTAACTGTACAGTATTTTTCACATTTCAGACTGAAAATTCATTACTAAATGTTTAATAGTCAAAGGAATAGCTCATAAACAGTCTGTGCAGACTGATCATTGAATTTAATATTCGAGTTTTGAAAGGGAGTATTAATTTTCTTAAATAATGCTCTAAACGTGAGGTATATATTAATTGTTCTCAAATATATAATTGTATATCATAGGCATTGAAATTCCTTTTTTGTGTGTATTTTTTCAGTCGATTTAACGAATAATAACTGTTGAATTAGAGTTTCTCCCCTTACACTACTGTTTAGAAAAACTAGAATCGTTCATACCAGTTTAACAGCAGTAACCTTTTCCGATAGGTACTCGTATAGGTATATACTGTTAGTGATGCTGTTTTGCGTGTTTCTCAATGCTGTTATCTAATATATCGACCGCGATTAGGATGCGTGTCAAAACCAAATCAGAGTCAAGCATAATAAACAATTAAACAAGAGGGCCATGATGGCCCTGGATCGCTCACCTGAGTACTTTGGCTGTAGGTTTGCTGTTAAGCAGTATTTCATTTTTTAATTGAAAATATATAAGTGCCTACAAACCAAATATGTAAAATACCAGTCAATAAATAAAGGCTCTATGACAGAAAGTAAAAATATCTAATATAAGCTATGGTGACCTTAACCTTGACCCAGTGACCTCAAACCCTACCCATGGGTAGAGGTCCATGCAAGGAACCTATATACTGAATATCAAAGATATTGGTCTATAACCGAAGGCTTTATGAGGTACAGTAGATTAATCTATTTTTAGCCTCCGTGACCTTTAACCTAATCCAATAATTTGAAAAAGCTTGATAAAGCTTGCTTCATGCCAAATTTTAAAATTCAAGGCCTTGTGGTTTCAGACAAGAAGATTTTTTAAGATATTAAGGGCCCCCGGGGCGGGGCAAATTTTGACCCAAGGGCCAACATTTAAACAATATTGGTAAAGGTTCTTTACACTATACTCAACACCAAATATCTAAGGTCTACACCTATTTGTTTTGGAGAAAAAATATTTTTCATGTTTTTCCTATATAAATCAATGTAAAACAAGAGAACCCTGGGGCGTGGCTAATTTTGACCCAGGGGACATAATTTGAACAAACATGGTAAACATCCACTAGACAATGCTACATACCAAATATCTAAGCTGTAGGCATTGAGATTTCCAGTAAGAAGATTTTTAAAGATTGCCCCAGGGGACATAATTTGAACAAACTTGGTAGACATCCACTAGACAATGCTACATACCAAATATCAAAGCTGTAGGCATTGTGGTTTCTGAGAAGAAGATTTTTCAAGATTTCCTTTTTTACATATTAAGGCCCCCCGGGGCAGGGCCAATTTTGACCCCAGGGTCAACATATAAACAATACTGGTAAAGGTTATCTACACAATACTCCACACAAAATATCTAAGGTCTAGTCCTATTAGTTTTGGAGAAAAATGATTTTTCATGTTTTTCCTATATAACTATATGTAAACCAAGAGAACCCTGGGGCGTGGCCAATTTTGACCCAGGGGGCATTATTTGAACAAACTTGGTAGACATCTACTAGACAATGCTACATACCAAATATCAAAGCTGTAGGCACTGTGGTTTCTGAGAAGAAGATTTTTAAAGATTTCCTATATAAGTCTATGTAATAGGAAGTGACCTCTGGGACGGGGCCAATTTTGACCCCAGGGAAATAATTTGAACAATTTTTGTAGAGTTCCATTAGAGGGTGCTAAATGCCAAATATCTAAGCTCTAGGCCTTGTGGTTTCAGACAAGAAGATTTTCAAAGTTTTTCCTTTAAGTTGCCATAGCAACCAGAGTTCTGCATGGAATCAAATTCTTTGAACAATTTTGGTAGAGCTTCATGCAAGGAACATTTCTGTGAAGTTTTGTTGAAATTGGCCAAGTGGTTTAGGAGGAGATGTTCTTTAAAACAAAAGTTTACGGACGCACGGACGCACGCACGCACCGACGACGACGGACATTGACTGATCACAATACCTCACCTTGTGCACTACGTGCACAGGTGAGCTAAAAAAAACCAAGGATTATGACAAGGGGGTTCCAGATGTAATATACCGGGTATTTATACACTGGTTACCTTTACGTCTTCTATGATATATCTATTAGTGTAACCTAAGGGTTTTCATAAAATGTCGTCAACTTTTCCGTATTTTGCAACGGGTTTATTATGCAAAAAATAGAATAAGGTATCAATAAAATCTAGAGATATTCAGTCACTACAGAGTCTGTTTTCTATCGATCCATTCACAATTGTCTCAAGTTTTAGAATAAAGTATCAAAGGTGTTATAGATAAACCCCACATTGTTTACAGTTACTTAAGGACTTGACTAATCATGCTCGTGGTGTCAAATTAAGAAACGTCTATCAGGTCGCAGGCAAAGTTGAACTGACCAAACCGATACGACGGTATGAACACGTAACATATGTAAGAAGATAAAATTGCTGTTGGTGTCAACGTCTGGCCAGAAAATTAGTTAATGAATGTGTAGATATTTTCGCTTTCTGAAAACACTTTCCGATAAACTAGAATTTTAATCTGGTATTAGAGACGGTAAGTTATAAACTAGTAATAAAAGAAGTGAAAATGACAGAAGCCTTTTAAATATAATAACATTCCACACACATACACAAATACGATTACAAAAATTGTAGCCTGACTGCAAAAAATTACTTGTAAATACACACAAAACTTCAGAGATATTTTAATATCCCATCGGCGAAAGTAATGCTATTCCGTCATTACTAATGTAAAATTCGAATAAAGCTGAGAAATGGTTGCAACTTATACAATAAAACATGTATAGTTGTTCAGGTTTTGGGCTTGTTTGTAAAGTATTTTCCATACACGGTACATTTGTTAATTTCCAGAAACCTATCCTTTTATCTCTACAGCATCTTTGACATTTCAAACTGGAAATTCATTACTAAATCTTTAACAAGAAAAGAACAGCTGCAGACTAATCATTCAAATTTGTATTCGAAAATACACAATGCTCCCGCTTACCGTGTTGAAAGTGAAATAATCTTTAGGCAACTAACTAAAGACGAGACTGCCTTTTGAAGAAAAATATCTACCAATGAATTAGAACAGAAATATAATAGACTAGAATATAAGCAAACCTGTAAATATTTATATGTTCATCCTTAAAACAGTACAACACAATATTAAAGTTACGAAACCGGTGTCTTTATTGATGCGTTAAAGAAACTATTAAGTAAATCAAGATCAATGTAGTTATCATTTTTTCATAATAACATGCATGCAACCTATATGGCTCTCGACCAGCTGAGCAGGTTCCATGTCTGCAACCAATATGGCTCTCAACCAGCTGAGCAAGTTTCATGTCTGCAACCAATATGGCTCTCAACCAGCTGAGCAGGTTTTTTTCAGCATGAATAATTTAATAATACCAGTAGATCTCTTAAAAGCAGTTTTTGTTATCTCCATATTAAGTTTATCAAATCACAGTTATCCATTTCATTCTATTATTTAATGAAAAGCATAATTATATTTATATAGTAATATATAGTTTGTAATCTATACTAACATAAGTTGTAAATTTAAAAAAAAATACACATATATATAGCGTTTACTTTTAACTTATAAAATAAGTAAAAGGTAACGTAGATAATAATTAGCTTAAAATACCTGGGTAATAATACAATTGTAAGTTTGCATTAAAACTTTAACAACTGACCAATATTCGAAAAAAAGGAACAAAAGCGTCCAAAGATTAATGGTGAATTCAGCGTTATGTAAGATGCTCGAACGACATTGACAGTGTCTCAAAAATGAATACATGTTTGACTGCTAAAACAGGTATCACGTTGAAAATAGTTTCGTAGTATGACTTATTAAAATCAGAGAATGAAAAAAGTTGCATTTTAACAAGTTGACAGTTATAATTTCTACCATGGGTTACGACTTTTATGCATGAAAAGTTTGTATACGCAAAGATATGAATGAGATGAAAAATATACAACAAAATCTGCGAGGTAGAAAGAAAACTAATTTTGCTGAACAGAACAAAACAGAACATATATTTTATTTCACCCAGGTTCATAATTTACATGACACAATATGGTCTTAAAATATGGTCTTACGAATCATGAAAGTTCGTAACAGAAAGATGCAATGCAGAAATCTTGAAATATATTTTAACTTTTACAATTAAATCCTGAAGAGGTTATCCTATACGAGCCCCCGTGTTAGGAACATGAAAGTCCGTAACAGAAAGATGCAGTGCATCTTAGATTACACAACCCAGAGCGGGATTCCAACTCCAATCGCCCGCGTGACACGCCAACACTAAAACCACTTAGCCAAAGAATCGATTCCCTGACGCAGTTGTCAGAGGTTGTATTTACACAATTATAGGTAGGTGTGCACTAGACCGTAACAATGGGAAAAAGATGTTAAAAAGATAATTGGTCTTATTTTCTGAGTTTCGTGAAAAGGTATGTCGGGAGTACCAGAAAGTGCTGTTAGTTCCATCATAACAAACTTCTATGTGTTACATGGCCGAATGTAACTTAAGCCGACTGATATTTTACGAAAGGAAACGTTTACAATTTAATGTTACCCTACAACATCAAAAAACTTAGCGACAGCTTCTATATCAGATCTGCCGAGCAGATGTATCTATCTAGCTATAACATAGCACTGTATCGATTCATCATTCGTTTCGACTAGCAAAAAAAAATCTACCATTGACGGCTTGTCTAAGTCCTTTTTGCAGAGGATTTTAATGTCGTAAAAATGCCACTGTCGTTAATGTGAAAGCGATATCTGTGTTTTTCGTTTGGCGTACAGGGAACTAGTCTGGTTTTGGCTATAGATATCTTTTAGAGTTGTCTGTTACTTTTTCTAGACACTACTTTTACGTGAAAGGGGTTATTATACTTTCAAAACACTAGCGGAGGAGTAAGAGTTGGATCACCGAATAAATCAACAGCGAGACAGTGGCGAATGCTTCTGCTCACTATTTCCAACTAGACAGGGAGTAAAATAAACATCTACAAACGTCGCTAACATGTCAAACAAACACTGAACAGTAAGTAACTGCTTCTCTGCAATAACAATCTCTCAGAAGAGACACCATATTTTTTACTTTTTTAGAATCAATCAAACGATTACAACTTTTTTGACATTGCAACATGTATGTTCAAAAAGATATATGACAGTTATTATTTTCATAAAACTGTTTCTTTTAGTTTCAAAGTTAGGGATAAATCGCGGATACTATTTTCAAACCTGACGAGGGTGCTTGAACAACTCAACTGTCAGATAAGAAATGGATAACAAATCTGTGAACGAAGTGTTTTATTCTGGATATTTACTTAAGACTTCCTATTAAAAGAGGTATGACGTCAACAATGCTAAAAGTGGTAATTAACCGACAACACATCATTAAACGAATCAAGCGGCACCTTTTAAGGTACGACGAAAAAAAACTGTTATACTAAACTGAATTTATAGATGTATAGTGCAAAATATAAGTGCACTTCATGTATAGGAAGTGAGCAGTAGCAGTACACATCTGTAGAAAAAAGCAGTGGCAGTAGGCAAAACGTGAAGTTCGCAGTAGCAGTAACAGGAGTAGCAGTAAAGAAAACGTGAAGCTGGCAGTAGCAGTACGAGCAGTAGCAGTAGGAAGGTCGTATAAGTCTGAAAAGTTTCAATGAAAATAAAACATGTTTAAACATCAATAGACCCTCCCGAGTCTACTGCGTAGGTCTGCAACTGTTTCTGAAACTCTTGCAGACTTTCATGAATTTTGGTGCCGATCGGGTAAATGTCATTTCTGAGGTCTATGGACCCTCCCGAGTCGATTTTACCGGTCTGCGACTCTTTCTGACACTCTCGCAGACTTACAGGAATTTGGTGACAATCGCGAAAAATGTAACTTTTGAGGTCTAGCGATCCTCTCGGTTTAATTTTACCTGTCTGCAACTGTTTCTGACCCTCTCGCAGACTTTCAGGAATTTTGGTGCCAAAATCGAGAAAATGTCATTTTTCATGTTGAGGGACCCTCCGAAGTCCATTGTTACGATCTGCTACTGTTTCTGACATTCTTGCAGACTATCAGCAATTTTGGTGCGAATCCAGAAAGTCTAGGGACCTTCCCGGTTTCGACTGCACCGTTTTGTGACTATTTCAAACACTCTCGCAGACTTTCAGAGTTTCCTACTGCTGTTACTGCTACTACCATATTCACGTTTTGCCTACTGCTACTGCTTCTGCCAACTTCACGTTTTGCTTACTGCTACTGCTGTTACTGCTACCGCCAACTTCACGTTTTGCCTACTGCTACTGCTGTTACTGCTACTGCCAACTTCAAGTTTGATTTAATTTCTACTGCCAACTGTTATTGCGTACTGCTGCTGCCAACTTCCTATTAGTGTGCACTACCTAGTTAGGATATAATTTAAGCAAAACAATTAAGACGAAAATCAATTTTCCCTTGTTTTAGTAGTACCCAAAAGGTGGTGATTTATGCACGAGATTATCGCGAGTACGCTCCGCAAACGAAGTTGACTGGCCGATACAGGCAATTTTTTCTAAATATTTTAGAAACTATATGCTTATTTTCTTATGCGTTTCACTTCATTCAATATGTTCGATTTTGTATTTTAAAATCATCTTTCTAATTTAGTTGTCTACCCTGTGAGATACTTAAAGACTATTAAGAAACGACATGTCTGTCTTAATGTTTTAGTAAACCGTTTATGGTATTAATTGTCTGATCGTTGAAGTTTTGAACAAGTTCTGTGATGGTATTTCCCATCATTGTATATGCTGTCGTGCTGGTATGAAGTTTCCAACTGGACACATTATGAAATTTCCTCTTTAGGAGATGTTCCTCGCATAGAGATTTTTTTAGGATTGATGACGGCTGATACTTGTTTTGGCATTCAGTGTTAGTGTTGGTGATACACGCTTTAATGCTTTGTAACGTTTCATACATTACAGACTGTTGAAGCTTGTAGGATCTGCATTGAGATAACATCTTTAAATACATGGTCAGTTGGTCAGTCCCATCGCTGAAATGTGAAGTCGTTGCGATGTTTCATCGGAGCGGAGTAGGAAAGGGAATAACTGTTTCCGAAATGAATGCATAAATTATGACGATAGGTATTAATATAAACACGTGTTCACCTTTCTGTTTGGTGACTTTTAAAGCGATTGAATCACAGATGGGTCGAGAAAGCAAAAAATAAAATGTTTATACATATAGAAATTCTAGTTGTAATTGTGAAGAATATATCAAAACCAAGTTACTGTCTCATTTTTGATACAAAAATACAACATAATATAAAAAAAAATCAGTTAACAATTAAAAAAGGCAAGGGTCGTTGGGCACGAGGTAGTTTTTTTTGTTTATGTTGTTAATTTTAACAACTTTTGTGGCTCAGTGGTTTAGATCGCCGTTCTTAATTTTGCTAATCGAAAAGGGTTCGAATCTTGTTTAAAATCTTTATTTTTTCTTCAGTTTTCATGGTGAACAGAAGCATAAAATTGTGTTTTTTTCTATAACTTTTCTTTAATTTTACTAAAAAATATTTTTGAGCTAAATTCTGTGAGTCAGACGCTGTTAAAAGAAATATCTTTCTTTTGAGAAAGGCTCTTGACAGCTCGTGTAGTTAGACATATTTTCTGAATCTCTCAGATTCATAATTTAATGATGTCTGTCTTGTTATTTGATTTATGAGTATATGTTGAAATCTGTAGCTATTACATCATACGGATGAATGAAGGAACAAATAACGGAAAATATATTTTTATATATTCAGTCATTAAATCTGTCCTTTTTCTATCAATTCAAAGATTATTTTATTTTGTTTAAATTGTATCTATAAAAAATCTTATGAATATCAACAATGTTTATGACCAGCCTGATACCAATATAAGATATTCATGCGTAATTATTTGGCGGTAATTTATCTTTCATTTCGTAACAAAACATGATGAAATGACAGATGACATAAACAACTCCTCATAAAAACAAATGTTCTCACATAACAGTGAAATCTACAAACTTAAAGCCCGATCGTAGAAAATCTTCAAGAGACGTGTTTTCAACAGCAAAATGTACAGTGACATTTTAAGACTCCCTGGGAAAATCATTTACTCATTAATAATGTATAAATAATCCTACTTGGAAAACAGACAATAAAAGATGGGCTGTTTGACACTTTTCCTGGATTAAAAAACTTCAGAAAGAAGAGCTTTAATGATTTAGGGGATTTTTGCTCGTTCTAGATATAAAAAGGCAGAAAACTTACTGTAAATGTATTCAAGCAGAAAAAAGAGCTTCTAGCCAGGTCGTGGAAGGTATAAATATAACAACTGTAAAATTAAGTAATTGAATAGATAAAAATACTCCGTTCTTTCTTCTCAGAACTAATGTATATGTGAATGTTACTTGTACAGTGCTTGAGTTGAGGTTCTTAAAAAGTTTGGTCGAAAAAATATAAATTAAAATAAATACTAAAAAAAGTATAATTTTCTTTCGATTGAATTTAACTGAATTTTGTTCATCTGTTCGTCGATTTAAACAAAATAAATGCAGTCAAGGTATGACAACGTCTGTCAGTTTATAAATAGACATATTAAAATACTTTAAAGCAAGGACACGTCTTTGTTAATAATCAAGGTAGTAAGGGGGGTAACTCTATTAGGTTTTCCCTGAATAAAGGGGTTTGTTAGAATTCAAGGTAGTAAAAGTGTAAATGCATTACCTCCTCCCCGAATAAAAGGGTAATATAGGTGTAAATGCATTGCCTCCTGCCTGAATAAAAGGGTAGTAAAGGTGTAAATGCATTGCCTCCTCCCTGAATAAAAGGGTAGTAAAGGTGTAAATGCATTACCTCCTCCCCGAATAAAAGGGTAGTATAGGTGTATATGCATTGCCTCCTCCCTGAATAAAAGGGTATTAAAGGTGTAAATGCAGTACCTCCTCCCTGAATAAAAGGGTAGTAAAGGTGTAAAAGCATTACCTCCTCCCCGAATAAAAGGGTAGTAAAGGTGTAAAGGCATTACCTGTATGGGGGTAAATGTATTACGTTCTCCCTGAATAAAGGGGTTTGCTAAAATTCAAGGTAGTAAGGGTGTTAATGCAGTACCTCCTCCCTAAATAAAAGGGTAGTAAAGGTGTAAATGCATTGCCTCCTCCCTGAATAAAAGGGTAGTAAAGGTGTAAAAGCATTGCTAGAATTCAAGGTAGTAAAGATATAAATGCGTTGCCTCCTTCCTGAATAAAAGGGTAGTAAGGGTGTAAATGCATTACCTCCTCCCTGAAAAAAGGGTAGTAAATATGTAAATGCATTGCCTCCTCCCTGAATAAAAGGGTAGTATTCATTCATTAATCTTTCTTTCTTTCTTTCGTTCTTTCTTACCTTTATTGATTCATTCCTTTCTTAAATGCATCTAGAATGATATGTACAAAACAATCAGATCAAAAAAGGCAAGGGTGGTCTGAAAAACTCGGCAAAATGATGCTCTAATCTTATGGTAGCACACAACATTTTTTTGCGAAACTGTGGCTTTTTGCCTTGAGAAATTTAGAGCCGAGAGGTATTTTGTGGAACTAAACCTTGCACTGTGGTTGTAATTATTTCTGAATATTATATTTGACCTTTGGATAATTGTTCTGAATGGTTTATGAATATTTTAATCCGAATCTAAACTGCTGGGGCAGCTTTACCAAAGAATTGGCAGGCATTTTGTGATCATGTGACTCGCAGCTGTTTGTGCAAGGCGGATTGAAGCAAATTTCAAGGGGGTAAACGCATATAACAACAGCAAGACATTGGCAAGGATGGTACAGGTTATCCTGGTTATTTCAAAAAAATTGTGCGAGTACAGACTGCAACTATGGTATAAAATGGGCACTATGTTTTGGGTTAAATGGCTATTCACTGTCAAAATGTTGGGAACTGGGGCTTGCAGAAGCGTCAAATTTGTCGCTCTAAGTTCAAATTGCTATTGCTTGATAGTGCATTAAATAAAGTTATAGCATAACTTTCTTGTCTGTATTTGTTGTAGATGTTAATATGCTTAAAATGTGATATTTGTCTTCAGATTCTTTCACTTTTTTCGGTACAGAAGTTTGGGTAGAGGGGTGTGTCGTGTGTCGGACGGACAGCACTACAAACTGTTGTTTGCAATCTATTAGACAAAGTATAGGAATCTTTTAGCTTGACAGTAATTTACCAAATCATTTATATTGAAAAAGATGTGTTCAAATTACAGGAAAAAACTGAAAAGTTTTCGGAATTAAAATTGACTTAAAATCAATGCCATGAAAGAAACAACAACATTACAGTCAAATTTTAGTATATTCGAAATTCTGATCTATAAAACTTTTGCATTTTCTTTATTCTAAACAATGTTCAATAATGCAGTCACGATAGCAGGAATACCTCCCGTTTTTGATAGCTCTACGAGTTTCTACTCTAGCATATACTGAAGCTCAAAAACTGATATAAAATTTTATACAAATTAATAAAAACATATCAATGTATCCATTTTACTTTAAGGTAAATTATCCCTCGTCGAGAAACTCACTGACCTTCACCTTTGACTCAAACTACTAAATAACTGTGGTATGCAGAAGATACATCAATAGAAGTGTTTGTACTGGTAATTAACTTGCCAACCAAAAGAAAATAAACTGACTTCAACTCAGAGGTAAATGGTGTTCATTAACAATCTTCTTGTCATAGTAATCAATAATCAAAAGATTAAATTTGCATCGGGACTGACACTTTCAAACCAGAAATATGCATCCACGTTCTACAAAACGCACAAAACCAATGACATCAGAGTTAATTTATCCCGTAACACAACGATACTGAAACGCAACCATACTATTAAACAACCATACTGTACATAGTTGTACTCTTAAACAGCCATACTTTTACACAACCAAACTGTAACACATCCATACTCTACAAAGTCATACTGTTACACAACCATACTGTACACAGACACACTGTTACACAACCATACTGTACACAGACACACTGTTACACAACCATACTGTACACAGACACACTGTTACACAAACATACTGTACACAGACACACTGTTACACAAACATACTGTTACACAGCCATACTGTTACACATCCATACTGTTACACAACCATACTGTACACAGACACACTGTTACACAACCATACTGTACACAACCATACTGTTACACAACCATACTGTACACAGACACACTGTTACACAACCATACTGTACACAGCCATACTGTTACACAACCATACTGTCATACACGTGATAACTTCGGTAACTCATAACTGGATTTTCAGCTGGATTTTTAGCTTGAAAACTTTTTTTTTATCGCCGCGTTTTCACAAAAAGAAAGACAAGAAGAACAGCAAAGAAAACTAGTGAAGGGTTTTTTTCTTCTTATTTAATGCATAAAGGTTGCACTACTTGCAAAAGGCATAATCTGTCCCCTTAGCACAATATCCTATCCATTTATATTCAGATTCCCACTGATGATTGAATTTTGTTTTTGTCTTTTGAATTTTAGCTTTTGGACCCGAGTCCTTACACAGAGCTCCTGCTAGGGTGACTTCTCCCTAAGACAAGATTTTTTTCACCAGAATTTTTTTGAACAAAATTACAAACAATTTTAAGATGTAAATTATGTTGATTCATTATAATTGTTGCTTTCAAAAGTAACTACGTCAAAAATATTCAAGTCTTAGAGAAATGGAAACTTTTTCACTGTTTTCAATAAGTCATACTGTACACAACCAAACAATTACACAACAATACTGTTACACTGTCATACTGTACACAGCCATACTGTTACACAACCATATTGTTACACTGCCATACTGTTACACAACCATACTGTACACAACCATACTGTTACACAACCATACTGTTACACAACCATACTGTACACAACCATACTGTACCGAATTTACAGTTACACAACCGTACTGTACACAGACATACTGTTACCCAACCATACTGTACACAGTCATACTGTACACAAACATAATGTTATACTGTCATACTGTACACAACCAAACTGTTACACAACCATATTGTTACAACGCCATACTGTTACACAACCATTCTGTACACAACTATACTGAAACACAATCATACTGTACACAACCATACTATACCGAACCATACTATCACACAACCATACTGTACACAACAATACTATTACACAACAATACTGTACACAGTCATACTGTACACAACCATACTGTAACACTGTCATACTGTACACAACCATACTGTACACAACCATACTGTTACACAACCATTCTGTACACAGTCATATTGTACACAGCCATACTGTTACACAACCATACTGTTACACTGTCATACTGTACACAACCATACTGTTACACTGTCATACTGTACACAACCATACTGTACACAGTCATACTGTACAAAACCATACTGTTACACAACCATACTGTACACAGTCATTCTGTACACAACCATACTGTACACAACCATACTGTTACACAAACATACTGTACACAGTCATACTGTTCACAACCATACTGTTACACAACCATACTGTACACAGTCATACTGTACACAACCATACTGTTACACAACCAAACAATTACACTGTCATACTGTACACAACCATACTGTACACAGTCATACTGTACACAGCCATACTGTTACATAACCATACTGTACACAATCATACTGTACACAACCATACTGTTACACCACCATACTGTTACACAACCATACTGTACACAACCATACTGTACACAGTCATACTGTTCACAACCATACTGTTACACAACCATACTGTTACACTGTCATACTGTACACAACCATACTGTTACACAACCATATTGTTGCACTGCCATACTGTTACACAACCATACTATTACACAACCATACTGCAAACAACCATACTGTAACACAAACATACTGTACACAACCATACTTTACCGAACCATACTGTATACAGTCATAATGTAACACAACCATAGTGTACGCAACCATTCTGTTACACAACCATACTGTACAGTCATGATATAACACAGCCATACTGTATACAACCATACTGTTACATTGCCATACTCTACACAATCATACTGTAACACTGCCATACTGTACACAATCATACTGTTATACTGCCATACTGTACACAGTCATACTGTTATACTGCCATACTGTACACAGTCATACTGTTATACTGCCATACTGTACACAGTCATACTGTTATACTGCCATACTGTACACAGTCATACTGTTATACTGCCATACTGTACACAGTCATACTGTTATACTGCCATACTGTACACAGTCATACTGTTATACTGCCATACTGTACACAGTCATACTGTTATACTGCCATACTGTACACAATCATACTGTTATACTGCCATACTGTACACAGTCATACTGTTATACTGCCATACTGTATACAGTCATACTGTTACACTGCCATACTGTACACAATAACACCGTTACACTGCCATACTGTACACAATCATACTGTTATACTGCCATACTGTATACAGTCATACTGTTACACTGCCATACTGTACACAATAATACCGTTACACTGCCATACTGTACACAATCAAACTGTTACACTGCCATACTGTACACAATCATACTGTTATACTGCCATACTCTATACAACGATACTGTTACACTGCCATACTCTACACACTTATACTGTTATACTGTCATAATGTACACAATCAAACTGTTACACTGCCATACTGTACACAATCATACTGTAACACTGCCATAATGTACACAATCAAACTGTTACACTGCCATACTGTATACAGTCATACTGTTACACTGCCATACTGTACACAATAATACCGTTACACTGCCATACTGTACACAATCAAACTGTTACACTGCCATACTGTACACAATCATACTGTTACACTGCCATACTCTACACAATCATACTGTTACACTGCCATACTGTACACAATCATACTGTTATACTGCCATACTCTATACAACGATACTGTTACACTGCCATACTCTACACACTTATACTGTTATACTGTCATAATGTACACAATCAAACTGTTACACTGCCATACTGTACACAATCATACTGTAACACTGCCATAATGTACACAATCAAACTGTTACACTGCCATACTGTATACAGTCATACTGTTACACTGCCATACTGTACACAATAATACCGTTACACTGCCATACTGTACACAATCAAACTGTTACACTGCCATACTGTACACAATCATACTGTTACACTGCCATACTCTACACAATCATACTGTTACACTGCCATACTCTACACAATTATACTGTTATACTGTCATAATGTACACAATCAAACTGTTACACTGCCATACTGTACACAATCATACTGTAACACTGTCATTATGTACACAATCAAACTGTTACACTGCCATACTGTACACAATCATACTGTTACACTGCCATACTGTACACAACCATACTGTACACAACCATACTGTTACACAACCATTCTGTACACAGTCATACTGTACACAGCCATACTGTTACACAACCATACTGTTACACTGTCATTCTGTACACAACCATACTGTTACACTGCAATAATGTACAAAATCAAACTGTTACACTGCCATACTGTACACAATCATACTGTTACACTGCCATACTGTACACAATCATACTGTAACACTGCCATACTGTACACAATCATACTGTTATACTGCCATTCTGTATACAGTCATATTGTTACACTGCCATACTGTACACAATCATACTGTTACACTGCCATACTGTACACAATCAAACTGTAACACTGCCATACTGTACACAATCATACTGTTATACTGCCATTCTGTATACAGTCATATTGTTACACTGCCATACTGTGTATAATCATACTGTTACACTGCCATACTGTACACACTAATACCGTTACACTGCCATACTGTACACAACCATACTGTAACACTGCCATAATGTACACAATCATACTGTTACACTGCCATAATATACACAATCATACTGTAACACTGTCATACTGTGTATAATCATACTGTAACACAGCCATACTGTATATAATCATACTGTTACACTGCCATACTGTACACAATCATAATGTTACACTGCCATACTGTACACAATCATACTGTTACACTGCCAAACTGTACACAATCATACTGTTACACTGCCATACCCTACACAATCATACTGTAACACTGCCATACTGTATACAATCATACTGTGACACTGCCATAATGTACACAATCAAACTGTTACACTGCCATACTGTACACAATCTTACTGTTACACTGCCATACTGTATACAACCATACTGTTATACTGCCATACTCTACACAACCATACTGTTACACTGCCATACTCTACACAACCATTCTGTTACACTGCCATACTCTACACAATCATACTGTTATACTGCCATAATGTACACAATCAAACTGTTACACTGCCATACTGTACACAATCATACTGTTACACTGCCAAACTGTACACAACCATACTGTTACACTGCCATACTCTACACAACCATACTGTTACACTGCCATACTGTACACAATCATACTGTTACACTGCCATACTGTATACAACCATACTGTTACACTGCCATACTGTACACAATCAATCTGTGACACTGCCATAATGTACACAATCATACTGTTACACTGCCATACTGTATACAACCATACTGTTACACTGCCATACTGTACACAATCATACTGTGACCCTGCCATAATGTACACAATCATACTGTAACACTGCCATACTGTACACAATCATACTGTAACACTGCCATACTGTTTACAACGATACTGTTACACTGCCATACTCTACACAACCATACTGTTAGACTGCCATACTCTACACAACCATACTGTTACACTGCCATACTCTACACAACCATTCTGTTACACTGCCATACTCTACACAATCATACTGTTATACTGCCATAATGTACACAATCAAACTGTTACACTGCCATACTGTACACAATCATACTGTTACACTGCCAAACTGTACACAATCATACTGTTACACTGCCATACTCTACACAACCATACTGTTACACTGCCATACTGTACACAATCATACTGTTACATTGCCATACTGTATACAACCATACTGTTACACTGCCATACTGTACACAATCAATCTGTGACACTGCCATAATGTACACAATCATACTGTTACACTGCCATACTGTATACAACCATACTGTTACACTGCCATACTGTACACAATCATACTGTGACCCTGCCATAATGTACACAATCATACTGTAACACTGCCATACTGTACACAATCATACTGTAACACTGCCATACTGTTTACAACGATACTGTTACACTGCCATACTCTACACAACCATACTGTTAGACTGCCATACTCTACACAACCATACTGTTACACTGCCATACTCTACACAATCATACTGTTATACTGCCATAATGTACACAATCAAACTGTTACACTGCCATACTGTACATAATCATACTGTGACACTGCCATAATGTACACAATCAAACTGTTACACTGCCATACTGTACACAATCATACTGTGACACTGCCATAATGTACACAATCAAACTGTTAAACTGCCATAATGTGTATAATCATACTGTAACACTACCATACTGTGTATAATCATACTGTAACACTGCCATACTGTGTATAATCATACTGTAACACTGCCATACTGTGTATAATCATACTGTAACACTGCCATACTGTGTATAATCATACTGTAACACTGCCATACTGTGTATAATCATACTGTAACACTGCCATAATCTACACAATCAAACTGTAACACTGCCATAATGTACACAATCAAACTGTTACACTGCCATACTGTGTATAATCATACTGTAACACTGCCATACTGTATATAATCATACTGTTACACTGCCATAATGTACACAATCAAACTGTTACACTGCCATACTGTATTTAATCATACTGTAACACTGCCATACTGTATATAATCATACTGTAACACTGCCATAATGTTCACAGTCAAACTGTAACACTGCCATACTGTGTATAATCATACTGTAACACTGCCATACTGTATTTAATCATACTGTAACACTGCCATACTGTATATAATCATACTGTAACACTGCCATAATGTACACAATCATACTGTAACACTGCCATACTGTGTATAATCATACTGTAACACTGCCATACTGTATACAATCATACTGTGACACTGCTATACTGTACACAGTCATGCTGTTACACAACCATACTGTTGCACAACCATACTGTAACACAATCGTACTGTGAGAAAACTGAACAGACAATTCTCATTATCACTTTTTTTTGTTTTTCGATTCAAAGCAGTTTTTTTCATTTCTAATAACATCATTTTTCTAAGTATCAATTCAATTTTTCTTTTGTTTGTAAGTCACAGTAATAAAACTTATTGGGATATGAAAATAATTGTAAGTGTGTGGTTGACTCGGGGAATTCTTAAAACATTTTACAATATTAACTGAAATGATGTTTAAAGTAATAAAATTATTTTAACTCCATAATGCACTAAAATATCCGTTTAAGATATTTACTAAACAGAATATATGCCCCCTTGATACGCTTTAAAATATCCTTAAAAAGTATTTTTTTCTAGTTACGAGTTTCTTTAACAATGTTTAAATTCTGTTATTGTTACGCACATACCGGCTGTATTTCCAATCAATCCATTACGGAATACCGTTAGGGGCATCGTGGTAAGACCATAATCCAGAGGGAGACAATGCGATAGTGCGATAATGCCATGGCGGCAGTGAGATAATGCGATGGCGACAATGCGATAGTGCGATGGCGACAATGCGATAACGCGATAGTGCGATGGCGACAATGCGATAGTGCGATGGCGACAATGCTATGATGCGATGGCGACAGTACGATATGACTATCGCATTGTCGCCATCGCATTATCGCATTGTCGTCATCGCGTTTTCGCACTGTCGCCATCGCATTATCGCACTGTCGCCATCGCATTATCGCACTTTAGCATTTTCGCCCTCTGGATTATAACGTCTAACCACGATGGTCCTAACGGTATTCCGTAATCCATTGCACTTTAAGACTGGCAAATACTATCTAGAATTTAAACTGTTGTACGTTTTTATTTTTTACTTACGTTTTTAAATCTGAATTAAAGGCTATTATTGTTTACCCTTTATATTTCAGCCTATATATTGTTTTCCCTTTACATTTCAGCCTATATATTGTTTTTCCTTTATATTTCAGCCTATATATTGTTTTTCCTTTATATTACAGCCTATATATTGTTTTGCCTTTATATTTCAGCCTATATATTGTTTTTCCTTTATATTTCAGCCTATATATTGTTTTTCCTTTATATTTCAGCCTATATATTGTTTTCCCTTTATATTTCAGCCTATATATTGTATTTCCTTTATATTTCTCCATTTATATTTCAGCCTATATATTGTTTTCCCTTTATATTATAGCCTAAACCTAAGCCTGACTTACGCTTTCTAAAATGTTCAACCCCATTCATAACGATTTTTATATATTTATTTATTTACGTGTATTTCATTGTTAGTAAAATTACTGCTATAAGATTGTTTTTTGGGGAAAAATGAAATAAATGATCATGTGAAGAAGGTTAAATTCATTTTAACTGAAACAGAGCTAAAAAGTTCCGACATGATTATGTTTGAATCTAAAGACAACTATGACTACTTTCCAAAACTCTGTGTGAGGTGTCCGACAAGTCTTCGATATTACCACAAAACTTCTTAATACTTTCGACCTGTGAGCTCTCTATCAAAATCGTAAATGATCTTACTCAAAATAGAACCGAATAGAATATTTCTAAATTAAGAAATGTTACGCCAAGCGCAGTGGCTTTTCTCTTTTATCATGATTTAAAGTTTCCGATTCTAGACATTGGTGACTGTTGTGCGCTGTAAGATTTATTGATTTTAAATGCACGCAAGGATTGTCTAAAATACAATATTATGGCCATGCCTTTCAATTATTTTGAAACATTTAAGTAAGAATTATTTTCCAAGTGTTCTTTTTGTTTTTGTTAATGTCTTTTTTCTGTATTTATAGAACAGTCATTATAACAAAACCTTCTGAAAAGCTAAAATACTAAGCTGGTTCTTAACCTGAAATAAAAATAATTTCTTGTTTTATTACTTTTTCCGGGTATTATCTACGTCGTTTTGCCCATACGATTAAAAAAATTCTTCGCCCCTTTTGTGACACTGACATTCCAAGTTTTACATTAAAATGTATATAAGTTTTTTTTTCTAGAGTTGGTATTTGACCCGTTAACAAATGTCAGTTTCTTGTTATTAAAACAATGCGTTCTTGAATAAACAAAACTTCACAGGAAATCACTTCTCGATAAAATGCTAACAAACTAACGCATTTTTCTTCTTTAACTACCATTGTAAATAAAACAAATTATATGAAAGAGGCTGTGTATCGTGGCTAATAATAAGAACCGGACTTCAAAATAAATTTAAAAATGAAAAAAACAAGAACTAACGGAAATTTGAATTAAAGATGAACTTCAACTTACCACTTACAGACCTATTTTTGAATGAAAGAAGGACTTCAATTTATCCCTGACAGACTTAGCCCATAATCAAACCTATATTTGAAATAAAGAAAGACTTCAACTTATAATTACTGGAAATTTGAATTAAAGATGGACTTCAACTTACCACTTACAGACCTATATTTGAATGAAAGAAGGACTTCAATTTATCCCTGACAGACTTAGCCCATAATCAAACATATATTTGAATTAAAGAAAGACTTCAACTTATCATTAACAGATTTAGCCCATAATCAAACCTATATCTGAATTAAAGAAACACTTCAACTTACCATTAACAGACTAAGCCCATAATCAAACCTATATTTGAGTTAAAGAAAGACTTCAACTTATCATTAACGGACTACGCCAATAATCAAACCTAAATTTGAGTTAAAGAAAGACTTCAATTTATCATTAACAGATTTAGCCCATAATCAAACCTATATTTGAATTAAAGAAAGACTTCAACTTATCATTAACGGACTAAGCCCATAATCACACCTATATTTGAGTTAGAGAAAGACTTCAACTTATCATTAACAGACTAAGCCCATAATTAAACCTATATTTGAATTAAAGAAAGACTTCAACTTATAATTAACGGAAATTTGAATTAAAGATGGACTTCAACTTACCACTTACAGACCTATATTTGAATGAAAGAAGGACTTCAATTTATCCCTGACAGACTTAGTTCTTATTAAACCTATATTTGAATTAAAGAAAGACTTCAACTTATCATTAACAGATTTAGCCCATAATCAAACCTATATTTGAGTTAAAGAAAAAATTCAACTTATCATTAACGGACTAAGCCCATAATCAAACCTATATTTGAGTTAAAGAAAGACTTCAACTTATCATCAACAGACTAAGCCCATAATCGAACCTATATTTGAGTTAAAGAAAGACTTCAACTTATCATCAACAGACTAAGCCCATAATCAAACCTATATTTGAATTAAAGAAAGACTTCAACTTATCATTAACGGACTAAGCCCATAATCAAACCTATATTGGAGTTAAAGAAAGACTTCAACTTATCATTAACAGACTAAGCCCATGATCAAACCTATATTTGAGTTAAAGAAAGACTTCAACTTATCATTAACAGACTTAGCCCATAATCAAACCTATATTTGAGTTAAAGAAAGACTTCAACTTATCATTAACAGACTTAGCCCATAATCAAACCTATATTTGAGTTAAAGAAAGACTTCAACTTATCATTAACAGACTTAGCCCATAATCAAACCTATATTTGAGTTAAAGAAAGACTTCAACTTATCATTAACAGACTTAGCCCATAATCAAACCTATATTGGAGTTAAAGAAAGACTTCAACTTATCATTAACAGACTTAGCCCATAATCAAACCTATATTTGAGTTAAAGAAAGACTTCAACTTATCATTAACAGACTTAGCCCATAATCAAACCTATATTGGAGTTAAAGAAAGACTTCAACTTATCATTAACAGACTAAGCCCATAATCGAACCTATATTTGAGTTAAAGAAAGACTTCAACTTATCATTAACAGACTTAGCCCATAATCGAACCTATATTTGAGTTAAAGAAAGACTTCAACTTATCATTAACAGACTTAGCCCATAATCAAACCTATATTTGAGTTAAAGAAAGACTTCAACTTATCATTAACAGACTAAGCCCATAATCAAACCTATATTTGAGTTAAAGAAAGACTTCAACTTATCATTAACAGATTTAGCCCATAATCAAACCTGTATGTATAAGATTGTTTGGTCTTTTATGCAATTTCGCATCACCATTTAATGTCCAGATTTATAAGGTGTAATAAATAATCATCTTTCTTAACGATGAAATGAAAAAAGCAGAACTATAAAACATGTATCTCTAAAAAATAGGATATTGTTGAACAAGAAATGTGAAAACATCAAATAACATACCTTGCTATATTTACTTTGCACACTGGTTCAGCACTCACACTTCTTTTTATCTCGAAGTGACTATTTTTAGAATCCAAATGACAACCGAGCAGATTCATTTTTTTTAATTTCTCAATTTGTTCAATAGTTTAATCCTTCCTGAAGTCACGCTAACAGTATTAACAGTAACTGCGCATGAATATCTTTAGATAAAACGTTCTAGCAATATTTCTTTCCGAGAGCTGAAAACAAATAGTTCCTTGGCTGAATAAACAATGACTTTGTAGACATTGCTGTTGTCCTAGTACATTTTAATTTGACAATTTTCGAATAAAAACTTATACTTTTTCTTCATTCATCTCTCGGCTTTCTTTCAAAGATTATCTAATTGGACTAAATATAGATATTTATCCGCCTACAGTTCTCAACAAATAGTTCCTTACCAGACAAGACAATGAGAACTGTTATCATAAACACCTGCTCTAGTTAATGCGGCAATTCTGTTCTTATTACACACACTCAATACTAATGTCATATGACCAGTGTCGTACGTCTTCAGTGACTCTCCAGAAACATTATTTGAGATGTATAAGGTCCATAAAGGATTAAGTATCAATATTTTGGTCACAGATCAGTGGATATTTCTCTTTTTTAAAAGTATAATATTGATATTCGTGTCCTATAATCTAGTTACTGTATATTCAATTTTATTTAACATATAAGAAAATTTAACTCCCAGACAAATCCAAGACAAATAGCTCTAAATTTACTAAAGCCAGTGCATTATAAAATTATTTTATCTCTTGCATGTGGGTTTCAAAAAACTTGTTTCTTTAAGACTACAACAGCAACCAGAATTGCTAAAATATCGTTCATTTAAACAACATTAACAGACGCTAGCTGGAGAACGTTTCTATAATATCTTTGTATTTTTTCCAAGATTCAGATATTTCGAGAAAAATGTGAACACACGTTGTTGTTGGACATAACTGTTCAACCTGAGCAAAGCTGAATCCAACTTTGACCTGAATTTCTCAACAGAGAAGATGTTACAGCAATAAGCTCACAAACAATAGCAGTTAACTGCCAAATAAACTGGTTTAGTTGCGAAATTATGACAACGAGTGTGTAATTATTTCTCCCTTGGACCTACCTAAATGAGAGGTTATCTGTTCTCACACAATTACCTTATTGATTGGTCGGCAAGAAGTCTGCCACCAGAGGGTTTTGATAATGTTTCATATGCAAATATTTCAAGAACAGTTTACTGAAGAGATCAACTCTCATGACTGTCCTTTGACGTGATCCATCTATCGTGTATAAGCCAGTTTATTAAACAAAGTTCCCTAAACTAGGTGGTGTAATTTTGTAATGTCAAAAATATTACTTTATAACTTGCCCGTGTGGTCTCTTCCTAGTGTTAGCAAATTTCAATATATTCTTCTTCGCTATAAAAATATGTGCGCGTAACAGTTTTTTTTTTTTTTTTTTGTGATGTCGACAGAAAGTTTTACAGAGATAAGCACATTTATTGCTTTTTAACTTACAACATAATTGTTCAGTCACCTTTAATGGACGGGAGACCTTAAAGTCAGGACTGTCAGTTGCAAGAAAACAAAATTGCAATATTAAATGTAAAAATAAATTGTATTATTAAACATACACAATAAAGACGGTGACAAAAGGTAACATTTCCATGACTCCTTACTAAAGACATAAACACTGGTATCATGGTAGCTGAAACCTTTGATATGACTGAATGTATAGTATAAGTCTTAGCTTGTAGTGAAAATCCAAACGTCATACAATAACAAGTCTTTGTCATACAGTACATGTCCTGTTACTGGGATCCTAAAGACACGTGTGAGTGAAAATCACAAAGATCAACTAATTTCCGTAGTTTCCGGTTTTATGTATATACGAAGGTATTCATATGTGTTTTTAAAACCGACTGTTATTCTGTAATTCAAATTATTATTAAGTTCATTCGGTAAAACATTATGCATACCAGACATAATGTACATTCGGTAAAACAGGATGCATAGAGGACATAATGTACATTCGGTAAAACAGTATGCATACCAGACATAAGCTATATTCGGTACAATAGGATGCATACCAGACATAACGTTCATTCGGTAAACAGGATGCATACCAAACATAAGGTATATTCGGTAAAACATTATGCATACCAGACATAATGTACATTCGGTAAAACAAGATGCATAGAGGACATAATGTACATTCGGTAAAACAAAATGCATAGAGGACATAACGTACATTCGGTAAAACAGTATGCATACCAGACATAAGCTATATTCGGTACAATAGGATGCATACCAGACATAACGTTCATTCGGTAAACAGGATGCATACCAAACATAAGGTATATTCAGTAAAACATGATGCATACCAGACATAAGGTACATTTGGTAAAGCATGATGCATACCAGACATAAGGTACATTCGGTAAAGCATGATGCATACCAGACATAAAGTATAGTCGGTGAAAACAGGATGCATACCAGGCATAATATACATTCGGTAAAAAATGATGCATACCAGACATAAGGTTCATTCGGTAAAGCATGATGCATACCAGACATAAGGTACATTCGGTAAAGCATGATGCATACCAGACATAAGGTTCATTCGGTAAAGCATGATGCATACCAGACATAAGGTACATTCGGTAAAGCATGATGCATACCAGACATAAGGTTCATTCGGTAAAGCATGATGCATACCAGACATAAGAAGTTATTTAAAAAAAAAATAAAATAAACTTCAAAGCCCGGAGCCCAGAACAGTGAAAGATTGATTCAAAATTTCTGTCATGTTGCAAAAAGTTTTATTATTCATTTGTGTGTTTATTATCATTTTTTGAAAATATTCATTACGTAGGGATAGACCTATACCGTGAAATGATAATAAAACAAGATACAAAGATAAGTAAAATATAAAACCGTATACCATAAGTCGAAATACAAGTTTAATGATTTTGTCTTCAAAGCGAAACAGAAACTGTTGGAACTAAAGTATTAGGTCGTTAAATATAGGTAGATTGTGTTGGTTATATCTTATTCGATTAACGAGAGCGATTATTTCTGCGGAAACTCAATCAGTCTTGTTTTGAAATCGACTCTTATTCGATTAACCGAGTAATCGTCACAGATACCTAACTTTAACAAATGACAATTTTGAAAGGTGCTTCAATAACCTTACAATCAGTCAGAATCTAACCAATGTAGTCCCCAAAACTAACGGGAGATCAGAAAGTCATGGTCTCTGAAGCTAAATGCTATACGGTCTTGTTTTAATATTGTCTAAGCTTTTATAGATATAAGATTACCTTTTTAAAGCAAACCTAGAAGAGAAAAGTACTGGAATCACATGGGGTTTAATACTTACACAAGAGATGTTTGTGAAACACTTATGCCCCCCCCCCCCCCCCTATTAGTATACATTATGGGCAGTGTACATGGAAATGAAATTTACCTTTTGAACTTAAAATCAATAGCAGTTATCTACAGGCACTATCTGAGATGCATCAACATATCAAGTACGACGTGTCTAAGCAAAAATTAGACCTAGATATTCTTATGATAAATCTGTATACCAAATTTTATTTCAGTATGTGCAACCTCTGCAAAGAAAATGAATCTTAACTGCAAATAATTGGAATTTTTCTAAGTCCAAGGGGCATAACTCTGTCAAACATTGCTCGATCGTACCCAAAACAGAACTTCATTTCGGTATGTGCAATCTCTGCGAAGAAAATGAACGGAAACTGCAAATAATTGGGATTTTTCTAAGTCCAAAGGGCATAACTCTGTCAAAAATTGCTCGATCAAACCCAAAACAGAACTTGACCTAGATATTCTTATGATAAATCTGTATACCAAATTTTATTTCAGTAAGTGCAACCTCTGCGAAGAAAATGAACAGAAACTGTTGGTGGACATACAGACCGACCGACAGACAGCAGAAGAGCAATATGCCCACCCTTTTTCAAAGGGGCGGGGGGAGGGCATAACAATGTTAAGATAAAACATACATACTCTAATATGAAGATACAAACAGCATTTCAGAAGGTCCTGTCCAACTTATTGGGGGGTAAAAATTCCGTCACTTAAACAATTCAAACATATCTGTTCATTGAAGGTGGTTTTGTTTGTTGCCCAGCCCTGCTATTTATATGCTTATTTAGGGTTTATCGGAGAAAAAATTTACTTCGACTTTATGTAGAGCGTTCTTCATCATCTACCTTCAATTCCTTAAATACCCTATCAAAATTCGGAGAAGATACCACACAAAGCTATTTAAGATGACCGATAGACTGAAAACGGACAATGGTGGCCTCGAATCGGTCGCCGTGATAAGGCAGGTGAGAGGAGCCTCTTGCAAAACCAAGTTTGGAACCTGGGTGACAATATTGAGAATTTCAATTACCAATATTGGGAGTTTGTTTTAACTTCGCCTTGTGTATTGGCGCAAGTGGTGTTTGTTTAAAGGCGATATTAACGACTATTTATAGGCACCGGGTGCCTTATGTAGTGGTGTGTTTGTCAAATTTTAACGGGTGGAAGTACCCAGAAGATATTATCACTGAAAAGTTTCGATTGCCAATATTGGGAGTTGGTTCTAACTTCGCCTTGTGTATTGGCGCAAGTTATTATAAAGTGGTGTATGTTTAAAGGCGATATTAATAACTATTTATAGGCACCGGGTACCATAGGTAGGGTGTTTTGGTCAAATTTTAAAAGGTGGAAGTACCCACAAGAGAATAACACTTAGAAATTTTTCATAGATAAATACTGCGGCGGCGCCTATACATGAATACTTCTGCTTAGAGAAATGAAGAGACTAGGTACCCAGAGTTTATGTGATTTAAATAGTTTATTATATCCATACCCGGTCTAAGGGATATATCTCGTACAGGACTACATGCATGGTGGTACCCACAATAGAGTAACACCGAAAATTTTAAGAACAATAATGCGGCGGCGGCGGTAGCCGGGTACTTGTGTTTTTATATAATATAGACAAAGTCTAAGGGATATAACTCGTACAGGACTTTCATGAATGATGGTACCCACAAGAGAGCAGTTCTTGATAACTTTATTATAATTTATTATTATTAATGTAACATTATATTGATTTTGTATGAAATAAGAGTATAGAAGTGCTAAATCCGGCCGACGGTCAACGGCGAATGCGGGCAGCTGAAGATTTTTTTAGGCTCGTTTTAAAGGTCTTATCGAGAGCGGTCTAACGACATCAAAATCATTGTTCCATCCCGTCGGGAATCTGCGCTACAAGGCACCGACGAAATCAATATTAAAACTTTGAATTCCCATAGCCGACGAACGGGGAAAGCTAGAAAAATGTTCTTGGGCATGGTAGAAACAGATCGCCAAGTGCTATCTGACGATGGTAAGAACACAGTTCTATCTCGACGGCATCGGATTCCCGACGGCCGCTGGCACCCGAATGCACTGGATGGCGAGACTGGCAGTGTTCGTTAGATCTTAATAAGACCTTTCTAACGATATCAAGATCATCATCCTAGCTTGAAAAACGGCTTAAGGACGGCGCGCACACGGTTGTGTTTTTGTTTCATTTGTTCTTTTTTTTTCTTTCAATGAAAAGACAGAGGTGGGAGGGGCATTTCCATTGTATAAGAAACGTATCAACTGTAATATTTCTGGATCCCTAAATCATTTTGTAGCTTACAAACTAACTATTTAAACTAAGAGTATCTAGCAGGATAAAATGTTTGTCTTTCTATTCATGCTGCATCTTTATTTGCATCATATAGCATTATGCTTATTTATATAAGCTACGAGGCAACGACGAAAGTCATTTTTAAAACTTTGACTCGTCATAGCCGACGAACATCTGTTTTATTTTCTTTCCTTATTATTTTTATTAATTATGATACAATTCTGTTATTCATTTTTCCTAGATTGTTTTATTTCATATACTTCCTTGTTCTTTTTCTTCCTTTCCCCTTAAGTTTCAAGACATTTAAGACATTTCAGCTAAGTTTATGATACATATTGTGTTTTTTTATTCATTTTGAGTAGGCGTATAGGCATATATAATAGGAGGCAATAATAGGAGGGCTATAGGGCATTGATGCGCAGGACTATGTGTTGTTGTTTTGACAATAACCGTGAAAGTACCCCTTTCCAGCAATTGGTTGGCCCTGAAAAGGGCCGTTGTTTGGCAATCTTGTGCCTGTCAACAGTGAAATGTCACTGTGACTTTCGAGTTGCTCAGATCGTCTCTTGAGCAACTCAGCATGTGAACTGTCACTGTGACTTTCGAGTCGCTAGGGGAAGCGTTCCGCCGATTGTCTCCTGAGCAACTCTGCATGGCCGATGACACCACGCTGTACCCTTTCAGAGTAAGGTGAACGCCGTCTGCCTTTATGTGGTGGTCCTTGATCTTCCTCGCCACGCGAAGAACGTTGGCCCCTGTTCTTTAGATGGCTGAATTAACCAGCCTCCGCGTCTGTATCCATTTTTCGCTAACGTTCTTCCGGGGAAAAACGTCCAGGAGGAGGATGCTGGCCAGGGAGTTGCTGCCCCTTACGTCCTTTACAATCTCCCTCAGGTCATTCGTGATTGCAAGCATGGCTGCCTTGCAATCCCCCTTCTCTGTGTTTCTTGAGGAAATATCATTTCCTCCCAGCACTATGAAGACGGCTGTACACGAAGTGACAGCCTGCAGGAATTCATCGTAGTCAGGGTCCTGCCTGGCAGACTTAGCCGTTCTGCTAGGCTTGCAGAAGACCCTGTCACCTCTTAAGAACCTGGCGTGGGAATCACCGAAGACAATTCTGTTCATTTTAATATTCTGTCTGAATTATCAGAAGAGAATGAGACCAGTGCATTTCACTTAGCTATTTATTCATTTTTCAAGAAAGTGCCAATTATATTTTTCACACGTATTTACAATCACTCACCAATGTACTCAGCAATTAATTAGCATGTGTCACTCATGTGAGAGAAGTAACACTCAGTGTCAATTAGTTTGATCAGTTAGGACTAATTATTCAATTTGCCTTCCAATCACAACAAATTCAATTAAGAAAATAAAGGCACCAACCGAGCCTTCTTGAATATTGAATTTTGAGCAAAATAATAATAATAATTAAAAGATTAAATGAAAATGTTCTTTTTATGATTTTCAATGTGACACTGAAATACCAACGACAAAAAGAAATGTTAAAATACTGGGCACGTTCAATTTGGCAAGGCAGCGAACTCCCAATAAATGAACTTATCACAGAAGATCCTATATTTTCAAATGAAAAATGCCACAGAAATTACCTTGAACTACCTTACTCTCAAACAATACAAAGGCTTACTACATTTTGTAACCTGGACAGCTCAGACATAGTTCCACCAGAAAATATAGATTTACATCGAATCATCACACCAACAGTAGACTTAACTCTGACCTTGAGTGTAAGCAAGCAAACTATTAGTAACCAGAATATACAGATTGTTAATCAATATTTGGCTAAGTTTAAAAACTTCTGTAAAATTTTTACTGATGGAAGCAAAGATTCAGACAAAGAAATTGCAGGGGCAGGTGTAGTCATATACTCTGAGAATAACGAAATTTTACAAAACAAGGGAATGAAATTCGACCATAGAGTGTCTATATATAGCTGTGAACTGTCCGCTATTGGTATTGCTCTGACATGGTTAATTTTACCATTAGAAAAAGCCCAATGCCCTCAAAATGTTCTTATTTTAAGCGATTCGTTATGCTCCCTACAGTCTATAAAATCAGGACATTCAAAGTCGCGATCTGAGATTTTGTCTAGAATTATTCAAGATAACACTTCTCTCAAGTTGGCAGGTATAAATGTTACCTTTATATGGATCCCAAGCCATATTGGAATACCAGGAAATGAAATGGCAGACAAGACGGCTAAGATAGGTGCACAAACTGGGCATTTTATTGATATAAAATTAAGCAGAAATGAAATGTACAGTGTTATTAATACCAAAGTCAACGAATATTTTAGAGAATTTGAGTTCTTTAGATTCACAACTCAATACAGCTTTGAATATGGACGTTGTCCCAATAAAATTATTCAGTATAGTAATAATAGAACAAAAGACAGAGTATACACCCGATTAAGACTCAAAGCAAGTAATTTGGGAAATGTAAATTTTCAGAAAAATAACTGTCCATACTACAACCAAATGAAAGTTTTAAACATGTATTTTTTTAATGTAAATTTCTTGCAACACATCAAAATACTCTAAAAAATGAGCTCTTCAAATTAGGTCTGCCAGTGGTTAACAGAATGACCCTACTTTTCCCAGATCAAAAACTCGCACCAAAAGTCTGTGAGTGTGTTTTCAAGTTTCTCGAAAATATCAAATATTTGAATAAACTCTAAAACACAGCTGTGACCGATCATCTCTTGTTAGATGCGGTCTTAAGGAGACAGTGAATGGCCGATCATCTCGTGTTAGATGCGGTCTTAAGGATAAAGTAAATGGCCGACCCTCTAGTGTTAGATGCGGTCTTACAGACACAGTAAATGGCCAAATATCTCGTGTTGAATGCGATTTTAAAAGATTCAGCATCCGGCCCAGTGGCCTTTTGTACATACTGTATATAATAAGTTCAATGTTCTATAGATACATTTGAGTAGACAATCATTATCCCAGCTTAAGCTATCTAGTAAAAGCGAAATACAATAATCAATAACCCTTTCCACTTAGTCGCCATGTTAACAAATAAGACTTTCTTAAAATTGCATTTTTATTTTGGTAATTTTTTGGAAAGTCATCAACAAGTCCAAGAAATTCTTTTTATTTCGCTTCTTGAACAAAAGACGTTTTATGTACAAATATATTACTTGGTGACAAAAGTTTTTATGGAAACATTATAGAATAAAGTGATAGAGGGATATCTTAAACTAAATTTTTTGATAGATTTCTTAAGTACTAAACTGTAAGGTACAAAGTGTAAAGACATCTTATTCCAATAGAAAGTGACAGTGAATGAAAGAAGTGTGTTTGGATGTCTTGATAGTTTTTATTTATTTTACTATTATTGTTTTAACTTCCTTATTTTGACAATTTCTTTTTTGTTGTTGTTGTCTCATTGTAGTTGTTGTCCTCTGATATAGAAACATGGAAATTGGCCTATTACTATTTCAAGAATTACAAAAGACAAATCCTAATGAAGCCACTATTATGTTCAACATAAGTGTGACATGCAAACATTTAATCTTACGTACACTTTTGTATAACATTCACTTTGATCCACATTTTTCAGAGATCTCAATTAGGCATAATTTAATAGTTTACTTTCTGGTGATAATTTTCTGTCACAACTGTGAAAATATCAAAGAACAAGTGTTGAAAATTTTACCTGTAATTAACAGGAATCTCTTGTCAAGTCAACATAAGTGTGGCAAAATATTAAGTGTGGCAAACTTTTAAGTTTGGCAAACTGCTAACAAATTCAACAATTATAGTTGTGAACAGTATGATGATTGTTTCATCAATTACCAGATTTCCCAATCGACAGGAATGTCCTAACATATCAGTCTTAGTGTGGCAAACTTCACCTAAGAATTCAATACTGCTCACTTTCCTCTTTTGAACATAGATTTTCCCTCAAAACTGTGAAAACTAATGGCCCTTTTTCAACAATGAAATCACAACATTTTTGTTTTTATAGATAAATGTTTGTTTCTTTTTTTCTTTATTGCATATCATTCGAATTGTACATAACACTTATTAAACTGTTTGTTTGTTTAATTCATACTAATACTTGTTTGTTTTTTTTTCTCAAACTACTTTATTACATAAATTTCTTTTAGTTGTTGTTCAACAAACATAACTATCTATGTAAATTGTCCTTAGTCAGCCGACATTTCTAACACAATTTTGAACTTAGTAATAAACATAGAATATATCAAGCTATCACTGCGAAAAATATGTAGATATACGGGAGTGTACGGAATTCCGTATCTTATTAAAATACGGGTAAAAATACGGAAAACATAAAATACGGAGGTGTACGGTGTCGTATATTCAGCAAATCCGTATATGACCAAAATACGGTGTTCCGTATACTTACAAAATACGGAAAACTAGATATACGGTGTCCGTATTTTTCTAAAATACGGGAACGTCATAATAAGTCCGTATATTACTAAAATACGGCATCCCGTATTCTTACAAATACGTGAATCTAAAATGACTGCATATTCGTATACTGCTAAACTACATATCTCCCTTTATTTGAAAGTTAAGAAAACAAGAATCAATGTACTTTTCGTATATACTGAAATACGGGTGTCAGTATACTGCTCAAATCTGGTGTTCTATAAATGTGTAAATAATGGAACCTTAAAACACGATAGTTCTTCCAAATATTACTCGAATGCGGCATTCCGTATGGTAAAAAAATTTGGAAATATGTAAAAATGGTTCGGAGGTCATTATTTTCAAGAAGGAACATCTCTAGAAAACTACTGATTGAGAAGTCAACAAATAAAAACTGTATCTGTAAGCAGAAAAGTAATGATTATTATAATAATAATTTGATTATTTAGATTTTAATTGAATAAGTCGGGCATATCAAATCAAGTCAGTATACTGCTCAAATAAGGGTTTCTGTATATTTACTAAAAAGAGAAACTTGAAATACTGTTCAGTATATTCCTGAAATACGGGAGTGTGCTTGCAAGTCCGTATATTACTCGAATACAGCATTCCGTATATTTGAAAATACGAAAATAATATCGGTCATAGTTACACAGTTACATTTATATGGAGTTATAATTACTAGTTGAAACTATAGCAAAATGTTTTCTTTTTGTAATAATGAATAATGTTTTTTTTTCCTTTTTCTTTTTGTGTGTGTGTGTGGGGGGGGGGGGGTCTGTCAAAACTAAATTCCACTCTTGATTTTATGCTGGATATAGATCATAATCCAATGCAGGCGTCTCAAATTTGAAAACGAAATTAAAATGAAACAGACTTAACTTTAATTAATCTGCCCGTGTCTTTTTTCTAATTTTTATCTCCAAGATGATCAGTGATGTGCTTTATTGTCTTAACTAAATTGCAGTATTGGATTATTAAAGCCGGATATGGATCATAGTTCACAGCAGGGTTTTCAAGTCTTTAACTAAATTTAATCAAACCGTGTCTCTTGTTAAATCTTTCTTTGCTGGCTGATCTAATATTGCTTAACAGTGATGTACTTTATTCTCTTAAAACAATATTGCGAATTAAAGGAAGTATTCTATGGTGATATTATTTACACTTAAAATGTGCTCTTTCGTCTTAGGTCTGCTTGTGCTTCTGTCATTTTGAAGGAAAATTAAACCATAATGACTTTTAAAAAATAAACAAAAAGTAGCAGGTTCAATTATTCTTAAAAAGACCTTCTGTTGAAATAATTAGTTTGCCTTTGCGATGATTACATCGAACATGTAGATCTAAACTGTCATGTTTTTGGTAAGACATCTTTTTTCACCTATGATGAAGCATGTTTTCTTATAAACAGCAAAGAAATTTAAGCCAGTAATACAACATTTAATATTTTGCTTCAGAAAGTTAAACAGCTTCATATCATTAAACTAGCTTAAACAGTTTGCTGTATGTTATAACAATAAACAAAAAGTTTTGTTTGTTATGAAATATCAATTATCAATTAACATACAGAACGAATAATAAATTTACGAGTGTATATCAAAATCCCCTTGATCATAATCTCCTTGGTTGAAAAATGACATAGTGACCGAAATCCCCTCAACAGAAATGACAGGGTGTTCATAATCCCCTTGATGGATAGTCAAAATCCCCTTGGCAAAAATGATGGGGTGGTCAAAATCCCCTCAACTTGTGAAAAACAACCCCCTTTACTCAATATTCTTTTTCCTTTGATAGCAAACTGCAATTAATAGCCTCATTTTAAGTTATTATCTGGAAAGATCTAAAGCTAGTGTGCAACAAATTTGCCTTTAAAGGTGTTTATCATTGCAAAGATTAATTGATTGTTTGTTACATATAACTATAATTGCAATGATTAATGATTAATTATAATCAACTATCATTTATTTGTTTGTATTTTACAATTTTCTCAGCAATAATAACATCAATAAAGGGTGTCATTATTAACTGGCTGTGACAAACATACACCTTTTAATTGTTTGTATGCTTTTCTCTTTTTTTCAGCAATTCTTGAAGCAGTTGGTTCTTAAATTCATTGAACTAAAAAGAAAAATAAGAAAAAAATCTTAAGAAATTTCCCAACCATTTCACATTATTTGAGGGGATTTTGACTACCCACTGAGGGGATTATGACCACCCCTTTATTTTTGCCAAGGGGATTATGATAACCCTGTCATTTCTGTTGAGGGGATTTCGATCACTATGTCGTTTATCAACCAAGGGGATTATGATCAAGGGGATTTTGAGCGTCCCCCTAAATTTACAGTTACAATTTACTTAAATGAATCATAGATAACATCTCAATCTGATGAACTGTTAAATTAAGCTCTTGTGATATTCTCCGGTAGATTTATTCTTTTTATTTTATCAAAATTTCACGAAAAACTGCTTTTAAGAAGTACATGTTTCTACCTTTAAAAGAAATCAGAATAAAAGGGTACAGTTACATTTTGTTTTCCGTAGTACATTAAATATACCAACAATAATATTAGAAATAAGAAAAAAGAAAGCAAACGTATTATTTGTAAGATCAATATCTTACAAAAACGTGTGCATTGAAGCTATTTTTTTTCTGCATACATAAACTCGAATGCTGTACATATCAATATTTTGTACACACAAAAATCCGAAATGCAAGAAATAAATATTAGAGAAAAGGTCTATTCAGCAGTAGATGCTAAATTGTATATAACAATCAGGAACAATTGAAGACCATGTGTTATAGCCTTCAGGCATTTTCTCAAGAGCAAAATTTGTTAACTAAAGTGTTTTACTGTGACTGATCAAGGAACACCGACAATGACAATTAACGGTGACTTATCAAAACAAAGCCAGTATATCACCCCCATATTACGTAACTACATCCCTTCACCACAGGACACCGCGAAGGACAAAAGAGTGTGATAATAATAGAAGCGCTAAATAATGCACATTTATTGTCAAGTATTGTTTGAAACTGTATCATAGAATAAAACAAGTTTTAGTTAACATTCTACATCAACATGCGGTTGATGAGCGAAATGTTTAATTTTGTCATTTTGTCCATTTTGTAAACTTTCAGGTGTTCAAATAATTGAAATGATATTTTCAACTTTTCAAAAGGAAAAGTTATATGTGTTTTACACAACTAAATCTTTCATTTTGAACGGTAGATGGTCTTTATTCAATCTTTCATTTTGAACGGTAGATGGTCTTTATTCAATCTTTCATTTTGAACGGTAGATGGTCTTTATTCACGATCTTTCATGTTTTTGACAATTCAAGTTAATAATATGTTCAAGTCAGGAATAAAACATACAGAAAAGTAATAATAATACAATAAAATGCCGTCACAAAATTCACGCGATAAAAGACAGCATGTCACCTTGAAATGTGCTAAAGTTTTACAATGTTTTACGAGACTTAGGCATCACAGCAAAGTTTAGCAGCCTTTTAATGGCGGACAGTCACGTGACCTTCACAAAGGCGGCGTTCAATTTATCAATTATGGAACGGTCTGTATGTGCGCTATAACTTCAGAGCAGATATAAGATCTTCGGTAATGATCAATATTCATACATTAAAAAAAGCTTTTTAAAGGCTAACAGTTTATATTGAAAGAGGTTCACTCAGTTATTATCGTAATTTAGGCATCACACAAAGTCAGAGGTGTTTAAAGTCTTCCTTTTTATTTTATTATTTGCAATGATAGTTTTTTTTCTCAAGACTAGCCCTGCAATATAAATATTTTTGCGCAGGTGGATCGAGATACCAGGGTATTTATGCGACAACATCAACCAAGAAAACCATATTCATCAAGTTTATTTTATTATTATAAAAAATTATTTCCCCAAGACGAGAAAGAGAAATATACTGTACCAGTAAGTGTAACAAGACACATACCATGTGACCAGATCGCTCCAATCAAAGGTAGCGTGGGTTAATTCCATGTGATCAATCCCACCAATCAAAGGAAGCGTGGGTTTATTTCATGTGATCAGATTGCACCAATCAAGTATAGCTTGTGTTCACCTATCCAATCATTTCTTTGGGCGCGAAATGGAAGAAGCAGATTTCAGCAATACATATCTCAAAATTGCCTTTTATCGAAGACTTCGTCGTTTTGAAAGTTTAATGAGGTAAGTCAAAGTTTTTGTATAATACTTTTCAGTTTTACTGAACTCATGCTTGGAATCAAATGCTTAATCATGCCCTGCAATGAATAACTTATGATGATTTTTGTATGCTTCCGTTTTAAAACGGGTGTAAGTTCGGTAAATTGCAAGACCGGTAAATTGATGTTCAACGTCAAAATTAAATTCCTTTTGCAATTATTGAACTGAATTTTGTCTTGAAAAATATTTAGATGTATCCAAATGACAAGCTTCATTATGTTTCTATACTTTAGAGATAGAATTAGGAAGGTATAATAATGTAAAAAGATATAAAAGATTGTGTAAGGTATGTAATCAAGAAACAGTAAAATTAGAAGATAAATTTATATTATGTTGCTCAGGATACAGCTGTATAAGATCCAAACACTTAGGTCAATGTTCATGGTCTGCTATACAAAAGTTCAATGCATAAACGTCATCTCAAAGTTAAAGATTTTGTAATGTTTTTTTATTATCTGTATACTTGTACTTTAATGCATGTGATTGTCATTGCTATTAGTTTTGTTTAGTGTGTGTGTGTGTGTGTGTAAATAGCCAAAGGCAAATGTATTGCTTATTCAAGATACCTAGTCTTCCAAAATTTGCAAAACCCGATCTTAGAAAATTCACAAATCTTATGTTATGGAAAAAAAAGAATAACATTTTAGGAATTCGTTAATTTTTTGACAAAATTTTATAAAATTTTGTGAAAATTTTTTTAACATATAAGGAACACTATTTAATAAATACATATAACGTTTATTACATTCCCATTATAAACTCAAATTACATGTTAATGGATACCATATCTATCTTTTTGTTTATATGTGCGTGTTGCGCATGAACTATATTTGTAAAAATGTTTCACTATGCATTATCCAAAGACATGTGTTATGTCGATTTGCTAATAAAGTTTGTTGTTGTTGTTGTTTGCCAATAAACTGAAACTATTTTTACACTGCGAATGCTTCTGTTAATATAGTTTTTAATAGAGATGAGTGATAATTGGATGATTGCTTTGATTTACTTTGTCATTCAAGAACATTCTAACTTACTAATCTTTGAATCAACGTCGAAATCCACCATGTATTCGTGGAAAATAATACATTTATCAAGAACGTATACGTACATGATCTTTAAATATGAAAATTAGAAATTGATTTTATTTTTTGAAACAAGATTACTCTTGATATATGTTTTGAATTGAATTCTATTACCTTTAAACAGAATATGATGATAAGAGTACTGCTGGTCATTAGATTTATATCAAATGATAAATTTAAATGAAAAGAAGAATAAAAACAAGACTTTCTCTCTTGAATACCAAATAATCAAATTATCGCTTTTTTAAAACGGCAATTTTCTTTCATAATTGGTAACATGATTTTATATAGTAAAAAACCCAAGATAAATTGGTACCTAAAGAATATTGTTGGTAATTTTATAAAGTTGAGATAGTGATAAAGTTGGTGTGAAAAGCGCCTTTGATGAGCGATATTAATTGGTGTATTTGTGCAATTTCTATATAGTTGTATATAAAAATATATTAATTAGTGATGTATCGAGTATTGATGTGTTGCGGTATATTGTAAAAGTTTTATATATTTTAAATGTGTTTTCATTTTTATACATTGTCGTAATTAGATCATAAACCGATTTAAACAAAGATCAAGCCGTAATCATTGAATACATTACTGCCTTCGGCGTCATTTTAAGTGCGAAAAAGTAAATATGATTATAAAATTTTAGAATCAGTTATAATAAATTTTATAATGATAATTGCATGACAAACACATATTATATAATTACTTGCTGAGACAAAATTATGACCTATTTAACGACCGACACGTGTTGTTAGCACCTTTCTATGATAAGCAGTGTACCCCAGCATGCCTTTTCACACCTACTCTATCATCTTTATGGGTACATACATTATTTTTATTGTTACCAATTTTCCCCTTTTTTTACTTTATAAAATCATGTTACCGACATTTCGGTTAATCTTTTTGCATATTAAGAGATAAGTGAGACTGAATAATTCTGTGAATAAGCCCTGATAGATAATTGATTATTTGGTTATACATTCATAAATGTCGGCAATTAGATAAGTAACCACAGTTTAGCGATTATTTTTCATGATCGAAATCAAAATTAAGAAAATTAAAGATTTCATTACTTAAAGACAAAATATGATTATATAAGACGCACTGGTACTGAAATTGTAAAATGTGTAACATCCTGTTCCTAGTTTCTTAACATGATTGACTAAAGAATTGTTTTTAATTGACAACACATGTACATACACTCAAAATTTTTTATAATTTCTTTGGAATAAATATTTACATCGGCGCTAAGAACTCACAACGCTAATCAATAATCTAGTGTATATAGCATATTATGCAGAACAGAACATAACAATATCTTTTATCAAGGTTTTCACATTGGGTATATCAATTGCTTTGTAGTCGGAAACAAAAGTTAAATGACTCCGGAACAAGAAATTACTTTAGTTTCGTCATTCAGGGAAAAAAATCAGATAATACATATATAAAAACAACGAACAAGTAACTGCTGAGTTCGGTACGTTGTATTTAGCAATATTGTTTTGGGGGACCTAATTTATCAAAGTTATTCCTATAAATTAAAGGAAACATCTCAACAAAAACAGTCTTGATTATGATGTTGTTATAGAACTTAAGACAGGAGTTCATCAAATTACCATGTCATTAATAAAGGTGTTGATTAGATGTTGTATGAATCACATGGCCTGTTACAGTTAAAGTGTTTATCAAGCTAGTGAATACTTATGTCATGATAATAAAGTTTATTCCTAAGTCAGTTTAGTTTTTTCTCCTTATTCTATAGTGTTAGCGTTTTATGCCGTCCCGCGACTGACTCACAGATTATCACAGGCATAATGTTAATTATGTACTAGTACATTAGAAATAAATTTAGTGCCGTGGTTCAATGATGTACCTAGCGAAAAAACTTTTTTCAAAAAAGATTTACTGATTGGAAGGACACGGGTTTGCACACCATTAGGTCAACAACTTTTTTCTTCCATTCTAAACGTGTATATAAGCGTAAAATTATGTTGTTGTTTTTTTTCTCATGATATTTTGATTTCTCTTTAATTTTAAGAAGAACAGCTTCTTTAAGTAAGCGTTGTTCCCGTTTTTCACATTTATAAATATATATTCTTCAATGTAATATAACTAATGAATTTGTTAGTGGAATATGAATTAAAAGTCTGTTTTACCCGTCTTCTATGAAACATTACATCCCTTCACGTGCTTCGACAGGTCACGTGCATCGCTCAGTAACGGTATATAATTCAATTTTTCAGAGAAATGTAGGATGAAGAATTAAATAAATCACATATTCAACATGCATGAAAATGATAATGGCAGTTATATTTACATTTCTTCTCCTTACTTATCTTTTCTTAGCTTTACATATATTTACCTTACTTCTCCTTACTAATCTCTACGCATCATTACTTTTTTATATTTACGCATCCTTACCTATCTTTATGCATCCTTACTTCTTATTTGTCTTTATGCATCCATACTTCCTTACGTTTATGCACACCATGCTTTTTTGCATAATACGCATGCGCAACTTTTAAACAAGTGAAAAATAAGTCTATGTAAAACTGCCAACACACAAAAATAGTAAGAATGAAAGTAATTAATTGATAAATTATGCAACTCTGAATCATTCCAGCATCTTTCCACGACAATAACAATTTTGAAATAGGTAATACAATTTTTTAAGCAAAAGCGATCAAACACGGACAGTAAATGTTTAAAAGTAATAATTGAAAATTAATCAGAATACAAAATCAATACTATCATTTTGTATTTTCAGACAAATGGACCTTCATGATGTCATTGCAGAGCTGCAGGAGCAGATGCGAGTCTTGCACGAGTCCCAGAAAAGTCACAGCCACAAGACAAAGAAGCAGAATAAAAGAACAAAAAGAATAAAACTTTATGAAATGCATGTTGTTACTTTTATGTAAATGTATGTCCGTGTTAGAAACAGTGAAATAACTCACAATAATCCAATAATGTAGTATGTTTATCTCTGCACGTGAAACCGGGTCTTATATATAAGCTGTGATCGTAGCAAGTAAAAATGACACTTCCACATAGTTTTAATCGGATTGTTAAAAATATTTCTCATTTATATGTAGTACAGCTAAACAATGACCCGTGACTACATACACATACAGTGATACTTGGATTTCTATTGATTAACGATAACGTTTGAAACAATACCAATGGCATAAGCTGACAAATCTTTGATATTACATATGTTATTGTAATTTGAATATATGTTTCCAAGTGGCCAAGGTTCACTAGTCATTGTTTGCATAACTTCAAGATTGATTTCAGTTATGTTCTTATTCTTAAAATGTGCTTGGTTTTATTATTGATTGCTACTCTTTTATGATCATATTACATTTATTGATAAACTTGTTTATAAAATACTATTCATTAAATTCAGAACTAATTTGAATTACTTTTGTTTGTGCAATTCCTCATCCTTAACAAGTTACTCAGTTATATTTTATCATGCTGATGGCATATCTCGTGTACGCCAAAGTAAACTTACTGTCAGTATATCTAGTTAAAGAAAGGTATGTTTCCTATCGTTCTCTCAGAAATTGCAGGTCTATATTTTTTCGTATGCTTCAAGTAGATACGATGAGGATCTTAACTAGTCCGTTCTAGAAATAAATAGTAACTACATATAATGATCCCGCACACCATGTACATGTATATTATCAGTCTATATTTGGTTCCCGTATCCTGTAATATATCATGTCCGTATTCTTGATCCGTACATGTAATACAATAAGTCCGTATATGTGTCATGTACGGTTTTCAGCTATCCCGTATTCATTGAAAATACAATTCCGTATTTCCTACGTATATCTACAGTATACAAAGTCCGTATTCTTGCCCCGTATATGTGTCATATACGCTTAAAAGCATTTCCGTATTCTATGAAAATACATTTCCGTATATTCGTCGTATATCTCTAGTATACATGGTCCGTATTCTATCCCGTATATGCATCATGTACGATTTTTAGCTTTCCCGTATTCTATAAAAATACAAGTCCGTATATCCTCCGTATACTAGTAAACTATATGTTGTTATAGCCCGTATATGGTTGAAATACGGGTTTTGTACTGTGCGAATATTACAAATATACGGGCACATATACATACATGTATATTGGAAGAATACGGAAATCCGTATTTGTAATGACAAATATACGGAGTTCCCGTATACCCGATGTTCCGAATACGGATTAGTATATTATGTCCGTATATTAGGCGAATACGTCCCGTATATGTCCGTATATCTAAAAAATACGGGATCGTACACTTCCGTATATTGGTGTATTTTTCGCAGTGTATGTTAATTAAATACCAAGGTTAATAAAGTTTCTTAAGTCAATAATACATAGATTTAGAATAATAACTCAATCAAGTCAAATATATTAATGAGTAATAATTAAACGAATACAACCATATGACAAATTAATTAAATACAAGTGTATATTATCTAAATGATATACACTTTTGTTCTAATTAAAAATAACCTAAGAATAATTTACTAGGTGTTCTATTAATAAGAAATATAGTATAATCTTCACACATGACTAATAATCTATGTTAATTTAATAATCATTTTATGTCATGCTCGGTCAAATGGCCTCGGCCGGTACCGAGGGTAAATAACCCTAGTCTGCTGCTGTTCATACTACTAATTTAACTTCTATTCCAGCACAATTTTGGCTGAATTAGCGATGCTGTTTGGGTCATATTTATATAACTAAAATTGAACTGTTTTGGAATCTTAAAATTTTCAAAATTTGATCCATTTGGCAATCAAAGCATTTTTTCTTTATTGGAGAGAAGGATCACTCTCCGGGGTCCACACATAAAGTATCCTGATGGTACGGACGGACCCTTATTAAACACTTTATTCATCATCATCATGATTTTCAATTGATGCTTATAATATATGTTCCTTATTAAAATTGCTCGATCGTACCCAAAACAGAACTTCATTTCGGTATGTGCAATCTCTGCGAAGAAAATGAACGGAAACTGCAAATAATTGGAATTTTTCTAAGTCCAAAGGGCATAACTCTGTCAAAAATTGCTCGATCAAACCCAAAACAGAACTTGACCTAGATATTCTTATGATAAATCTGTATACCAAATTTTATTTCAGTATGTGCAACCTCTGCGAAGAAAATGAACAGAAACTGTTGGTGGACATACAGACCGACCGACAGACAGCAGCAGAGCAATATGCCCACCCTTTTTCAAAGGGGCGGGGGGAGGGCATAACAATGTTAAGATAAAACATACATACTCTAATATGAAGATACAAACAGCATTTCAGAAGGTCCTGTCCAACTTATTGGGGGGGGGGTTAAAAATTCCGTCACTTGAACAATTCAAACATATCTGTTCATTGAAGGTGGTTTTGTTTGTTGCCCAGCCCTGCTATTTATATGCTTATTTAGGGTTTATCGGAGAAAAAATTTACTTCGACTTTATGTAGAGCGTTCTTCATCATCTACCTTCAATTCCTTAAATACCCTATCAAAATTCGGAGAAGATACCACACAAAACTATTTAAGACGACCGATAGACTGAAAACGGACAATGGTGGCCTCGAATCGGTCGCCGTGATAAGGCAGGTGAGAGGAGCCTCTTCCAAAACCAAGTTTGGAACCTGGGTGACAATATTGAGAATTTCAATTACCAATATTGGGAGTTTGTTTTAACTTCGCCTTGTGTATTGGCGCAAGTGGTGTTTGTTTAAAGGCGATATTAACGACTATTTATAGGCACCGGGTGCCTTATGTAGTGGTGTGTTTGTCAAATTTTAACGGGTGGAAGTACCCAGAAGATATTATCACTGAAAAGTTTCGATTGCCAATATTGGGAGTTGGTTCTAACTTCGCCTTGTGTATTGGCGCAAGTTATTATAAAGTGGTGTATGTTTAAAGGCGATATTAATAACTATTTATAGGCACCGGGTACCATAGGTAGGGTGTTTTGGTCAAATTTTAAAGGGTGGAAGTACCCACAAGAGAATAACACTTAGAAATTTTTCATAGATAAATACTGCGGCGGCGCCTATACATGAATACTTCTGCTTAGAGAAATGAAGAGACTAGGTACCCAGAGTTTATGTGATTTAAATAGTTTATTATATCCATACCCGGTCTAAGGGATATATCTCGTACAGGACTACATGCATGGTGGTACCCACAATAGAGTAACACCGAAAATTTTAAGAACAATAATGCGGCGGCGGCGGTAGCCGGGTACTTGTGTTTTTATATAATATAGACCAAGTCTAAGGGATATAACTCGTACAGGACTTTCATGAATGATGGTACCCACAAGAGAGCAGTTCTTGATAACTTTATTATAATTTATTATTATTAATGTAACATTATATTGATTTTGTATGAAATAAGAGTATAGAAGTGCTAAATCCGGCCGACGGTCAACGGCGAATGCGGGCAGCTGAAGATTTTTTTAGGCTCGTTTTAAAGGTCTTATCGAGAGCGGTCTAACGACATCAAAATCATTGTTCCATCCCGTCGGGAATCTGCGCTACAAGGCACCGACGAAATCAATATTAAAACTTTGAATTCTCATAGCCGACGAACGGGGCATGGTAGAAACAGATCGCCAAGTGCTATCTGACGATGGTAAGAACACAGTTCTATCTCGACGGCATCGGATTCCCGACGGCCGCTGGCACCCGAATGCACTGGATGGCGAGACTGGCAGTGTTCGTTAGCTCTTAATAAGACCTTTCTAACGATATCAAGATCATCATCCTAGCTTGAAAAACGGCTTAAGGACGGCGCGCACACGGTTGTGTTTTTGTTTCATTTGTTCTTTTTTTTTCTTTCAATGAAAAGACAGAGGTGGGAGGGGCATTTCCATTGTATAAGAAACGTATCAACTGTAATCATTTTGTAGCTTACAAACTAACTATTTAAATTAAGAGTATCTAGCAGGATAAAATGTTTGTCTATCTATTCATGCTGCATCTTTATTTGCATCATATAGCATTATGCTTATTTATATAAGCTACGAGGCAACGACGAAAGTCATTTTTAAAACTTTGACTCGTCATAGCCGACGAACATCTGTTTTATTTTCTTTCCTTATTTTTATTAATTATGATACAATTCTGTTATTCATTTTTCCTAGATTGTTTTATTTCATATACTTCCTTGTTCTTTTTCTTCCTTTCCCCTTAAGTTTCAAGACATTTAAGACATTTCAGCTAAGTTTATGATACATATTGTGTTTTTTTATTCATTTTGAGTAGGCGTATAGGCATATATAATAGGAGGCAATAATAGGAGGGCTATAGGGCATTGATGCGCAGGACTATGTGTTGTTGTTTTGACAATAACCGTGAAAGTACCCCTTTCCAGCAATTGGTTGGCCCTGAAAAGGGCCGTTGTTTGGCAATCTTGTGCCTGTCAACAGTGAAATGTCACTGTGACTTTCGAGTTGCTCAGATCGTCTCTTGAGCAACTCAGCATGTGAACTGTCACTGTGACTTTCGAGTCGCTAGGGGAAGCGTTCCGCCGATTGTCTCCTGAGCAACTCTGCATGGCCGATGACACCACGCTGTACCCTTTCAGAGTAAGGTGAACGCCGTCTGCCTTTATGTGGTGGTCCTTGATCTTCCTCGCCACGCGAAGAACGTTGGCCCCTGTTCTTTAGATGGCTGAATTAACCAGCCTCCGCGTCTGTATCCATTTTTCGCTAACGTTCTTCCGGGGAAAAACGTCCAGGAGGAGGATGCTGGCCAGGGAGTTGCTGCCCCTTACGTCCTTTACAATCTCCCTCAGGTCATTCGTGATTGCAAGCATGGCTGCCTTGCAATCCCCCTTCTCTGTGTTTCTTGAGGAAATATCATTTCCTCCCAGCACTATGAAGACGGCTGTACACGAAGTGACAGCCTGCAGGAATTCATCGTAGTCAGGGTCCTGCCTGGCAGACTTAGCCGTTCTGCTAGGCTTGCAGAAGACCCTGTCACCTCTTAAGAACCTGGCGTGGGAATCACCGAAGACAATTCTGTTCATTTTAATATTCTGTCTGAATTATCAGAAGAGAATGAGACCAGTGCATTTCACTTAGCTATTTATTCATTTTTCAAGAAAGTGCCAATTATATTTTTCACACGTATTTACAATCACTCACCAATGTACTCAGCAATTAATTAGCATGTGTCACTCATGTGAGAGAAGTAACACTCAGTGTCAATTAGTTTGATCAGTTAGGACTAATTATTCAATTTGCCTTCCAATCACAACAAATTCAATTAAGAAAATAAAGGCACCAACCGAGCCTTCTTGAATATTGAATTTTGAGCAAAATAATAATAATAATTAAAAGATTAAATGAAAATGTTCTTTTTATGATTTTCAATGTGACACTGAAATACCAACGACAAAAAGAAATGTTAAAATACTGGGCACGTTCAATTTGGCAAGGCAGCGAACTCCCAATAAATGAACTTATCACAGAAGATCCTATATTTTCAAATGAAAAATGCCACAGAAATTACCTTGAACTACCTTACTCTCAAACAATACAAAGGCTTACTACATTTTGTAACCTGGACAGCTCAGACATAGTTCCACCAGAAAATATAGATTTACATCGAATCATCACACCAACAGTAGACTTAACTCTGACCTTGAGTGTAAGCAAGCAAACTATTAGTAACCAGAATATACAGATTGTTAATCAATATTTGGCTAAGTTTAAAAACTTCTGTAAAATTTTTACTGATGGAAGCAAAGATTCAGACAAAGAAATTGCAGGGGCAGGTGTAGTCATATACTCTGAGAATAACGAAATTTTACAAAACAAGGGAATGAAATTCGACCATAGAGTGTCTATATATAGCTGTGAACTGTCCGCTATTGGTATTGCTCTGACATGGTTAATTTTACCATTAGAAAAAGCCCAATGCCCTCAAAATGTTCTTATTTTAAGCGATTCGTTATGCTCCCTACAGTCTATAAAATCAGGACATTCAAAGTCGCGATCTGAGATTTTGTCTAGAATTATTCAAGATAACACTTCTCTCAAGTTGGCAGGTATAAATGTTACCTTTATATGGATCCCAAGCCATATTTGAATACCAGGAAATGAAATGGCAGACAAGACGGCTAAGATAGGTGCACAAACTGGGCATTTTATTGATATAAAATTAAGCAGAAATGAAATGTACAGTGTTATTAATACCAAAGTCAACGAATATTTTAGAGAATTTGAGTTCTTTAGATTCACAACTCAATACAGCTTTGAATATGGACGTTGTCCCAATAAAATTATTCAGTATAGTAATAATAGAACAAAAGACAGAGTATACACCCGATTAAGACTCAAAGCAAGTAATTTGGGAAATGTAAATTTTCAGAAAAATAACTGTCCATACTACAACCAAAATGAAAGTTTTAAACATGTATTTTTTTAATGTAAATTTCTTGCAACACATCAAAATACTCTAAAAAATGAGCTCTTCAAATTAGGTCTGCCAGTGGTTAACAGAATGACCCTACTTTTCCCAGATCAAAAACTCGCACCAAAAGTCTGTGAGTGTGTTTTCAAGTTTCTCGAAAATATCAAATATTTGAATAAACTCTAAAACACAGCTGTGACCGATCATCTCTTGTTAGATGCGGTCTTAAGGAGACAGTGAATGGCCGATCATCTCGTGTTAGATGCGGTCTTAAGGATAAAGTAAATGGCCGACCCTCTAGTGTTAGATGCGGTCTTACAGACACAGTAAATGGCCAAATATCTCGTGTTGAATGCGATTTTAAAAGATTCAGCATCCGGCCCAGTGGCCTTTTGTACATACTGTATATAATAAGTTCAATGTTCTATAGATACATTTGAGTAGACAATCATTATCCCAGCTTAAGCTATCTAGTAAAAGCGAAATACAATAATCAATAACCCTTTCCACTTAGTCGCCATGTTAACAAATAAGACTTTCTTAAAATTGCATTTTTATTTTGGTAATTTTTTGGAAAGTCATCAACAAGTCCAAGAAATTCTTTTTATTTCGCTTCTTGAACAAAAGACGTTTTATGTACAAATATATTACTTGGTGACAAAAGTTTTTATGGAAACATTATAGAATAAAGTGATAGAGGGATATCTTAAACTAAATTTTTTGATAGATTTCTTAAGTACTAAACTGTAAGGTACAAAGTGTAAAGACATCTTATTCCAATAGAAAGTGACAGTGAATGAAAGAAGTGTGTTTGGATGTCTTGATAGTTTTTATTTATTTTACTATTATTGTTTTAACTTCCTTATTTTCACAATTTCTTTTTTGTTGTTGTTGTCTCATTGTAGTTGTTGTCCTCTGATATAGAAACATGGAAATTGGCCTATTACTATTTCAAGAATTACAAAAGACAAATCCTAATGAAGCCACTATTATGTTCAACATAAGTGTGACATGCAAACATTTAATCTTACGTACACTTTTGTATAACATTCACTTTGATCCACATTTTTCAGAGATCTCAATTAGGCATAATTTAATAGTTTACTTTCTGGTGATAATTTTCTGTCACAACTGTGAAAATATCAAAGAACAAGTGTTGAAAATTTTACCTGTAATTAACAGGAATCTCTTGTCAAGTCAACATAAGTGTGGCAAAATATTAAGTGTGGCAAACTTTTAAGTTTGGCAAACTGCTAACAAATTCAACAATTATAGTTGTGAACAGTATGATGATTGTTTCATCAATTACCAGATTTCCCAATCGACAGGAATGTCCTAACATATCAGTCTTAGTGTGGCAAACTTCACCTAAGAATTCAATACTGCTCACTTTCCTCTTTTGAACATAGATTTTCCCTCAAAACTGTGAAAACTAATGGCCCTTTTTCAACAATGAAATCACAACATTTTTGTTTTTATAGATAAATGTTTGTTTCTTTTTTTCTTTATTGCATATCATTCGAATTGTACATAACACTTATTAAACTGTTTGTTTGTTTAATTCATACTAATACTTGTTTGTTTTTTTTTCTCAAACTACTTTATTACATAAATTTCTTTTAGTTGTTGTTCAACAAACATAACTATCTATGTAAATTGTCCTTAGTCAGCCGACATTTCTAACACAATTTTGAACTTAGTAATAAACATAGAATATATCAAGCTATGTTAATTAAATACCAAGGTTAATAAAGTTTCTTAAGTCAATAATACATAGATTTAGAATAATAACTCAATCAAGTCAAATATATTAATGAGTAATAATTAAACGAATACAACCATATGACAAATTAATTAAATACAAGTGTATATTATCTAAATGATATACACTTTTGTTCTAATTAAAAATAACCTAAGAATAATTTACTAGGTGTTCTATTAATAAGAAATATAGTATAATCTTCACACATGACTAATAATCTATGTTAATTTAATAATCATTTTATGTCATGCTCGGTCAAATGGCCTCGGCCGGTACCGAGGGTAAATAACCCTAGTCTGCTGCTGTTCATACTACTAATTTAACTTCTATTCCAGCACAATTTTGGCTGAATTAGCGATGCTGTTTGGGTCATATTTATATAACTAAAATTGAACTGTTTTGGAATCTTAAAATTTTCAAAATTTGATCCATTTGGCAATCAAAGCATTTTTTCTTTATTGGAGAGAAGGATCACTCTCCGGGGTCCACACATAAAGTATCCTGATGGTACGGACGGACCCTTATTAAACACTTTATTCATCATCATCATGATTTTCAATTGATGCTTATAATATATGTTCCTTATTAAAATTGCTCGATCGTACCCAAAACAGAACTTCATTTCGGTATGTGCAATCTCTGCGAAGAAAATGAACGGAAACTGCAAATAATTGGGATTTTTCTAAGTCCAAAGGGCATAACTCTGTCAAAAATTGCTCGATCAAACCCAAAACAGAACTTGACCTAGATATTCTTATGATAAATCTGTATACCAAATTTTATTTCAGTATGTGCAACCTCTGCGAAGAAAATGAACAGAAACTGTTGGTGGACATACAGACCGACCGACAGACAGCAGCAGAGCAATATGCCCACCCTTTTTCAAAGGGGCGGGGGGAGGGCATAACAATGTTAAGATAAAACATACATACTCTAATATGAAGATACAAACAGCATTTCAGAAGGTCCTGTCCAACTTATTGGGGGGGGGGGGGGGTTAAAAATTCCGTCACTTGAACAATTCAAACATATCTGTTCATTGAAGGTGGTTTTGTTTGTTGCCCAGCCCTGCTATTTATATGCTTATTTAGGGTTTATCGGAGAAAAAATTTACTTCGACTTTATGTAGAGCGTTCTTCATCATCTACCTTCAATTCCTTAAATACCCTATCAAAATTCGGAGAAGATACCACACAAAACTATTTAAGACGACCGATAGACTGAAAACGGACAATGGTGGCCTCGAATCGGTCGCCGTGATAAGGCAGGTGAGAGGAGCCTCTTCCAAAACCAAGTTTGGAACCTGGGTGACAATATTGAGAATTTCAATTACCAATATTGGGAGTTTGTTTTAACTTCGCCTTGTGTATTGGCGCAAGTGGTGTTTGTTTAAAGGCGATATTAACGACTATTTATAGGCACCGGGTGCCTTATGTAGTGGTGTGTTTGTCAAATTTTAACGGGTGGAAGTACCCAGAAGATATTATCACTGAAAAGTTTCGATTGCCAATATTGGGAGTTGGTTCTAACTTCGCCTTGTGTATTGGCGCAAGTTATTATAAAGTGGTGTATGTTTAAAGGCGATATTAATAACTATTTATAGGCACCGGGTACCATAGGTAGGGTGTTTTGGTCAAATTTTAAAGGGTGGAAGTACCCACAAGAGAATAACACTTTGAAATTTTTCATAGATAAATACTGCGGCGGCGCCTATACATGAATACTTCTGCTTAGAGAAATGAAGAGACTAGGTACCCAGAGTTTATGTGATTTAAATAGTTTATTATATCCATACCCGGTCTAAGGGATATATCTCGTACAGGACTACATGCATGGTGGTACCCACAATAGAGTAACACCGAAAATTTTAAGAACAATAATGCGGCGGCGGCGGTAGCCGGGTACTTGTGTTTTTATATAATATAGACCTAGTCTAAGGGATATAACTCGTACAGGACTTTCATGAATGATGGTACCCACAAGAGAGCAGTTCTTGATAACTTTATTATTATTTATTATTTTTAATGTAACATTATATTGATTTTGTATGAAATAAGAGTATAGAAGTGCTAAATCCGGCCTACGGTCAACGGCGAATGCGGGCAGCTGAAGATTTTTTTAGGCTCGTTTTAAAGGTCTTATCGAGAGCGGTCTAACGACATCAAAATCATTGTTCCATCCCGTCGGGAATCTGCGCTACAAGGCACCGACGAAATCAATATTAAAACTTTGAATTCTCATAGCCGACGAACGGGGAAAGCTAGAAAAATGTTCTTGGGCATGGTAGAAACAGATCGCCAAGTGCTATCTGACGATGGTAAGAACACAGTTCTATCTCGACGGCATCGGATTCCCGACGGCCGCTGGCACCCGAATGCACTGGATGGCGAGACTGGCAGTGTTCGTTAGCTCTTAATAAGACCTTTCTAACGATATCAAGATCATCATCCTAGCTTGAAAAACGGCTTAAGGACGGCGCGCACACGGTTGTGTTTTTGTTTCATTTGTTCTTTTTTTTTCTTTCAATGAAAAGACAGAGGTGGGAGGGGCATTTCCGTTGTATAAGAAACGTATCAACTGTAATATTTTTGGATCCCTAAATCATTTTGTAGCTTACAAACTAACTATTTAAACTAAGAGTATCTAGCAGGATAAAATGTTTGTCTATCTATTCATGCTGCATCTTTATTTGCATCATATAGCATTATGCTTATTTATATAAGCTACGAGGCAACGACGAAAGTCATTTTTAAAACTTTGACTCGTCATAGCCGACGAACATCTGTTTTATTTTCTTTCCTTATTATTTTTATTAATTATGATACAATTCTGTTATTCATTTTTCCTAGATTGTTTTATTTCATATACTTCCTTGTTCTTTTTCTTCCTTTCCCCTTAAGTTTCAAGACATTTAAGACATTTCAGCTAAGTTTATGATACATATTGTGTTTTTTTATTCATTTTGAGTAGGCGTATAGGCATATATAATAGGAGGCAATAATAGGAGGGCTATAGGGCATTGATGCGCAGGACTATGTGTTGTTGTTTTGACAATAACCGTGAAAGTACCCCTTTCCAGCAATTGGTTGGCCCTGAAAAGGGCCGTTGTTTAGCAATCTTGTGCCTGTCAACAGTGAAATGTCACTGTGACTTTCGAGTTGCTCAGATCGTCTCTTGAGCAACTCAGCATGTGAACTGACACTGTGACTTTCGAGTCGCTAGGGGAAGCGTTCCGCCGATTGTCTCCTGAGCAACTCTGCATGGCCGATGACACCACGCTGTACCCTTTCAGAGTAAGGTGAACGCCGTCTGCCTTTATGTGGTGGTCCTTGATCTTCCTCGCCACGCGAAGAACGTTGGCCCCTGTTCTTTGGATGGCTGAATTAACCAGCCTCCGCGTCTGTATCCATTTTTCGCTAACGTTCTTCCGGGGAAAAACGTCCAGGAGGAGGATGCTGGCCAGGGAGTTGCTGCCCCTTACGTCCTTTACAATCTCCCTCAGGTCATTCGTGATTGCAAGCATGGCTGCCTTGCAATCCCCCTTCTCTGTGTTTCTTGAGGAAATATCATTTCCTCCCAGCACTATGAAGACGGCTGTACACGAAGTGACAGCCTGCAGGAATTCATCGTAGTCAGGGTCCTGCCTGGCAGACTTAGCCGTTCTGCTAGGCTTGCAGAAGACCCTGTCACCTCTTAAGAACCTGGCGTGGGAATTACCGAAGACAATTCTGTACATTTTAATATTCTGTCTGAATTATCAGAAGAGAATGAGACCAGTGCATTTCACTTAGCTATTTATTCATTTTTCAAGAAAGTGCCAATTATATTTTTCACACGTATTTACAATCACTCACCAATGTACTCAGCAATTAATTAGCATGTGTCACTTATGTGAGAGAAGTTTCACTCAGTGTCAATTAGTTTGATCAGTTAGGACTAATTATTCAATTTGCCTTCCAATCACAACAAATTCAATTAAGAAAATAAAGGCACCAACCGAGCCTTCTTGAATATTGAATTTTGAGCAAAATAATAATAATAATTAAAAGATTATATGAAAATGTTCTTTTTATGATTTTCAATGTGACACTGAAATACCAACGACAAAAAGAAATGTTAAAATACTGGGCACGTTCAATTTGGCAAGGCAGCGAACTCCCAATAAATAAACTTATCTCTGTCTAAGCTTATTTAACGTCGGTACCGGTTGCCCATATGACCGACGCCCCCTGAAGAGATTAGTTATTTTATGTTGTGGGGGTAGTACAAGATACAGAAAGCATCCCATTCCAGAGACACCCCTGGTTCTTTTTCATGCTCAGTGTATAGCACTGATACATGGGACCTCGGTTTAAAGTCTCATCCGAAAGACTTTTAGTAATGTTAGTGGAGGAGCGGGGGATCGAACTCAGGACCCCTGGTATACCAGTCCAGCGCGTTACCACTGAACCACATCCGCTCCAATGAACTTATCACAGAAGATCCTATATTTTCAAATGAAAAAAACCACAGAAATTACCTTGAACTACCTTACTCTCAAACAATACAAAGGCTTACTACATTTTGTAACCTGGACAGCTCAGACATAGTTCCACCAGAAAATATAGATACATCGAATCATCACACCAACAGTAGACCTAACTCTGACCTTGAGTGTAAGCAAGCAAGCTATTAGTAACCAGAATATACAGATTGTTAATCAATATTTGGCTAAGTTTAAAAACATCTGTAAAATGTTTACTGATGGAAGCAAAGATTCAGACAAAGAAATTGCAGGGGCAGGTGTAGTCATATACTCTGAGAATAACGAAATTTTACAAAACAAGGGAATGAAATTCGACCATAGAGTGTCTATATATAGCTGTGAACTGTCCGCTATTGGTATTGCTCTGACATGGTTAATTTTACCATTAGAAAAAGCCCAATGCCCTCAAAATGTTCTTATTTTAAGCGATTCGTTATGCTCCCTACAGTCTATAAAATCAAGACATTCAAAGTCGCGATCTGAGATTTTGTCTAGAATTATTCAAGATAACACTTCTCTCAAGTTGGCAGGTATAAATGTTACCTTTATATGGATCCCAAGCCATATTGGAATACCAGGAAATGAAATGGCAGACAAGACGGCTAAGATAGGTGCACAAACTGGGCATTTTATTGATATAAAATTAAGCAGAAATGAAATGTACAGTGTTATTAATACCAAAGTCAACGAATATTTTAGAGAATTTGAGTTCTTTAGATTCACAACTGAATACAGCTTTGAATATGGACGTTGTCCCAATAAAATTATTCAGTATAGTAATAATAGAACAAAAGACAGAGTATACACCCGATTAAGACTCAAAGCAAGTAATTTGGGAAATGTAAATTTTCAGAAAAATAACTGTCCATACTGCAACCAAAATGAAAGTTTTGAACATGTGTTTTTTTAATGTAAATTTCTTGCAACACATCAAAATACTCTAAAAAAATGAGCTCTTCAAATTAGGTCTGCCAGTGGTTAACACAATGACCCTAGTTTTCCCAGATCAAAAACTCGCACCAAAAGTCTGTGAGTGTGTTTTCAAGTTTCTCGAAAATATCAAATATTTGAATAAACTCTAAAACACAGCTGTGACCGATCATCTCTTGTTAGATGCGGTCTTAAGGAGACAGTGAATGGCCGATCATCTCGTGTCAGATGCGGTCTTAAGGATAAAGTAAATGGCCGACCATCTAGTGTTAGATGCGGTCTTACAGACACAGTAAATGGCCAAATATCTCGTGTTGAATGCGATTTTAAAAGATTCAGCATCCGGCCCAGTGGCCTTTTGTACATACTGTATATAATAAGTTCAATGTTCTATAGATACATTTGAGTAGACAATCATTATCCCAGCTTAAGCTATCTAGTAAAAGCGAAATACAATAATCAATAACTCTTTCCACTTAGTCGCCATGTTAACAAATAAGACTTTCTTAATATTGCATTTTTATTTTGGTAATTTTTTGGAAAGTCATCAACAAGTCCAAGAAATTCTTTTTATTTCGCTTCTTGAACAAAAGACGTTTTATGTACAAATATATTACTTGGCGACAAGAGTTTTTATGGAAACATTATAGAATTAAGTGATAGAGGGATATCTTAAACTAAATTTTTTGATAGATTTCTTAAGTACTAAACTGTAAGGTACAAAGTGTAAAGACATCTTATTCCAATAGAAAGTGAGAGTGAATGAGAGAAGTGTGTTTGGATGTCTTGATAGTTTTTATTTATTTTACTATTATTGTTTTAACTTTCTTATTTTGACCTTTTCTTTTTTGTTGTTGTTGTCTCATTGTAGTTGTTGTCCTCTGATATAGAAACATGGAAATTGGCCTATTACTATTTTAAGAATTACAAAAGACAAATCCTAATGAAGCAACTATTATGTTCAACATAAGTGTGACATGCAAACATTTAATCTTACGTACACTTTTGTATAACATTCACTTTGATCCACATTTTTCAGAGATCGCAATTAGGCATAATTCAATAGTTTACTTTCTGGTGATAATTTTCTGACACAACTGTGAAAATATCAAAGAACAAGTGTTGAAAATTTTACCTGTAATTAACAGGAATCTCTTGTCAAGTCAACCTAAGTGTGGCAAACCTTTAAGTGTGACAAACTTTTAAGATTTTCAAAATTTGATCCATTTGGCAATCAAAGCATTTTTTCTTTATTGGAGAGAAGGATCACTCTCCGGGGTCCACACATAAAGTATCCTGATGGTACGGACGGACCTTTATTAAACACTTTATTCATCATCATCATGATTTTCAATTGATGCTTATAATATATGTTCCTTATTCAATCTGTCTTTCTTTATATACTATTACATGAAAAAGTTTATAAACAATTAAAAAAATGAAACTAGATCTTATTTCTAGATAAATCTTAACATTTTTTAAATAGATCTAGTTTAACTATGGAGTAAATAGTTATTTTTTTTTATTTTCAAACGATTGCCGTGTCTTCATTAGTTAAGATTTTTCTTTTAATGATTACTTTTTGTTCACTGAAAACAAAAAAAAGTTATTTAATTCTTTTCTTTTTTTATTTTCTAGATTACTGTAAAACTAATTAATGTTTGTAAACATTATTCTTAAAATTTATTTTCATTATCATATGTATAAACATTTATTTAAAACTATTTAATTCTTTTCTAATCCTCCTTTTTAAAATTAAAGTGAAACATATTTTTTATAAATCGGTTTTAAACACCTTATTTTTTGTTTTCTTACTTTATATAAATTGCTAAAACTTTAAATTTAAAGGCCTGCTCTAGGCAACTTTTTGATTTCAAGCGTGTTTTATTCTATATAACCAACGGGTGCCACGTGCTTATGTAATTAAAATTAATCTTTTTATTTTTCACTAAGAACAAGAAATAAGAAAATTATTCTTTTTTATTCCAAAGAATTACTGTTCAACTTATTAAAATAATTTGGTAGAAAATTTATTTTGAAAATTTGTACCATTATTTTTTTAATGTATCAACCTCAATATAAAAAACTTTTTATTTCTTTTCTAATATTTCTCTTTTTTCAGTAACTTCAAAATAATTATGCCTGAATTATCAATTCTTTCTATACATATTATAAATAAATAATCTTTTTAAAGAAAATAACGTTGGCGGAGTAAAAATAATATACTTTCTGAGTTTCAGTTAATTACTGTGCCTTCATTTCTTAAGATATTACTTTCAACATTATGTTATTATGTTTCACATAGTCTCAGTTAAACGATGAAGCAGACAAAATCAATTCTTGTCCACGCGTCTGTTCAGGATAGCTTGCACATATAACCGCATTTTAGCACAATTGCGCGGCCAAACGAAAACAAAACAAACCAAAAAAAAAAAAAAAAATTGAGAAAAAAAGAAAAAACCCAGTTGACAATAATGGAACCTCTCCGCTATACTCAGCGGACACCCCCTTTCCCCCCCAATTTTTTTTAATCGTGTTTATATGACTTAAAATGTATGAAAATTTTAAAAAAAATTAAAATTCGATCAGTAACAACCAGTCCAGTCCGCCGGAAGAGCCTGTTGACAGTCATCGATCATTAAAGTTCAGTATGATTGTTTTATTAGTTGAACTTACTATTTCATACAATATTATCTCTCTTGCTTTGTTCTTCGTAAAGTACCTTAAGAAAGAATATTTTGAAAATATGAATATGATGTGAGTATTCATGCACTGCCCTCTATCTTAACGTAAAACATGGAAGAAAATAACAGGGCTAAGCGGATTTCAATCAGCCCGCGCGAAGTTACGTTAATGCGGAATATTGGTACGAACAGAAAACATTTAAAAAGTGGAAATAACATAGAAAATGGGTTTTACATCAATACCTTACACTGTCAAAGGTAGGGTCAAATAACAATATGATTGTTTAACTTCACGTAGTATTTAGATTTTACAAGATTTTCCATGACACAGTAATAAAAGTATTCAATGACACAGTAATAATATCATTGAATGACACAGTAATAATATCATTCAATGACACAGTAATAATATCATTCAATGACACCGTAATAATATCATTCAATGACACCGTAATAAAATTATTCAATGACACAGTAATAATATCATTCAATGACACAGTAATAAAATCATTCAATGACACAGTAATAAAATTATTCAATGACACCGTAATAATATCATTCAATGACACCGTAATAATATCATTCAATGACACAGTAATAAAATTATTCAATGACACCGTAATAATATCATTCAATGACACCGTAATAATATCATTCAATGACACCGTAATAAAATTATTCAATGACACAGTAATAATATCATTCAATGACACCGTAATAATATCATTCAATGACACAGTAATAATATCATTGAATGACACAGTAATAATATCATTCAATGACACAGTAATAGAATTATTCAATTACACAGTAATAATATCATTCAATGACACCGTAATAATATCATTCAATGACACCGTAATAAAATTATTCAATGACACAGTAATAATATCATTCAATGACACCGTAATAATATCATTCAATGACACAGTAATAATATCATTGAATGACACCGTAATAATATCATTCAATGACACCGTAATAATATCATTCAATGACACCGTAATAATATCATTCAATGACACCGTAATAAAATTATTCAATGACACAGTAATAATATCATTGAATGACAAAGTAATAATATCATTCAATGACACAGTAATAATATCATTTAATGACACCGTAATAAAATTATTCAATGACACAATAATAATATCATTCACTGACACAGTAATAGAATTATTCAATTACACAGTAATAAAATTATTCAATGATACAGTAATAAAATTGTTCAATGACACAGTAATAAGATTATTCAATGACACTGTCATAAAATTAACAATGAAGAAATTAATTCTCCAGGACATTTCTCTCACTAAAATGAAAGCTGTAGTTTATAACATTAGCCAGTAGATATGACGTGATGACCTAGATCCAATGAACTCATATATTATGTTAAAGTCTAAATGTTCGTTAACACCGTGTCTGATAAGATACGTAGTTCTCTTACATGTAACATTGATGTTTTACGTACAAAATGTTGTACTGCAACATCCTGTTATCAGGAGTCTGACCTTTGTGATTTGATGCGGGATACCAGTCCAATAGCATAACGGTAGGAACAACAATAATATAAAATGCTCCTAGAATAAGGAGCTACACTTACATTTACAACAACATGAATGAGTTAGTGATGGTTGTTACTGGACCATAAGCCACAAAATAATTAAATGTTAATATTTGTACCGTATTTCAAGATAAAGGTTTTACATCAATACCTTACACTGTCAAAGGTAGGGTCAAATAACAATATGATTGTTTAACTTCACGTAGTATTTAGATTTTACAAGATTTTCCATGACACAGTAATAAAAGTATTCAATGACACAGTAATAATATCATTGAATGACACAGTAATAATATCATTCAATGACACAGTAATAATATCATTCAATGACACCGTAATAATATCATTCAATGACACCGTAATAAAATTATTCAATGACACAGTAATAATATCATTCAATGACACAGTAATAAAATCATTCAATGACACAGTAATAAAATTATTCAATGACACCGTAATAATATCATTCAATGACACCGTAATAATATCATTCAATGACACAGTAATAAAATTATTCAATGACACCGTAATAATATCATTCACTGACACAGTAATAGAATTATTCAATTACACAGTAATAAAATTATTCAATGATACAGTAATAAAATTGTTCAATGACACAGTAATAAGATTATTCAATGACACTGTCATAAAATTAACAATGAAGAAATTAATTCTCCAGGACATTTCTCTCACTAAAATGAAAGCTGTAGTTTATAACATTAGCCAGTAGATATGACGTGATGACCTAGATCCAATGAACTCATATATTATGTTAAAGTCTAAATGTTCGTTAACACCGTGTCTGATAAGATACGTAGTTCTCTTACATGTAACATTGATGTTTTACGTACAAAATGTTGTACTGCAACATCCTGTTATCAGGAGTCTGACCTTTGTGATTTGATGCGGGATACCAGTCCAATAGCATAACGGTAGGAACAACAATAATATAAAATGCTCCTAGAATAAGGAGCTACACTTACATTTACAACAACATGAATGAGTTAGTGATGGTTGTTACTGGACCATAAGCCACAAAATAATTAAATGTTAATATTTGTACCGTATTTCAAGATAAAGGTTTTTCGTAAGTATTAAAGGCATGTTTTTTAATACCTTAATACATAGATACTAAATACAGGTTTATTAAAACACTCAGAAAACTTACGTACATGCACAGGCACAACTTAACAAAAGGCGTTTTGCAAATAACACAGAACGTAGTAAGACACACCGGATGTACAAGAAACTATGGTCTTGGACGTCCAAAGTGAGTACATCACTTTATCTATAGCGTTGACACAGCAAAAAGAAATACTTTTTTGTATTATGTTCAGTCTATTGTATCTTGACTCAATGTAAAACCGGCTGCTGGTTATGATATAAGTAATATTTATATTCATATTGCCATCGTGTCAAATAAATTTCGTGCTGCGGAGACCAAGACTTTCTATAATCTGTGTTTAGAACATTCATCAAGTGAACTTTTCTTATAAATATCATCCTTTTGATAAAAAATATTTGTTTAACATTTGTTAAACATGAGTTTAATGTAGCTACATTAAAAGGTCCTCCCGATTCAACCTCAGCTGAAGACTAAGACTTTACTTACTACTGGTCGGTTGGTTAATATTGTAAACGTTCATTTCTCAATTTCACAAAACTGAAAAATAATATACCTTTTCTACGTAAAAATAACTCTTGATATAGCCAGAAGCTTGATAGAATCAAAAGCACCGTTCAAACTGTGATGAAATTTACTGCCGCATTAATTAAGATCTCCTATGTTCTTGCAGTCATATATCTAACCAATAACGCTTGAGGTAATTTTACATTAAATATGCATGAAGAGATGGGCAGGCAATTACGCTCACGCGAATGTCACAAATAGCTTTATGTTTTAGATTTCAGGAGATTTTTTTTCCTGTAGTAGAAAGCTTGAGATAAAGCAGATACATGGATACATTTACCTGTCAAAAACGTATACCAAATACATCCAAATCAATAGTTCCGGATATTTATTCCCAGCCAGTAACATTACCTTTAATACGTACGGTTCGTGTGACTTCGACTACTTATTAAACATACCTTTATACTGAGAAAGGTACTTTTTGTTCAGGTTATTATAAAACTATGTATGAACCTCGTTTTTTGTTAAATGTCCTTTCTAACCCAGATATTTATAGATATACAAGTAGGTGCTTGGAATACTTATACATAATATTTTATGGTAATTTTTCTTCAAAACAAGTAGTCTTCTGTAGATTATAAACTTTAAGGATAATTATCTAATAGCGTTTCTGTACGGGCGTTGACATTTTATCTACTATAGTTTTCGTATAATACGACACTTTATTTTATAACAATTTTATAAATTAAATACACCTATTCGAATAAATAAATCACCATATTTTATAACAATATCATAACCTAAATGCATCTAACTATAGTTTTCTTATAAATAAATTACCATTTCCATAACAATATCATAAGCATATAAAACCCACTACAGTTTTCGTATAAATAAATCAACAAATTTTATAAAAATACAACCATGCTGTTCAGATAATATTCAAAGTAGCCTACCTCACAAACCCGCATCTTTTAACGGGAGTGCTTCCAGACAACCGTCTTACATCAAAGCGAGTACATCCTAACAGATTCATTTCCAATTTAGCTTTACTGTAGATATTGTAATTTCATATAGGCATGTTTAAATTACAGTTTACGCCTTTGTGATCTTAGAGAAACTACCTTTTATGACGCAAATTACACTCCTGGCATAGCGGGAAACATGGAAACTGTCTCGATGTCGATATAAGGAAGATACATGTATTGATATTACCCCTATGTTCTCAAGTTTTATTCAGAGGTAATTACTAATTTTAGATACAATTCAGCAGGTAGAACTGAGGTATCAAACAGTGAGGCAGATGAATTGATGTATTATGTGTAGGTGAACAAAAGTTTATGATAATTTAGGACTCGCTTATACAAACATTCGATGACAAAGCGCAATAATGTTACAAAAAAGAAGTGTTTTCTGTTTTTTTGTTTTCTGTGAACGAGCAAAGACTTATATCACCTGATTAAAAGTGCATGATAACTGCATGAATCGTATATGATTTGATAGCAACTGTATCAAAAGTACAATGTAACTGCATGCATTGTACATGATTTGATAGAAACTTTATTAAAGTACATGATAACTGCATGATAACTGCATGCATTGTACATGATTTGATAGAAACTGTATTAAAGTACATGATAACTGCATGAATCGTATATGATTTGATAGAAACTGTTTAAAAGTACATGATAACTGCATGCATTGTACATGATTTGATAGAAACTGTATTAAAGTACATGATAACTGCATGATAACTGCATGAATCGTACTTGATTTGATAGAAACTGTATTAAAGTACATGATAACTGCATGATAACTGCATGCATTGATTGATAGAAACTGTATTAAAGTACATAATAACTACATGATAACTGCATGCATTGTACCTGATTTGATAGAAACTGTATTAAAGTACATGATAACTGCATGATAACTGCATGCATTGTACCTGATTTGATAGAAACTGTATTAAAGTACATGATAACTGCATGAATCGTTTATGAATTGTATATGATTCGATAGAAACTGTATTAAAAGTACATGATAACTGCACGATAACTGCATGCATTGTACCTGATTTGATAGAAACTGTATTAAAGTACATGATAACTGCAAGAATCGTTTATGAATTGTATATGATTTGAAAGGAACTGTATTAAAAGTACATAATAACTGCATGATTCGTACATGATTTAATAGAAACTGTATTATCAATTTGCTGATTTTTGACAGTTATAGGGTTTGGAGCAATAGGTCACACACCTTTGCATAATCACAATTATTTATACTTAATAATAACAGTTGAGAAAAAAATTCTGAAAATGAATTTAACAAATTGGCATATCCGTTTAGTTCTACACAACAGAAGAAAACGTTTTTGTGAATCGGTCAGTATTTCATATTTTAGTAGAAATCGTTTTCAGTAAAATAAATCAGGAATATTGGCGTTTCTTATTCATAATGAAAGAAAAAATAATGAAAAGAACTAATGCCACAAACACAACCCCTATAATCCCCCAGACACTTCAAATCTGTTTGCCAAATACGGTCAAATTAGACAAAGCTAGAGACAAAAACCAACTTTACAAAAGAACTTTTCCATCTAAAGGAAATAGCGTGTCTTTCGGCGTAGCTGTCTAAAACAACATTTAATCGACTCAAAGATCAGTTATAATACTAATGAATAAATACTGACGTCTTATTAATCTGGAAAAAGTTGAGAAAATTCGGTTGGCCTGAAATCGAATTTGGAACCAAATGTACTTTTTCTAAAAGATGTGATTAGTAAATCTTGACGGGAACGAGCAAAAAAATTAACACGACTTACAGAACGCACTTCATCTTGTGTATATCATGTGCCCGGTCAATAAATAATAAATACCACAAATGTATAATTGTGTTTGTTGGGGTGTGCATAACACAACAACCTTGCTTAGATGTTTTGGCGACTGACCTTCAATGGCCAACAATCCTAAACTGCGCAAGTAAAAGTTACTTGACAATTTGGCCACTTTAGATTCCATTGAAGAGAAGTTAAATATGATTGGCTAACGTCATGAATGATGCAAAAATGAAAATTGTGGAAAATCTGTAAATATAAGTCAAGGATGATTATCAAATTAAATGTTTTGTAACATAGTACACGCGAAAAAGTATTATGACCTAATCTCGAACAGAATTTAATTTAGCAGAAACATGTTAGATTATGAGGGTACGTTCAGCGTTATCTATGTCACCAATACAAATTTCACCATCGTTGAATGTTGTCTCTTATAACAATATGATAGGCACGACCACAGACCTTGACGCACAATGCTCGAGATTCTACTTTTAAAATATAACATCTGAATGAAAAGTCATGTGCTATACATGACGCTTTATATTGTTCGGTGACGTAAGTGTTCATGAATCTAAAAGTCATGTGCTATACATGACGCTTTACATAGTTCATTGACGTAAGTGTTCATTAGTCATGTGCTATACATGACGCTTTATATTGTTCAGTGACGTGAGTGTTAATAAGTCATGTGCTATACATGACGCTTTATATTGTTCAGTGACGTGAGTGTTCATAAATCATGTGCTATACATGACGCTTTATATTGTTCATTGACGTAAATGTTCATTAGTCATGTGCTATACATAACGCTTTATATTGTTCAGTGACGTAAGTGTTCATTAGTCATGTGCTATACATGACGCTTTATATTGTTCAGTGACGTGAGTGTTCATAAGTCATGTGCTATACATGACGCTTTATATTGTTCAGTGTCGTAAGTGTTCATAAGTCTTGTGCAATACATGAAGCTTTATATTGTTCAGTGACGTAAGTGTTCATAAGTCTTGTGCTATACATGAAGCTTTATATTGTTCAGTGACGTAAGTGTTCATAAGTCTTGTGCTATACATCAAGCTTTATATTGTTCAGTGACGTAAGTGTTCATAAGTCATGTCCTATACATGAAGCTTTATATTGTTCAGTGACGTAAGTGTTCATAAGTCTTGTGCTATACACGAAGCTTTATATTGTTTAGTGACGTAACTGTTCATAAGCCATGTGTTATACATGAGGCTTTATATTTGTTCAGTGACGTAAGTGTTCATAGATCATGTCCTATACATGAAGCTTTATATTGTTCAGTGACGTAAGTGTTCATAAGTCATGTCCTATACATGAAGCTTTATATTGTTCAGTGACGTGAGTGTTCATAAGTCTTGTGCTATACATGACGCTTTATATTGTTCAATGAAGTAAGTGTTCATAAGTCGTGTGCTATACATGACGCTTTATATTGTTCAGTGACGTAAGTGTTCATAAGTCTTGTGCTATACATGAAGCTTTATATTGTTCAGTGACGTGCATAGATATTTGAAAGATGATAAGAAAAAAAGTCATACTTTCATTTGATTAGTTGTACGAGGCTTGTTCGGAAATTACTGAGACAATGTACGTTTTTAAAGAAAAACTTAACGCATTTATATAAAATTTTGCATAAACATAAATTAACCTTCAATAAATTGAATGGCTTAAATAAATTTTTCACTTGTTGCACATTAAAACTTTATATCATGTGGAAACAGAAGGACGTGTGATTACCCGGAGCACGCCGTAAAAATTGGTAAGTTCAGATCATTCGTTCTAGGATAGAAGCCTAAACAATTTTGAAATGGTGGGAAAACGTCATTTAAAATAACGCCATATACACTATGTTATTCTGTCGTTATTACGGTTAAATTTCATTACGTTCACGTCATAAAATAAACAAGTTCTGACCATTTATCAGAAGACTGTGTTATCAAAGACACAGTGTCCAAACGGATAACGACGTAAAGGCGGAGCAGCAAGTTTACATTAAATTTTGCGTAGTACTTGGAAAAACCCCTGTGGAAACAAAAAAGTATGTTAGAAATGACACAGAGTAGAAGAGGTGTGTCCCGGGCACTCGTTTATCGGTGGCACGGTCGGACTGTGAAAGATTCATCAGCTCCGTACAACACAAAAGGTGGCGAGAGACCGACGATCATCAACGATTCACTGACGTCCGAAGTCGCTACCGCCCTAGGAAATGATGCTCGCCTGACAGGGCGAGATATTGCGCATAAGTTTGACATCGGTGTCGCTACAGCACACAAGATACTAACTGAAAAGTTAAACATGGAACGTTTATGTGCACGCTGGGTTCCCAGACTACTCACGGAAAACGACCAACAACGGAGAGTTGCAGCATCTGAGGCTTTATTGAAGCGATGGAAAGCCGGTGGTGAAAGGTTCTTGAATAGAATAATTACTTGCAATGAAACTCTTCTTTTACGATCCAGAAACAAAGCAACAATCAAGTGTTTGGGCTGTTAGGGGAACAGCTCCCCTGAAGGAGGCGAGAGTCTGCAAGTCAGCCGGAAAGCACATGTGTATCATATTCATTGACCGAAGCGTCATTCTCCCGACACACTTCGCTCCCGACGAGCAAACGGTGAATTCAGCATATTACTCAAAGGTAAGAAAATATTTTATTTTGTTATGCGTTAATAAAAATATTTCAAAAATATAAATTATAATTATTTCCCGCCCCATGTCGTAAATTTTATTTCATGAAAAAAGCAATTCCGTCGCACCATTGTTTCAGGTTACAAGTCGTGCATCATCCAGGCGATCCGTAAAGAGCGACCGGAACTGTCAGTTAACCTTGAGAATGTACTGTTTCACCAGGACAACGCACCTGCGCACACGGCAGCGAAGACACAGCTAGAGATCGAATTGCTTGGTGTTTGACCAGATACGTCATGCACATTATAGCCCCGATTTTGCACCGAAGGACTTTGCCGTATTTTCACATGTTAAAGCCCAGTTGAGGGGTATAAAATTTAATAAATTCAGTGAACTGAAGTCTGCCACACTAAATGCAGTGAGGAAATTAGACACTGAGTGGTTTAAAACTGTGTACGACAAATGGGTGCAGCGACGTATGAAGTGCGTTCAATTGAATGGTGTTTACTTTGAAAAGGAATGACATGCATCATTGTAAACGTGCACTAACGTCGATAAGACGTCACGTATTTGACGCCGTCGTGCTCCGGACCGTGCGAGGTGGTGTATATCCGACGGGCTCTGACACTGATTTAGAAGAACCAGCGACTTGGTATTTTGCATGTATAAAGTAATGTAAGTAAATGTAATCAGTGATTTAATATTTACTTTGTTAGTGCTCTTGTTCTTATACTATAAACGTTGCCTCAATAATTTCCGAACAGCCCTCGTCGAAGAAATACTGGAAAATAAATTCTTGTTTCCTCTTATATCTTTAATGTAATACATGTTGCATGTATCTAAGTAAAATTTCCATCGTGCGTTGCCAAAGTCGTGTAAATGATGAGTTTTTAAATATGTTTGTAAAACTGATTTAGTCCAACTTTATTACCATAGTAAGTATTAAACAAAGAGTTAATTTGTCATAGTAATACAAGAAGTGCACGCAGCGAGGCAAGTCTTAATCATTAGTGCATTATTTGGTATGCCATTTACATATCAAATTAAAGATCCCTGTACCTTGAAACTGAGACAAAAGAAGTTGATGAAAGAATGTTCAAGTCTTAACTAAGATCATTCCATCTGGTATACTCATGCTTTAAATCATGAATCAGATTGTGTTTTTTAAACATACCATTTTCCCCTTCCCAACTTTATCTTGTTGTAATATTTACAATTCATGAATTACCCTAACGCAGACGTACGTTAATGAACCAGGAAATTAACTCTGCGATCCGATATCAAATTGTATTTTAAGTGTTTCATCGTTAGTTCAATATTTTCTTTTATAGTTAGCCCTCTGGAGCATCATTGATCGATTTAGAACTATAGATTATCCGGGTGTTCAACATTGAAACTGAAAAAAGACAGATAAACCTTATCTGCAGATGAATTCATAAGATATACCAATAAATACGCTCGGTACACAGTAAGCCATCAATAGGATGCTATTGTTTAATTGAAAAAAGACCAACTTAATATTTCGTTAATGACAAAGAAATCATTATGATATCGGCTTAAAAGTGTCACTCTTGTTACTCAGAGAAATAAGGCCCTAGCACATTATCCGAGTAAGCATCGCGCTACAGAAAAGGCCGGTCTATTTTTCAAATAAATTAATGTTACGTACACCATATTAGATTCACAAAACAAGAGGGACATGGTGGCCCTAAATCGCTCACCTGAGTCTCATTGCTCATGTTAAAGTACTCTCCTGCGCATCGGTCGAATGTTTCACTTTCTTACCTCTGCTAAAATTCAGTTTTCTGAACGATATTTTTATTTTTTAGACAATGAAATCCACAGATACTTTTAAGCCAATCAGTGACTAGCTTACAACGAAATGTCCATACATACAATTGACAACCCAAATTGGAAACAAACATTGCATTTCTGCATGCTACTTATGTATTTCACTTTTCAAAATGATTTTTAATATCTATACGTAAATAAACCAGTAAAACTATCAAAAAGGTTAAAATCATGATGGTATGGTTGTTTTTAGACGTTTAATTGCTGTATTAAGATGTTTACGTAAACGCATAGTTGAAATGTGTTTACAAAATTGTCAGAAAACACCCGTCTATTTATAATTTTTGGAAGCACATGATCGTTTAAACCAATGAAAAATGGTTTAAAGATTTTTCGGATTTGGGGATATTGGTGCACTTTCATTGGTTGCTTAAAAGTTCATTGTAAAGGTCAATATCATAAATCTACTCTTATTAAAGCAGCGGTGTGAAGTAACGGTAGTGTATTCATTTAGCTGCTGGGGGAGCGTAATGTTAAAGTATCATTACTGGTTGTTACGGGTGTTCGTTGTTCGCAAATTTGAATAAGTTTGCAGTAAGTTTGAAGACCTGGATGTTGGGTTCTGCACATCGTGTCATAGTGGTGATCATTTGTGCAAAGTAATTAAAAAACTTTCGTAAGCCAAGTTAGTAAGTTATAGAGCAGACGTGAAATGTGGATATTTGACCTTTAACTGTGACCTTGACCTTGTGGGTAGCAACCCAATTATTGCGCTCTGCACATCGTCTCATAATGGTGATCACTTGTGCCAAGTTATGTCAAAATTTTTTCAGCGGTTTAAGTTATGGTGAGGACACAAAATGTAGACTTATAACACTTGACCTTTAAGTGTGACCTTGACCTTGTGGGTAGCAACCCAATTATTGTGCTCTGCACATCGTCTCATAATGGTGATCACTTGTGCCAATGTATTTCAAAAAAAAATCAGCGGTTTAAAGGTTATGGAGGACACGAAATGTAGACTTTTTAACACTTGACCATTAAGTGTGACCTTGACCTTGGGGGTAGCAACCCAATAATTGCGCTCTGCACATCGTCTCATAATGGTGATCACTTGTACCAAGGTATTTCAAAAACTTTTCAGCAGTTTGAAAGTTATAGAGCGGAAACGAAAGTGTTACGGACGGACTGACGGACGGACAAACGGACTGACGAACGGACCGACAGACGGAGGCCATTCCTATTATCCCCTTCCTGCTTTGCGAAAAGGAATTTATAATTTTTTTTTCTCCTCAATAAGGGCAATAACCCTGTGAAGTTTGAATGCATTGGGTCAACTGGTACTCAAGTTATTGAAAGGAAACGAAGTGTGACAGACAGACAGACAGACAGACACCCATGGACAGGGCAAAAACAATATGTCTCCATCAGAAGGGCGGGGTTGGGGAGGAGATATAACAATGAACAAATAAAGGTCTAGCCCTTGGTGTTTCAGAGCTGCAGATTTTTTAAGTTTTTTTTTATAAGTCCTTGTGTAAAATTAAATGACTCCCCCACCCCCGGGTGGGGAAAGTTTTGACCCCAGGGTCATGGTTTGAACAAATTTGGTAAAGGTCCACTGGGCAATTCTGCAAACCAAATATCTAAACTCTAGGCCTTGTGGTTTCTGACAAGAAGATTTTTAAACTTTTTCCTATATAACTCTATGTAAAAGATGTGACCCCTGGGGCGGGGCCTTTTTTTGACACAGGGTCTATGATTTAAACAAATTTGATAAAGATCCACTAGACAATGTTGTACACCACATATCTTAACTCTACGCCTTGTGGTGTCTGAAAAGAAGATTTTTAAAGTTTTTCCTATATAACTCTAGGTAAAACACTGGGGCAGGGCCATTTTTGATCCACGGGCAATAATTTCACCAAACTTGGTAGAGGTCCTCTAGACAATGCTACATACAAAATATCTAAGCTCTTTGCCTTTTGGTTTCTGATGTGAAGACTTTTTAAACTTCTTCCTATATAACTCTATGTAAACAAGTGACCCCGGGGCAGGGCCTATTTTGACCCAGTGGCTATTATTTGAACAAACTTAGTAGAGGTTCACTAGAAAATGCTTCACACCAAGTATCTTAACTCTAGGCTTTGCGGTTTTTGACAAGAAGATTTTTTAAAGTTTTCCTTATATAACTCTATGTAAAACATGTGACCCCTGGGGCGGGGCCATTTTTGACCCAGGGGCCATGATTTGAATACACTTGGAAGAGGTCCACTAGACAATGCTGCACACCAAATATCTAAACTCTAGGCCTATGGTGTTTCTGACAAGAAGATTTTTAAGTTTTCCCTTTATAAATCTTTGTAAAATCAACTGTCCCCTGGGGTGGGGTCAGTTTTGACCCTAGGGTCATAATTTGAATAAACTTGGTAGAGGTCCACTAGATAATGCTTCATACCAAATATCTAAGCTCCAGGCCTTGAGGTTTCGGAGAATAGGATTTTCAAAGATCCAACTTTTAAAATCTAATTTTAGCTCCACTGAACCAGAAATACAATGGACCAGAACCATTTGAACAATCTTGGTAGAGCTTCATCCAAGGAACATTCTAGGCAAGTTTCATTAAATTTGGCCCAATGGTTTCAGAGAAGATGTCGTTTGAATGAAAAGTTGACGACGGACGGACGGACGACGGACAAAGACTGATCAGAAAAGCTCACCCTGAGCACTTTGTGCTCATGTGAGCTAAAAACTGATAATGTACACCATGTTTCCATGTCTCCAATAAATTTATATAATGTACACCATGTTAGAGTCTCCAACAAATTGATAAAATGTACACTATGCCATACGCTCCCTCAGCAGCTAAGTGAATACACTACCGTTACTTCACACCGCTACTTTAATAAGAGTAGATTTATGATATTGACCTACAAAATGAACTTTTAAACAACCGATGAAAGTGCACCAATATCCCCAAAACCGAAAAATCTTTAAACTATTTTTCATTGGTTTAAACGATCATGTGATTCCAAAATTTATAAATAGACGGGTGTTTTCTGACAATTTTGTAAACACATTTCAACTACGCGTTTACGTAAACATCTTCATACAGAAATTAAACGTCTAAAAACATTTATACCATCATGATTTTAACCTTTTTGATAGTTTTACTGGTTTATTTACGTATACATATTAAAAAAAAAACACTTTGAAAAATGTGAAATACATAAGTAACATGCAGACATGCATTGTTTGTTTACATTTTGGTTTGTCAATTGTATGTATGGACATTTCGTTGTAAGCTAGTCACTGATTGGCTGAAAAGTAACTGTTGATTTCCCTGTCTAAAAATAAAAATATCGTTCTGAAAATTGAATTTTAGCAGAGGTAAGAAAGTGAAACATTCAACCGATGCGCAGGAGAGTAACTATGCCAGAGTGTACACCATGTTGGAGTCTTCCACAAATTGATTTAATGTATACAATGTTAGTGTCTCCAACAAATTGATATAGTGTACACAATGTTGGAGTCTAAAACGAACTGATATAATGTACAACTTGCTGGAGTTACCAAAAAACTGATATTATATACACCATATTAGAATCTCCAACAAACTCACATAATGTACAACATGTGGGATTTCCAACAAATTGATAAAATGTACACCATGACGGAATCACCAACAAACTGATAAAATGCACACTATGCCGGAGTGTACACCATGTTGGAGTCTCCAACAAATTGATAAAATGTACACCAAGTGGGAGTCTCCTACAAATTGATAAAATGAACACCATGGAGGAATCACCAACAAATTGATAAAATGTACATTATGCGTAGTGTAAACCATGTTGGGGTCTCCAAAAAATTGATATCATGTACACCATGTTGGTGTCTCCAACAAATTGATATAATGTACACTATGTTGGAGTCTCCAACAAACTGATATAATGTACACCATGTTGGAGTCTCCAACAAACTAATATAACGTACACCATATTTGAGTCTCCAACAAACTGATATAATGTACACCATGTGAGAGTTTCCAACAAACTGATATAATGTACACCATGTTGGAGTCTCCAACAAACTGATATAATGTACATCATGTTGGAGTCTCCAACAAACTGATATAATGTACACCATGTTGGAATCTCCAACAAACTCATATAATGTACATCATGTTGGAGCCTCCAACAAATTGATACAATGTACACCATGTTAGAGTTTCCAATCAATTACATTGGAGACAAATATGGGGCAATATCTATTCTTCTTTTTGATCAATGAAAAGTAAACAATTTCAGTTTAAGTTTTTACACAATGTGATGTTATACGGAACACCGTGTCAAATCTGTAAACACAATAAACAATTGCACATTCGTTTTGGGAATGCAAAGATATATATACTTAATCTGGAATGAAATTCAAAAGTCGATTTAATATTTGATGCAACAGAGGAAAATAGGATAAAATATTCCTTCAAGGATATAGTTATTGGTACTTCCAATTACTCCATAATTAACACTATAATATACGAGACAAATTGGCAGATATGGAAATTTCGTAATAGTCATAAACACCACCCTACTAAAATTACCGTAATTAAACCTTACATATATACTATTTTGTACAAAGCAAGTCACAATATATAGTATTATAAGTCTTTACAAGCACAGGATATACTGGATACACTATGAAAATATAATCTCTTAGAACTCAACTACGATCATCTATTTTAGAAATAGTTAAAGTATCGTAAATAGAGCTAAAAAGGGAAAATACTAAAAAGAGAACACCAAAACAATTTTAAATCTTTTAAAAGGCATTTCCAGTGTGCATTATATTCACTTACACATTAGAAATAAAACCACGGATTCGAGAGTGTGTCTATAAGCTAAAAGCTTCCTACACAATCGAACTAAAATAAATTTGGTATAAACTAAATGAAACCACTGATTCATGTTGCATTTTTGTTGTCACATTTCAACATGTTGTCTATTTAAGTCTGCATCCCGCATGAGAAGTGGTCTCCAGTGGTAACGCGCTAAACTGGTAATCCAGGAGTCGCGGTTTCGCTCCCGGCTCCTCCACTAACAGTACTTTTTTTAAAAATCAAATCTAATGTTTAAGAAGTGTAAAAACTTGTTTTACGGCAACAAAGTCTTTTGGCTGAGACGTTAAACTGAGGTCCCACATATCAGTGCTGTATATTGAGCATGAAAAAGAACCAGATGCTTTCTTGCCTCGCACTATCCCCAACAACCTAAAATAACTAACCTCTCTATGAGTCGTCGGTCAAATGGTCAAAAGGTACTGACGACAAACAAAACTTAGATAAAGCAATACAGATTTGATATACTGTAGCAAGCTCGCATCGCCTGCTGGCATTATATGCGTTTTCTGAATTCTGGGAATTGATCAAATTGTTGAAGTTCTAAACATTTATCAGATCTAATGTTTATATCAAATGATTTTAGAAGTGTGAAAACATGTTTCTATAGCAAAAACAGTTGCAAAAATGCTAACGTCTGAATAGTAAAGTCTGTGTTTTTACATACAGAAAATTAATTTCAATTTTATTGCTCTCGTTTTTAAAAATATGCAACATTTTATTTAAATTACAATCAATTTCTCTGTTAAGTTTAAGACACTTTTTTACTAAAAACACAAACATATTTTTGCCAATGTTACGATCAGCTGCAATACATTGAATGCAGGTTTCTTTATTTTTTAACACTCGCTAATAAACAGAGAAATCAAATGATTGCACATTTTTAAAACTAAGGCCACAAATAGAGCCGCAAATAGGATCACAGGGCCGCAGAATAAGGATGTCAGAAAATCCCCGGTTCCAGACGCTCTGCTGCATATTCATTTTCAATAGACGCTCTGTCGCATTTTGAAAACTCGCCGCTATACTGAGTGATGCCCTAAGGAGCATAGTCCAAACATCATGGTATATGAAGAAAATGTAACGCTCATACAAAAATATTGTACGGTTACATGTCAAAATCTATCGAATGTTTTGTTCTACGACAAATAGGTGAAATGTAATATTTTTCCCATTCATTTTCAAATTTTGTGCTTTATTTGTTCAGTTCAGGTACTGTATTATAGACCAGTCAAACACAGCAGAAGTCAAATGACGTCAGAGATGTTTTATAGTTTCAGAACAAATGTGCATTACCTAATGGATTCTGTATAAACAAGCATAGGAAATGATTTAAAATCAAATGAGTGATTATCATGCAGATTTAGATGCATAATCCTTGAAAGTAATACTGTAACACTGGATAAAACATACAGCAGCCATTGAAGTAACAATATTACTAAAACATTATGTTTCAAGTAATGGAATGATTAAAATAAATACAGTGTTTAATTTTATGCTACATATAAACTATACAGTTAACTAAACATACCTTATCCAAAGACATTTTGACTTTTACCTTACTATTCCAATCCTTAAGGAGTTCTTTTTGATTCGAGGTGAGCGACCTAAGTCCATCGATCCACATGTAAACAAATCCATTAAACTTTGTTCCGTCAATTTGAAGACAAATATACTGTTTGCTTACGTAATAGCCTTACTTAATTTCGCCGTTATGAACTGTTCATGTACGAAATCATAAATCAAAGCCATAAACACTGACATAGCTACCAACCAATAGCGTCCTCTAGTTAAATGGCTTTCTCTTGTAATGTTGTAATTTATGCTTTCTGAAAGTAATTTCATACGACAAAGATAAGATAATGCAAGGAAATTAAAAGCTCAAGTAATCGGACTACTAAGGAAATTAACGTTATATGCAGGTATCATGTTATACTAACAGCCTTTGTTCTGGTGATTTGGGTCCTCTGTTGGCAACATAGCTATAGTCTGGAAATTACGCAGCGTCTAAATAGCTTCTAATGTAGAACTAACCAATAAGCGCTCTTAACAGTGTGTATATTTAGGTATACAATACACAGATTTTCTACAGATATACAATGGTTTCATAATTTATGCAAACTACAACATTTTTCAGAACATAATGTACACGTCAAGTCGGCTTTTTGTCTGTGCACACGTAGACTCTACTCCACTAATATCACTTATTGTCATTTTCGGATGAGACGTTAAACCGAGGATCTAAGTATCGGTGTTGTACGCTAAACATGCAAAAAAACCAGATGTGTCTCTGGAATGGAGTACTTTTTGTATCTTGCACTATCCCCTAAAACATAAAATAACTAATCTCCGCTGCGTCGGTCAAATGGGCAACCGGTACCGACGATAAATAAACTCAAATGGATAAAGACATTCATTAGGGTCAGATCAGTGGTCCAGTGGTAACGCTTTGGACTGGTAATCCAGCGGTTGCGAGTACGAACCCTGCTCCTCCACTAAGACTATTAATTTTCTTTCAGATGAGACGTGAAAACGAGGTCCCATGTATCAGTGTTATACACTTAGCATGTAAAAGAACAAGGGATTTCCCTGGAATGGGGTGCTTTTGTATCTTTAACTATCGCCCACATAAAATAACTAACCAATGCATGGGGCATCGTTCATATGGGCAACCGGTACCGACGGTAAATAAACTCGTTGCACAGAAAAAAGATTTAAAGTGGCTTACTCTGAATTCTAGAATAGTCTATTTTCTTGAAAATCATGTAAACTTGAATGTCATTGGATGAATATCCAGTTCTCAAGGTGTCATTCAAATGTAAGTCTCCATAAATAGAGAGTTTTTTTAACTATTTGGTTGATACTCGTAACGAACACTTTTTAAGTGTCCAAATGCCTAAAGAAAATAATTAAAAATCATGTTTTTCTTAAATAATCAATTATATTCCATTTCATAGTGAACGAACCAACCAAAATGTGTAGTATATCATCGGTTATTTATAGGGTATGTCTCTTAAACTAATCATTATTGGTGGTGTTTTCAATCACCAAACACTATAAGTAATAGAATTCAAGGATATAACACTGACAAGAATAAGGTCAACTAATGGAGTGTTACGAATGAATTCACTCAAATTATCCTTCTTTTAAGTTATAAGCAATTCTTTGATTGATACTAGAGTTATAACCCTTGCAAAAATTAATTTAATTATAATATAAATAAAAAACGTGTCATCATAAAACTGGTAAGAAAAGTTATAGTTGTGTTACTCAGTGCTTATCTTGACAACCATACAACTATCTTCTAAGTTTCAAAGTAGTGTCATAAATGCAAAGTATGTACCGGTTCAACAATATTTACATCAAACGTTAATATTGAGAAATAAGAAAAGGACAAATCCTCTGCGAATAGACAGTAATGGCTGTTCCGTTCTACAATTATCAATGCCATCTAACTACTCTTAGAATTTCAAATGCATGTTTGACGATTACAGAATTGTGCTCGGAACAAATTGTTTAGTAAAATATTAACAAAATGCAATAACTGTTAAAAAAAATAGTCATTTTAATTTGCACTGCACATCCTCCACAAAGCCATCTGTCATCAAAGTTATATGTTAATAAATAACACACACACACACACACACACACACACACGCATGTAAATATTTTAAAACTAATTCAGAATAACACCAATAAGAAATAACAACACTTGAAAGGAAAAAATGGATTCATTGCGATAAACTGATGCTCACTGCCTTGTTAGAGAACACTAAACCTTGGCTATATCAGAATTCATCTAAATTAGTAATGAACAACTTCATCTTCGATTAGGAAAAGAAAGATGGCAATTGTTACCAGTTGTCACATACGTTGAGAACACGATATTCTGCGCAAAATATCAACCGTGTACTAGTATGCCAATCGTCTAAATAAATATGTCAATACGTTTACAAGAAAAAACGACCTCAAAATTAATACTATAATACATATCATTTTAAAGGTAACATATCTTTTCTGTCAGCGGAGAATATAAAGTCTCATATTGAAAATTCCTGAACTTCTTTGATTGTTAAACTGTCATATTTCAGATTAACTGTCTGATTCACAGCTGTTTTATTTATCAAACAGACGAGTATCGAATCCAATTTCGATTTTGTGGCAGAGCTTTCGAATTAATTCAGTTTAATTCTTACAAAGATTGGTTTATTTTGTGAGAAACCGCTATAGCACTTATAACGCAAGATAAAGGTCTCCTAAAAATATAAGCACAGAAATAAGGCTCCGAAACTATCATTTTTTAAACTTCGAAAGGATGTATCAGAAGCCTTTTCTTACGAGAATGCAAAAGTTTTGTTTTTTTTCGGCCTGGCGTAGATCTTAATCTGTAAGACCATCTATCGCACCAGACGGTTCAAACTCATTAACATGATAAATTTTACCAATACAACATGTAGTTTGTACCTTACCAGTTAAGATTATGTCAAGCACTAACCTACAGCAATATGTAATCTCTTATTTAATAACTCTTAGTTAATGCCCGCCACATATATTTCTCCTCAATAATAATAATAATGTAATATCTGACTTTTAGAGCCCTAAAAGTTTGCATGAATTTGTAACATAAATAAATGTCCTATATTTCAGACGTTATTTCTGTCAGTTTTACTAAGTTGGCTGAATGGATACTATGAATAAGAAAACGAAACAAGCTGAAACAAGTTTGATAAACTTTTGACAGTTTCTACATTATTTCCTACACATCACTTGTGATTTCAAGTTTTTCTCGCAGACTTAAATGCCTAAACGACAAGAACTTATGAACTGAACTGCGAAATTAGAAGACGAGAGAATACAGCAAGTAGATATAGAAATAGATGGTAATGTATCATCTCTCAGGATTCAAAAAAGTCATATACATAAGATTTCTTTATGAACAATATGTTTGATTTTGAATACATTTTTCAGGAAAAACAATATAGTTTACAAAGAAATGTGTTTCAATTTCAGTACATTTCAGCTGCATCTCTTTTCTGGAATACTTTCCTGCAATATTTAGGAACAATTGATTCAGGAACAACTCCTGAGATGTTGTCAGAAGTAATAAGGGACAATCTCTCTGTGATGTCTAACTAAGATCATTTGTAATCTATCAAACTTTCTAAGAATGTTTAAATAATGTTCGTTTCAGGTTACAGTTAAAAAGAGATTGCGTACATACATTATTTTCCATTGTAAAAGTTCACTGAAGAAACGGAAGTCAACTATTAAGACAATGAGTATTTATTAGTCTCTTGACGTTTTTTATGTTGTTTGCTAAGAACAAAATGCTTCATGATACTCCATTCCAAATTTGTTTAGCACTACTACCTTATCGTTGAAAATTTAGAGTGTTCCCTACGTATTCCCACTACCAAAATATTAAGTGGAAAGGTAAAAAAAATGCGTCGCAAATTTTACGACAGCAAAATTCTGAGAGAGTGCAGAATTTGTTCATGAATAATTTCTGCGTAATATATACCAAAATAGCTTAAACCACCTAAAGAACTAATCTAAAACTATAAAATATACCTTATTTGGAAAACTTAATTTGTTAACGTCTACATATCTCACAAGAGACGTTGCAGCACCATATGTGTTCAATAGTGTACATAAGTTTTTCCAGGGCTCAATATATTGTATAAACAATTAGAGACATAAATAAATGCAATAAATTCCATAAACTACTTTCTGAGAATTAGAGTTGAATAGACGAATACCATTTATATAAAACACAAGAAGAATTACAAAAATAGTTGAAGGCTCAATGTGAGTTATTGTGTTCAAAATCCTTGGTCAAAAGTGACTCCGCCCGTGGGGGGTTATAGAAATATACAGACATATCTCAATAACTTTGAATAACTTTGGAAGAAAACTCCAAGTCTACAAACTTAGTTTGGCCACAACTTTGCATTTCATCTTGACCCTCTCTTGGATGAGTAAGCTGTATATTAGTACAATGTCACTGGTCTTGTTGTCAGTGGTACTAAGATGAGCGATCCAGGGTAAACAGGTCAACGTGGCCTTTTTTAAAATTGAAATTAATTTTTTTAAATTAATTTTTAACTTACCATTTTATGGAAGACTGTGTAGGAGTTTCTGCTACAATATTTGTCCTTGCGCCATGTAAGTTCTACGAAACCAAACTAAGGGATGGTTTCTAATCCATGAAAAGATTACAACTGACTACCCGAATAACACTGTTAGGTTGTATGATTTAACATTACCAAATTTCTGGATAATGAACTTCAGTATAATAACAAAACTGACAGGTGAACACATTTTAATGTGGATAAAATTTTGCATGTATTGAATGCCCACACAGACATATTTCCGCTACAGTCCCATAAAGAAAAGTACGCCTATCTTTTGGTAAAATATCAGTTACAGACATCCGTCGTACCGTGATTCAACCAAGCCCCTATGTACAGCAATCAATCGCCCCACGATTTATCGTTACACCCTTAGTGAGTGAACACTGGCTTAACGTCCCTTTTCAACAATTAAGGTCATATCGGGATAAGCTGATCGAAGATCGAACTTCGATCTCTTGATTCTAAGTCAGACGTATTAACCACGAGTCCACTGATGACGGACAATAAAAAATAAAAACAACAAATAGGAGTAACAAGTAACGTACCTGTGAATGCGATTTTTCAGCACAAAATCGGAGGAGAGTCGTCTTGGAATTAATTGTCCCTTACACTTGATAAAATTCATTGTCATTCTGATATTTGCGTTACCTTAGAAAATACAGCTTATTTTTGAAATGAGTGTATATAACTGTATAAGGGTAATAATCGGGTTCGTTAAAATCGATACATTATTATCGCTCACCATGCCGACTAAGAACACTTAATCAATAGGAGACCTGTATAGAAACATGTTAATTTCTTCCAAGAAATAAGTAGCTGTAGTTGACAGAATAATATGGACAGTGTTATTGAAATATACTTTGATGATTTAATGTAAATGTATAATTACGGTCGCACAGTAATATATATATATATATATATATATATATATATATATATATATATATATATATATATATATAAGCAAGATAACACTTATGTTATCCAATATAGTTACACTTAATGTTATAACTTTTTATTCTTTTGACAACGTTAGCAATTCTCGACAAAATGACGTTAGTTTCACGGTATTTTCCAGAGATGGTTGAACTCATGTGAACTGGCATTTGATCCCCTTTTATCTCATGACCAATAATGTATATATCTTTTGAAGCAATTATGATCAGAAACCTGAAGGGGGAATAAATTATTCAATCTTACCAGTATTTTTGACACGTTTCCTGAATTTCAAGACAGACTGTCTGAAACAAGTGCCGAAAATGTTGACAAAATCCGTGAGAAACACATTTAACAAGAGATGTTTGTAAAACGCTTAAGCCTACAGCCCTTAGATTTGTTGCGGAGGTTGGATGTATGCCCTCTTAATGGCAACCAAAAAGTTACATGGACTTTTAAATGTGATCTGGACCTCTGAAATACTGACCTCAGAATCAATTACGGCCATCTACCTGTCATAACCTGCCTCCGAACCAAATCTGAGGACTGTAGGCAGTTTTCTTCAGTTATTGATTGGGGAAACTTTTTGTGGTCAAGAACGCAGTGACCTTGACCTTTGACATACTGACATAAAAATCAATATTTGTCATCTACTGGAATGGCCAACCTCCCCACAAAATCTCAGAACTGTACACTTAAGCGTTTTCAAGTTATTGATCTGACAAGGCCTGGTCAATGGACAGACTGGCCGACCGACCGACATCTGTAAAGCAATATACTCCCACGTTTTCGAAGCCGGGCATAATTATGAAACTTTGCGTTTACATGTTTGCCTTTTCCATGTAGCTAAATATGCATATTTTCAAAGATTATATTTCGGGACCACTTATTTTATTTGCTTAATAAAATAATGGAAACTAAACAATACCACAACCTGAGAAATTGTTATTTGAATAACACAATAGAAATATCTATTTTTGAGTTTTATTTATAACTTTTTGGCGACTGTATATATCCTTGACTAGTTATTTATCTGAAAGGAAATAGTTCTCGAACAAAGTTAATCAATGCTACAGGTTTACTGAATTAAGGAATGGTTTTAATTCAACATTTTTGCGGGCTCTTTTGAATATTTAATATCCTGAGGCGGAATTATCAGGTTTGACAATTATCAAATTAAAATGACGTCAATACAAGCGCACTTTAAGAAACTCAACTAGAGAACAAAATTGATTTGTTTAATACTGAGCAAAAACAAATACAGCATAAAGAATGCCTGTCAGATACTTAAGATGTTCTCCTGATGAGATCCTGCTCATTTTACAAACTAATGAACAAAAGGCTTGATTATTTAGAAACAAATTTGAACCATTGTATAAATTGACAAAAATACTCGTAAACATTCTCATCGAGAAAAGAATAATAAACCATCATTTGTTTGAAATTTAAAGCTTAAATGTTCATCGTTTCATTTCCCTATCCTATGATTTAACACTGAATTGGTCAGATATAAAAACTAACAAGTACAATCGAGCATGCATAACAGACAACAGACAAACAGTAATTCATAGTTGCATGAAACACAGTTAAGAGATGTTTTCGCATCCTTTTGGCGCACAAACCACTTGCAATGTAACAGTTTTGCGTTTTCATTCATTTATTTTTCACACACTGAGTGAAAAGAGAAAAAACTAAGTTGTGGTATTCTTTATTTTTTGTACCAATTAAAAACCATTATTAAGTGACTTTGTAATGAACTTACGGTATCAGTAGGAGATTTCACTAGCGGAAGATGTAAGACTCCCTGAGTGGTAAATCATACAACTTAAGACCAAGTAGATATTTATCGATCTAAAAGTCATCGCTGCACAAAAGATATTAGATCTCCCTCACTCAATTATATATTTAATAACATTTAAGTCAACACAATTTGATAGGTATATAAGTGAATAAGAATTACTTTATTCATGCTGTTTCCTTTATCTCGAGCTGTAACTGAATGTCAATATTTAATTTAGTCATTTCCGGTAGAGTCTAGTGTTTGTTAAATCATGAATTACGTCTTGCGTTTGTTTAATCACGGATATCATTTCAACTTCATATCGTTTCTTGTTGTGAGTTTATTGTAATTGGCTGAGACATGTTGGCATCCTACAGTAATATACATTCTGGCTTTATGGTGTCAAGCAGTCAATCACGTTCTGACAAGGTGGCGTCAAACAGTCATTTACATTCTGACAATGGGGTTTCCAGCAGTCATTCACATTCTAACTTGGTTGCGTCCAACAGTCATTTATATTTTGTAATGGTGGCTACAAGCAGTCATTCACATTCTGATTTTGGATCGTCCAGCAGTCATGAACATTCTGACTTGGGATTTTCCAGCACTCATTTACATTCTGGCAAGGTTGCTTCAAGCAGCCATTCACATTCTGAGGTGGTGGCATCCAACATTCATTCTCATTCTGACTTGGTGCCGTACAGCAGTCATTCATATTCTGACATGTGGACGTCCAGCAGGCATTTACATTCTGATATGAGGGCGTCCTGCAGACAATAACATTCTGACATAGAGGCGTCTAACAATTATTCACATTCTGACATGGTGGCGTCCAGCAGTTATTCACATTCTGGCTTGGGGAGTCCAGCAGTCATTCAAATTCTGATTGGATGGCGTCCAGCAATCAATCACATTCTGACATGGTGGCTTCCAGCAGTCATTTACATTCTGACATTCTGATGTTCAGCCGTCATTCACGTTCTGACTTGGTGGCGTCCAGCAGTCATTCACATTATGTTTTGGTGGCGTCTAGCCTTCAATCACATTCTGACATTGTGGATTCCAGCAGTCATTTACATTCTAACATGGGTGTTATCAGCAGTCATTCGCGTTCTGACATGGTGGCCTCCAGCAGTCATTTACGTACTGACATGGTGGCGTTCAGCATTCATTCACATTCTGGCTTGGGGAGTCCAGCAGTCATTCAGATTCTGCTTTGCTGGTTCAGTACGATATTTACACTATAAAACTAGTTAAAACGAGTAAGATGAAAGAAACTTAAACTTAAGACAATCTAAATATTAAAGCAAAGAATAAAGATTGCAACAGTTAAAATCATACAGACAATTCCAAAACTCGTGTCTGTCAAAATAGTAGTATAGATGGGACGCCCTTCTCGACTGTCCTCTAACTGTGACACAACCTTAATCTTAACCGATAGAGTGCACGCTATGCGTGACCTCAGAGGGTACATAAATATGTTTATCAGGGTTATCAATTACGTACGGAATCCTGATGGGGCCAATTAAAATGTCGCCGTCGCGATTTGAGGTAGACGCTCGACAACGCGATGCGACATCGCGAAAATGCGATACGACGCTCGACAATGCGAAGCGAAGCGCGACAATGTCAAACGAAATTTCGCGATTTCATTTCGTATTGTCGCGTTCTAAAAGCGCGAAATGTCGTATTGTTGCTTTGCATTGTCGTGCGTCGTATCACATTGTCGTGGTGTCGCGTCGCGTTGTCGCGATGTCGCGTCGCGTTGTCGTCCGTCGCATTCTGCATTTGTGTAGGCCTCGACGCACGACAATGCGATATGACGCTCGAAAATGCGAAGCGACGTGCGACAACGCGACGCGACATTTTCACAATATCGTATCGCATTGTCGTGCGTGGTGTGTGATCCTCTACCGCGACATTGAAAATGCTAAACGACACTAGACAACGCGACGCGACTCTCTAAAATGCGAAGCGACACTCGACAATGCGACGCGACATTTATTGGTATATCGTATCGCGTTGTCGTGCGTCTACCGGAAATTGGCAATTGTATATTCCGGCCATCGAATTAATTAAGAACAAATTCCACAAGAAAATGCAGCAATCACGGCCATGCTCTAAAAATACCATATGGCTATGGGGAGGGCCGGATAATACACAGGCACGTAAAATTTTGTCATCGCATCGTCAGACATCATATTGAATTGTAACATTTTAACCTGTCACCGGTAGACTCAAGACAACGCGATACGATATTCCAATGAATGTGGCGTCGCATTGTCTAATGTCGCTTCGCATTTTCGAGCGTCGCGTCGCATTGCCTTGTGTCGTTTGGCATTTTCGTGTGTCGCGGTAGAGGATCACACACCACGAGCGACAATGCGATACGACATTGTGAATATGTCGCGTCGCGTTGTCGCGCGTCGCTTCGCATTGTCGAGCGTCATATCGCATTGTCGTGCGTCGAGGCCTTCACAAATGCAGAACGCGACGAACGACAACGCGACGCGACACCTCGAAAATGCGAAGCGACATTAGACAATGCGAAGCGACAATGCGATATTTCGCGCTTTTATAGCGCGACAATACAAAACGAAACGCGATATTTCGTTTGACATTGTCGCGCGTCGCTTCGCATTGTCGAGCGTCGTATCGCATTTTCGCAATGTCGCGTCGCGTTGTCGAGCGTCCACCGGCGACATTTTAATTGGCCTCAACAGGATTCCGTAATTACGCCTTATCTGTGGGAGTGGAGTGATAGCATAATAAAAAATTTTTGCACGTGAAATGAAACGCAAGGATGTATAATGATTTTCACATTTGTAACCTTATCATCCTGCAGGCAATGCAAACCACATCATTTTTAAGTTCTTTTATCGGCGCGAATGTTTCCCCATTACGCAATTACTTCACACAGATAAGACGTAACTGATAAAACTAATAATGTTAATTATGTACGCTCGTGCACTTTAAGAGTCAAGGTTGTATCCTATGTTGATGACGATCGCGGCCGCCCGTACAAAGAGCGAAGAATAGCGTTCCATCTGAACTAATTTAAATACTTCTTATGTGTTAAGAGTTAGCAACACATTTTTAGTCTGTGGCAGTAAAGATCTCCAAATTTTTAATGAAATTACAATAATAAAAAAAGAATCCATACTTAATTCATTTAAAACTGATGTCCGGTCTTTTCCAGTTTTAGAAAAATATCCGTCCACGAGGAAAAAAAAGAACTACACTGACTGATACATTTTCCTGTATACAACTATACCTATCCTATCACACGTAAGCGACTCTATTCGTGTACATTCTATCAATTTCAAACTACTTCCATTCATATTAAACAGTCCCTTTCTGTTGCAAATGTTCCCGTAAGGCTCGAATGATAGAATCTTGCGATAAAAAAGTACTAGAAATCAAAACTATCCAATACCTTGAAATCAGATCTAATGATATTGTTACATGGCAATTGCTCTCGAGGGACTCAGCAAGAACAATTTTGTCGAAAAACTTGATTGAGTGTGAGAGAACTAAGTTTATAGAGAATTCCTAAGGCTACTAATGAAACTTTTTCAAACTGGTTGCTAGTTTTAATATTTCAACTTGTGTCTGAAACTGGCAAAAAAGTTTGTACTGAAGTGATGATTCTCCTTCCATCAATCAGTGTTAACAGGAACAGTAAGACCCAGTTATTAAGACCACTTTACTTATTTCAAAACCACGCAAAGATCAGCAATTTAAAATCAAATGTAAGGTAACGGCAACTTTCATTGATAGTGACGCAACTGAAGAAGTCTTGTAAGATAACACCAACTTTCACTGAAAGTGATGCAACTGAAGCACTCCCGTAAAGTAACAGCAACTATCTCTGTTAGTGATGCAACTGAAACACTGCCGCTAGGTAACAGCAACTATCTCTGATTGTGATGCAACAGAAGCAGTCTTGTTAGATAACACCATCTTTCACTGATAGTGATGCAACTGAAGCACTCATGTAAGGTATCGACAACTCACTCTGATAGTGATGCAACTGAGGCACTGCCGTTAGGTAACAGCAACTATCTCTGATAGTGATGCAACTGAAACACTCATGTAAGGTAACGGCAAATTATTCTGTAAGGTATGCAACTGAAGCACTCTCGTTTAGTAACAGAAACTATCTCTAATAGTGATGTAATTGAACCACTCAAGTAAGGTCACAGAAACTTTCTGTGTTAGTGACGCAACTGAAGCACTTATACCTTGTATAAAGTAACCCCCACTCTCTACTTTTCACTCACATAAATTTAAGTGGAAATATACAGGGTGTCCCAGAATAGACGTCCACTTAACAAATGCTAATAACTTTGTCTAAAATGCTTCAATATAGAAATAGTTGGTACCAAATTTAAGGTAACTGGTGTAAGAGTTTACTCATTACTAGAATGGCAACACGGGACGTAACGGTAACGTCTCATGATGTCATCAAAGACGACATTCATATTCAGGTTTTCAAATGGCTGGCGGTATTGATTTGTTAGGCTCTACTATGAAAATGGCAAATTTCGATCTACAGTGCAAAGGAAATTGATTAAAATGTATCCTTCAATAAAGTCACCTTCCAAAAAATCATTAGAGTGGTTCAATAATTTAAGCAGCATGGATAAGCTTCAGATCTGGGATAAATGGGTCATTATTTTACGATAAGAAGGGCGAGACTTGTACCGTTTCTGTTGAAAGACATTTGATAATACTACAGAATATGTTCATTTCAGTACTGATTAGAAAGGGAACAGTGATTATAAGTCTTTGGTTTCAACAAGCCTGCCCCCCCCCCCATACACACACACACACACACTGCAAAGAATGTCTTGATATCTATGGCCTCCATATTCGCCAGACCTTAGTCCTCTGGATTTAAGAAAATACATAGAAAAATAATGGCTGGTTTGTGGATGTCTCTGTCAGGAAGTTACTCCCTTTGAATATATATTATAGTAGTATATAACGTTTGGTCAATAAGCCGTCTCCCTGTGGTTACTGCCATTACCAAATAAAAGTCATTGGAGTTGTATTGTCTGAGAAAGGTTACAGTTACTGAAAACAACATGAACACTACAACACGGAAATGAATTCCCTGCCCAACACATTATAAGGAATAGCAAACTAAGGGATTGTTCCTAATCCATGAATAGATTACAACTGACTTCCCGAATAACACTGTTAGGTTGTATGATGTAACATTACCAAATTGCTGGATAATGAACTTCAGTATAATAACAAAACCGACAGTAATCACATTTTGAATATGAATAAAAGGCAAATGCTACGTCCACATGTGCTGAATGTCCAAAAAGACATTTTTTGTTTCAGGTCCATAAAATTTGAAGTAACGAAATGTCTTTTTTGTCGAAAAAGTATCCTTTTCTCGTTAAAATATCCGTTACAGATATCCGTTGTACCGTCATTAAAAAAGCCCCTCTGTACAGCTATCGATCGCCCCACGATTTATCGTTACACCCTTAGTGAGAGAACACATGCTTAATGCCCCTTTCAACAATTAAGGTCATATTCGGACGGGCTGGATCGGGGATTCAACTGCAAACGCTTGATTCTAAGTCGAAGGCATTAACCACGAAAACACTGAGGAAAGACAAAAAATTCAAAAACAAGAGCAATCCGTAACGTACATGTGAGCGTGATTTTTTTCAGCACAAAATCCGAGGAGAACCATCTTGGAATTAACTGTCCCTTACACTTGATAAAACTCATTGTCATTCTGATGTTTGCGTTACCTTAGAAAATACAGCTTATTTTTGATATGAGTGAGGGTAGTAATCGGGTTCGTTAAAATCGATACATTATTATCGCTCACCATCGCCGACTTAGAGCACTGAATTAACAGGATGCCTATAAGTATAGAAAATTAATATTTTTACAAGAAATAAGTAAATGTAGTTGACAGAATAATATTGACAGTGTTATTGATACATATACTAATGATTGATTGTAAATGTTGGATTACGGTCAATATAACTACACTTCATGTAATAACTTTTTCTATTCTTTTTGACATCATTAGCAATTCTTGCCGAAAATGATTTTACTCTCAAGGTATTTTACAGAAATGGAAGAACTCTGTGAACTGGCATTTGAACCTTTATATCTCATGACCAGTAATATATATCTTACGTAGCAATTATAATCAGAAACCTGAAGGAGATAAATAATTCAATCTTACCAGTACTTATGACACGTTTCCTGAATTCTAGGACTGGCTGTCATTTTACATCGACTTCTAAACATGACCTTGACCTTAGACCTACAGACCTCAAAATCAATCAGAAGTCATCTACCGGTCATGAACAACCTCCCAACCAAATCTGAGGACTGTAAAAGTGTCCTTTAGTTATTGATCGTGCAAGCCCTTTGTGGTCAATGGCACAGTGACCTTTGTACTTTGACCTCAAAATCGAGAGGGATCATCTTCCAGTCATGATCAATCTCCCCACCAAATCCGAGGACTGTAGGCTAAAGCATTCCTTAGTTATTGATTGGCCAAATTCTGGTTAAAAGACGGACCGACCGACTGACTGTCATGTGAAAAGCAATATGACACACTTCTTCGAAGCGAGGCATAATTATGAAACCTGGTGTCTTAATATGTTTGCCTTTTTCATCAAGCTAAGTATGCATGTTGCATACACAACCTGCACAATTGTTATTTGAATTACTCACTAGGAATATCTATTTTGGGTTTATTTATAACCTTTTGCGAATGTATATATCCATTACTAGTTATTTATCTGATAGGCAAACAGTTCTCGAACAATGTTAATCAATGCTACAGCTTTTATTGAATTATGGAATGGTTTTAATTCAACATTTTGCGGGCTCTCTTGAATTTTTAATATCTTGAGGCAGAATTATCAGGCTTGACGATTATCAAATTAAAATGACGTCAATACAGGCGCACTTTAAGAAACTCAACTAGAGAACAAAATTGATGTGTTTAATACTGAGCAAAAACAAATACAGCATAAAGAGTGCCTGTCAGATACTTTAACTGTTCTCCTGGTGTGCTACTGCTCATTTTACAAACTAATGAACAAAAGGCTTGGTGTTTTAGATACAGATAAGAACCATTTTATAAACTGACAAAAATACTCTTAAACATTCTCATCGAAGAAATAATAATAAACCATCATTTGTCTTAAATTTACCGCTTAAATGTTCATCTTTTCATTTCCATGTCCTGTGATTTATCACTCATTCCGAATTGTTCAGATACCAAAACTAACGAGTACAATCGAGCACGCATAACAGACAACAGAATAAATTTACAGTTGCATGTTACACAATTTACAGGTATTTTCGCATCCTTTTGGTGCACAAACCACTTGCAATGTAACAGTTTTGCGTTTTCATTCATTTATTTTTCGCACACAGAGTGAAAAGAGAAAAATCTAAGTTGTGGTATTCTTTATTTTTTGTAACAATTAAAAACCATTATTAAGTGACTTTGTAATGAACTTACGGTATCAGTAGGAGATTTCACGAGCGGAAGATGTAAGACGTCCTGAGTGGTAATCATACAAGTTAAGACCAAGTAGATATATATCGATTTAAAAGTTATCGCTGCACAATAAGTAAATCATACTCAGATTATACCAAAAATCATTTTGATAACGACATTCTGGTAAGCCAAAACTCCAGGTAAAAGTAATGTTAGAAAAGATATTAAATCTCACTCATTCAATTCATTTTTTATTAACCGCAGATATTTTACATATTTAGTAACAATTAAGTCTACACAATTTGACAGGCTATATAGGAGAATAAGAATTGCTTTATTCGTGTTGTTTTCTTTTTCTGTAACTGAATGTCAATATTTAATTTAGTCATTTCCGGTACAGTCTAGTGTTTGTTAAATCACGAATTACGTCTTGCGTTTGTTTAATCACGGATTGCAGTTCAACTTCATATCGTTTCTTGTTGTGAGATCAGTGTAATTGACTGAGACACGTTGGCATCCTACAGTAATACTCATTCGGACTTTATGGCGTCAAGCAATCATTCACAATCTAACTTGGTGGCGTCAAACAGTCATTTGCATTCTGACAATGGGGCTTCAAGCAGTCATTCACCTTCTGACTTGGGGTTGTCCATCATTCATTCATTTTCTGGCAAAATTGCTTCCAGCAGTCATTCACATTCTGACATTGGGACATCCAGCAGTCATTAACATTCTGACTTGGGGACATCCAGTAGTCATTTACTTTCTAACATGGGGACATCCATCACTCATTCACTTTCTGACATAGGGACAACCAGCAGTCATTCACTTCTCTGACATGGGGACATCCAGCAGTCATTCACTTTCTGACATGGGGACATTCACTTTCTAACATTGAGACATCCAGCAGTCATTCACTTTCTGACATGGGGACATCCAGCAGTCATTCATTGTCTGGCTTGGTGGCGTCCAGCAGTCATTCACATTCTGACATGCTGACGTACAGCAGACAATCACATTCTGACATGCTGACGTCCAGCAGTCATTCACATCCACTTAAGATAGTTCATATGTGTTAAGAGTTAGCAACACATTTTCAGAAAAGTTGTCCTAATGTTGACTAAAATTACAATAATTAAAAGATTCAATATTCAATACATTTAAAACTGATTTCCGTTCTTATCCCGTTTTGGAAAAAATATCTGTAAATGAGGAAATAAAACATCTACACTGACAGACACATTTTCCATTATACGACTATACCTATCCCATCACACGTAAGCGACTCTATTCGTGTACATTCTATCATTTTTAAACTACCTTCATTCATATTAAACCGTCCCTTTCTGTTGCAAATTTTCCCCTAAGGATCGAATGATAGAATCGTGTGATATAAAATACTGGAAATCAAAACTTTCCAATACCTTGAAATCAGATCTAATAAAATTGTTACATGGCAAATGCTCTCGTGGGACTCAGCAAGAACATTTTTGTCGGAAAACTTGATTGAGTGTGAGAGAACTAAGTTTATAGAGAATTCCTAAGGCTATGAATAAAAAAATTTTCACACTAGTAGCTAGTTTTAATATTTCAACTTGTGTCTGAAACTGGCAATACAATTTGTACTGAAGTGATGGCTGGATTCTCCCTCCACCAATCAGTGCTCATGGATACAGTAAAATCCAGTTATTAAGACCACTTTATTTATTTCAAAACACGCAAAAATTAGCAATTTAAATCACCAAAGTCCCAAAGAATAAAGGTTCGTTTTATTAAACGACCACCTTTTGACTGCCTAAGTAGCAGAACCTCAAATATACTGCTTAGTGTGGTCATTACTTTGCAGAGAGGATATTAGAAATGTTATGAACTCGTTTTAAATGATAGGTAAGTTGAAATTCTTTTTTCTTGTTTAAAAAAATAGACGGAAATTTTATAGCTAATTTTAAAACATGCTTTTTAAATCTCTCTTTCCCTGAATTATTTTTCTTTTTGGTCTACTTCCATCGACTCAGCGATATTTTTTTTGCTAGCAAAATTAATTTCCGAGTCAAATTTTACCAGACGGCCTACCACTGAGTAAAACAATTACGTTCATTAATTAATTAACAGACTCAAGTTTGGAATATCACTTTAACATGGAAGTTTTCTAGACAATCCCCATGCTAGATACCTTGATCATGATACAGAAATGTTTACTTCACCACCAGTGTCTGGTATTTAAGATTGATCTTAAAGGTCTTGCATGATTTTATCTTTGTTACTGAAACATTTAAATGGAATTGAGAAAGAAAGTTGTCTGTTAAACTCGAACATATTCTCTCTTCCTGCCCGGTAGTGACATACCATTACATCAAGGATCTTATTGTCTCACAAAAAAGAGAAAATTACTACTCAGTCAAAATGATTATGTGCTTTACTCAATTTTCGTTCTTTAGAAATTAAATTTAACTTTCTTTATCATTCTGTCACAACTTATCATCAAAAACAAAAATATAGCAATATCTAACCAAATGCAATAGACGTCTTTCAGTGTCGTCTCAGTGAAAGATGTCCGAGTTTTAAAATAATTGTAATTATCAGGAAAATATTCATTTTAAATTTAATCTAACGGCTTCATGTGCAACACCGGGTCGGTTAAGAAAATTGTGTTTATTTTTCTTCGCCCTATCAGCCGTTAGCAGTTATTTAGAACAAAGAGGGAAAGCATGTGTTCTGAGTTTATAACACATATCATAACCAGTTGTAATTACAGTGCAAAAAGATTTTATCTGAAATGCTCACAATGACCTAATAATTTTGTCTGTTCAGAGACATGCATTTTATTTCATAATATTGCATTATCAAAAACAATTTTGTTCTTCGTAGCTAACTCAGAATCAAATTTTGTTTTATAAAGAACAAGTTTGAGGTCAATTTCTTTCTGATCGCAACAAAAATACATTTATATAATAATAATAATACAAATAATAAATGATAAAAAAACTAACATTATGAAAATAATATCCATTTTGTCTGTAAAATGCACTACAAAATACACCCAACTAGCACAAAAAAAAATTAAGAAAACTTACCTTGACTCATCCTTTTTAAAGAGCGTCTCTGTACTAGAGAATAATCTCTTACTCCTTTTCACTTTTAAGAAATTCATATCTGCCAATCTTTTTCGTTCACTTGATTTAGCAAAATACAAAATAGTAAGAATAAGACATTTAAACAATTTAACTAATGATGCTCCATTACAGTAGTGTACTTTTGCAATAAAGTTCACTATAGAATAGAAACTTCCTTTGGCGACGCAGGTGCTCAGTCTAATCTAGTGGAAATAAAACCGGGAGCCATTTTCAGTTAATTTTTATATACCTATAAGTGACTTAGATTAAACAGAACCAAGAAAATCGATAGTGCCACGAAAATTCACTTTCCCAGTTGGTACCGTTCTCTTTCTGTTTCATGGAATGTTCAAGACTGTTGGCGAATGTCAACTAAAATTGCCTTTTTCAGTGCCTAACAATTGTCAGCTGCGATACAGTAGATGATACAAAGTACTAAAACACTGCTCTTTCTTCTCAGTGCCCTGATAATGACATATGCTCTTAAAAAGACAGTTGGCAAATAATTTAATTATCATGGGTTCTCAAATGCTGTAAGCATGCTTGAAGTGGGCCAGCAAATATAATGAAAATCAATGCGATTTAATTTTTTTTAACTAATTCAGTTCCTTTGGAAATGACAAAGAGATTTTGCTCGAAGTCGCTTTGCCCTTTGCATATAAGTTTTCGGCCCACGTTCGTTTTCCGTACATATCTAAAGGTCAGACGTTTTCACATTATGAAATGTAAAAGATCTGTAATAAGGTAACATTTTGATGCCATAATCTCATGTACATTACGTAGGAGTAGGACGTAGGTACTGAAAAGACAAGTAACCTGACAAGTCATGTCGGTGTTATATCTCTCTAAATTCTGCAATCGTAAAGGATCATAATCATCAAACTAAAAAAGTCTTGTAGACTAACGACAACTTCCTCTGCTGGTGATGCAACTGAAGCACTGATGTTAGGTAGTACCAACTATCTCTATTAGTGATGCAACTCAAGCACTGATGTCAGGTAATACCATCTGTCTCTGAAAGTATTGTAACTGAAGCACTCGTGTTAGGTAATACCATCTATCTCTGGTAGTGATGCAAATGAAGCACTGATGTTAGGTAATACCATCTATCTCTGATAGTGTTGCAACTGGAGCACTGATGTTAGGTAATACCATCTATCTCTGGTAGTGATGCAACTGAAGCACTGTATGGGGTCTTACCATCTATCTCTGATAGTGATGCAACTAAAGCACTGATGTTAGGTAATACCATTTTTCTCTGATAGTGATGCAACTCAAGCACTGATGTTAGGTAATACCATCTACCTTTTATAGTGATGCAACTGAAGCACTGATGTTAGGTAATACCATCTATCTCTGATAGTGATGCAATTGAAGCACTGATGTTAGGTAATACCATCTATCTCTGATAGTGATGCAACTCAAGCACTGATGTTAGGTAATACCATGTATCTCTAATAGTGATGCAACAGAAGCACTGATGTTAGGTAATACCATCTATCTCTAATAGTGATGCAACCGAAGCACTGTTGTTAGGTAATATTATCTATCTCTGATAGTGATGCAACTGAAGCACTGATGTTAGGTAATACCATCTACCTCTTATAGTAATGCAACTGAAGCACTGATGTTAGGTAATACCATGTATCTCTAATAGTGATGCAACTGAAGCACTGATGTTAGGTTATACCATCTATCTCTGATAGTGATGCAACTGAAGCACTGATGTTAGGTAATACCATTTATCATTGATAGTGATGCAACTGAAGCACTGATGTTAGGTAATACCATCTATCTCTGATAGTCATGCAACTGAAGTACTGATGTTAGGTAATACCAACTATCTCTGACAGTGAGGCAACTAAAGCAATGTTGTTAGGTAAAATCATCTATCTCTGAAAGTGATGCAACTCAAGCACGATTAGGTAATATCATCTATCTCTGATAGTCATGCAACTGAAGCACTGTTGTTAGGATATACCATCTATCTCTGATAGTGATGCAACTGAAGCACTGATGTTAGGTAATACCATCAATCTCAGATAGCGATGCAATTAAAGCACTGATGTTAGTTAATACAATCTATCTTTCATAGCGATGCAACTGCGGCCCTGATGTTAGGTAGTACCAACTATCTCTGATAGCGATGCAACTGAAGCACTGATGTTAGGTAATACCATCTATCTCTGATAGCGATGCAACTGCGGCACTGATGTTAGGTAATATCATCTATCTCTGATAGCGATGCAACTGAAGCACTGATGTTAGGTAATACCATCTACCTCTGCTAGTGATGCAACTGGGGCGCTGATGTTAGGTTATACCATCTATATCTGATATCGATGCAACTGCGGCACTGATGTTAGGTAATACCATCTACCTATGATAGCGATACAACTGCGGCACTGATGTTAGGTTATACCATCTACCTCTGATAGTGATGCAACTGCGGCACTGATGTAATGTAATACCATCTACCTCTGATAGTGATGCTACTGAGGCACAGATGTTAGGTTATACCATCTATCTCTGATAGGGATGCAACTGAAGCACTGATGTTAGGTAATATTATCTATCTCTGGTAGTGATGCAACTGAAGCACTGATGTTAGGTAATATCATTTATCTCTGATAGTGATGCAACTGAAGCACTGATGTTAGGTAATACCATCTATCTCTGATAGCGATGCAAATGAAGCACTGATGTTAGGTAGTACCAGCTTTATCTGATAGTGATGCAACTGAAGCAGTGATGTTAGGTTAATACCATCTATCCCTGTTAGCGATGCAAATGAAGCACTAATGTTAGGTAGTACAAACTACATCTGATAGTGATGCAACTAAAGCACTGATGTTAGGTAATACTATCTATCTCTGATAGTGATGCAACTGAAACACGGATGTTAGGTTATACCATCTTTTCTGATAGTGATGCAACTGAAGCACTGATGTTAGGTAATACCATCAATCTCTGATAGTGATGCAACTGAAGCACTGATGTTAGGTAATACTATCTATCTCTGAGTGATGATACTGGTGCACTAATGTTAGGTAATACCAACTATCTTTGATAGTGATGATACTGGTGCACTGATGTTCGGTAATACAATCTATCTCTGATAGTCATATATCTAAGGACTTCATGTAAGGTAACAACAACTACCTCTGATAGTGATGCAACTGAAACAATCATATTCGGTAACGACTTCTATCCCTGAGAGTGATGCAAGTGAAGAATTCCTGTAAGGTAACAGGATTTATTTCTGATAGTGATGGAACTTAAGAAGTAATGATGACTGACACTCTCGTGTATGGTAACAACAACTACCTCTGATAGTAATGAAACTTAGAAATTCATGTAAGGTAACAGCAACTCTTTCTGATAGTAATGCAACTGAAACACGCATGTAATTTGACGACAACTATCTCTAATAGTGATGAAACTTAGGAATTCAAGTAGAGTAACATCATTTACGTCTGATAGTGATGCAACTACTGCACTTATGTAAAGTATCAGCTACTAACTCTAATACTGATGCAACCGAAGCCCCTACTTAAGGTAACGGCAACTATCTCTGATAGTGATACACTTAAAGCTCTCCTGTAAAGTAACGGCAACAATCTCTGATAGTAATGCAAATGAAGCACTCATGTCAGGTAACAGAAACTGTCTCTGATAGTGATTCAAAGAAGCACTCATGTCAGGTAACAGAAACTATCTCTGATAGTGATGCAAATTAAGCACTCATGTCAGGTAACAGAAACTGTCTCTGATAGTGGTGCAAATGAAGCACTCATGTCAGGTAACAGAAACTGTCTCTGATAGTGATGCAAATGAAGCACTCATGTCAGGTAACAGAAACTGTCTCTGATAGTGATGCAAAGAAGCACTCATGTCAGGTAACAAAAACTGTCTCTGATAGTGATGCAAATTAAGCACTCATGTCAGGTAACAGAAACTATCACTGATAGTGATGCAACTGAATCACTCATGTAAGGTAACGGCAACTATCTCTGATAGTGGTGCAACTGAAGCACTCGTGTAAAGTAAAGGCAACTATCTCTAATAAAGATGCAACTAAAGCATTTATGTTATGTAACAGCAACTATGTTTGATAGTGATGCTAATGAAGCACTCATGTCAGGTAACAGAAACTGTCTCTGATAGTAATGCAAATAAAGCATTCATGTCAGGTAACGGCAACAATCTCTGATAGTAATGCAAATGAAGCACTCGTGTCAAGTAACGGCAACAATCTCTGATAGTAATGCAAATGAAGCACTCATGTCAGGTAACGCCAACAATCTCTGATAGTAATGCAAATGAAGCACTTATGTCAAGTAACGGCAACAATCTCTGATAGTAATGCAAAGGAAGCACTCATGTCAGGTAACGCCAACAATCTCTGATAGTAAATGAAGCACTTATGTCAAGTAACGACAACAATCTCTGATAGTAATGAAAATGAAGCACTCTTGTAAGGTAACGGCAACAATCTCTGATAGTGATGCAAATGAAACACTTTTGTAAGGTAACGGCAACAATCTCTGATAGTAATGCAAATTAAGCACTCATGTCAGGTAACGTCAACAATCTCTGATAGTAATGCAAATGAAGCACTCATGTCAGGTAACGGCAACAATCTCTGATAGTAATGCAAATGAAGCACTCATGTCAAGTAACTGCAACAATCTCTGATAGTGATGCAAATGAAGCACGCTTGTAAGGTAACGGCAACAATCTCTGATAGTGATACACTTAAAGCTCTCCTGTCAAGTAACGGCAACAATCTCTGATAGTAATGCAAATGAAGAACTCCTGTCAGGTAACAGAAACTGTCACTGATAGTGATGCAAATGAAGCACTCATGTCAGGTAACAGAACCTGTCACTGATAGTGATGCAAATGAAGCACTCATGTCAGGTAACAGAAACTGTCTCTGATAGTGATGCAAATGAAGCACGCATGTCAGGTAACAGAAACTGTCACTGATAGTGATGCAAATGAAGCGCTCATATCAGGTAACAGAACCTGTCACTGATAGTGATGCAAATGAAGCACTCATATCAGGTAACAGAAACTGTCTCTAATAGTGATGCAAAGAAGCACTCATGTCAGGTAACAGAAACTGTCTCTGATAGTGATGCATATTAAGCACTCATGTCAGGTAACAGAAACTGTCTCTGATAGTGATGCAAATGAAGCACTCATGTCAGGTAACAGAAACTGTCTCTGATAGTGATGCAAATGAAGCGCTCATATCAGGTAACAGAAACTGTCACTGATAGTGATGCAAATGAAGCACTCATGTCAGGTAACAGAACCTGTCACTGATAGTGATGCAAATGAAGCACTCATGTCAGGTAACAGAAACTGTCTCTAATAGTGATGCAAAGAAGCACTCATGTCAGGTAACAGAAACTGTCTCTGATAGTGATGCAAATGAAGCACTCATGTCAGGAAACAGAAACTGTCTCTGATAGTGATGCAAATGAAGCACTCATGTCAGGTAACAGAAACTGTCTCTGATAGTGATGCAAATGAAGCGCTCATATCAGGTAACAGAACCTGTCACTGATAGTGATGCAAATGAAGCACTCATATCAGGTAACAGAAACTGTCTCTAATAGTGATGCAAAGAAGCACTCATGTCAGGTAGCAGAAACTGTCTCTGATAGTGATGCATATTAAGCACTCATGTCAGGTAACAGAAACTGTCTCTGATCGTGATGCAAATGAAGCACTCATGTCAGGAAACAGAAACTGTCTCTGATAGTGATGCAAAGAAGCACTCATGTCAGGTAACAGAAACTGTCTCTGATAGTGATGCATATTAAGCACTCATGTCAGGTAACAGAAACTGTCTCTAATCGTGATGCAAATGAAGCACTCATGTCAGGAAACAGAAACTGTCTCTGATAGTGATGCAAATGAAGCACTCATGTCAGGTAACAGAAACTGTCTCTGATAGTGATGCAAATGAAGCGCTCATATCAGGTAACAGAAACTGTCACTGATAGTGATGCAAATGAAGCACTCATGTCAGGTAACAGAAACTGTCTCTGATAGTGATGCAAATGAAGCACTCATGTCAGGTAACAGAAACTGTCACTGATAGTGATGCAAATGAAGCACTCATGTCAGGTAACAGAAACTATCTGTATACAGTATACTATACATAATTTTATTTCTCTGTGTGCAATATTTCAAACAAAATTTATTAACTAGGTTCAATTCTTAATTGCTTCTCTGAATATACAAATTTTCCTAAATTAACAATTACATTTTTGTTTGTACATTTCATTATTGATACATTATTTGTATTAGGTCATGAGCAATAATATCTTGGTAAACATGTTTTCCTCAAGTCAATATGGACATACTGATAAAAAAAATAATACTCATTCTCAAATTGTTTCCTATTGCATTTGGTACATAAACGTTAGTTTCTTTCAATATACCTATATCTGCCCTCATCTATAGCTAGTATCTAACCTTGATAGCATTTTACGATGTTTCGTATTATTAACACAACTTAAATACTCCTCTTGCATAAATTCAGTTTCGAAGTACTCAATAAGGTCAGAACAACTGTCTCTTATAATGATGTGACTGAAGCACTAAAGTGTGGATAAAAGCATTGTTTCTGATAGTGATCCAGCTGATACCCTCGTGTTATGTAACAGCAACTATGTCTGATGGTGACTCAACTGAAACACTCATGTTACAATAACTATCTCTAATAAGAACTGTTTGTTTAAGTTTCGTATATATCGTATTGTTTGATCAACCTGAAGATTCGTGGTTTAAAATGACATAAACAAACAGATTGGATTGGGTCAGCAGTTGCATTACAGTGGCCAAGAAACGACATAGAAATAACCATCAAGTGTCATATCAAATAAAAATAACCAGCAAGTGTCATATCACATAGAAATAACCATCAAGTGTCATATCAAATAAAAATAACCAGCAAGTGTCATATCACATAGAAATAACCATCAAGTGTCATTTCACATAGAAATAACCATCAAGTGTCATATCACATAGAAATAACCATCAAGTGTCATATCTCAATCTTACTGAAGTACATGATTTCCCTACGGTAAGCTTTTAGTGATTTTCGTGAATGGTTTTAATCTGATTGCATAAACCTAAGCACTTTGTAATCAGGCAATAAATTACGGCAAACTTTCTACGCTAAGGTCAATGTAGAAGATATAATTGAGTTTTTACGATAACATGGGCATGATAATGTTTTGTAGATGTCACAGTTGAATCATATAACAGTAATAATGATCCCAGGAACACAATATTGCCAATCAGGATAAAGATTTACTTAGAAAATAATACTTTTACATGTGATTATTTCTAGATCTTACGGTTTCAGAAGAGTTTCTAAAAGTTTTTTTATAAAACATATCCCTTTGTAAAACAAGAGCCAAATGGAATGGACTATATTCAATAATTTGCACTTGGTTATAATTTTTCAGATCAATTTGATTTTTTTAAATGCATATCAAAAAGTGTTGGCTTTGTGTCTAATTTCAAGCTAAAACTGTATGTTTGGGAACTCAAACTGAAATATAACCCTTTAAAATTTGATTGCGCTCTAGGCAAGAAACATACCTGCTATATTTCTTTTACTTGAACGAAGCATAAAAGTCATTTTGTATGAAACAAAATACTGCTGAAGCCAGCCTGTGACCGATAGTAACACTGTAAAAACACACTGCTGTGGCTAGCTAAAGTTTTGACAAAACGCATACTACTACCAGTATAGCTACAAGCTTGCTTCACTGTGAAACAGTCGTTCAAAATGTCCTTATTTTCATTTTCCCTATTAGACTATTCCATCATTACTTCGAAAAGTATTATATATGTAGCTTTGAAATTGTTATCTTCAATAAAGTTATCAAGCTTTCGTTTTTTATTATAGAGTATATTATACAAATTATATAAAAGTCTTCCACAGGACTTATAGTAACTAACATGTTAACATTGAAATTATCTGTTTCACTATCAATTTTTGCTGCCGTTTGATCATATGATTAAGGTCCCATGAGGAGTTTAATCATTTTAGGTTGTGGGGTTCGTGCAAGATACAAAAAGTATCCCGTAACAGAGACACTCCTGGTTCTTTTAGAAGTCTTGTTTGAAACTATTCGGCCAATAACTCTGAAAATTATGAACACGTGTAAAATGTCTTCAGTTATGGCTCAACTTTGATATTTTCTAAAATAACTACTCAGGGAAAACCTATTATACCATACTGATCTAATGACTAATCATTTTTGATAGAACTTTTACTGATTTGTCTTTAAATTTCGTCTGAAACCACAAGACCAAGAGCACTGATTTTTTAAGGAAACTTTACAAGTACTTATCACAGTATAACCTTGCGACATCGCCGGATCTCATCTTGAGTATCACATGGTTCACATAAATAGAAAGTTTTTTAAGTGAGTCCCAAAAGGAGGCACCTGAGACTTGCATCTTCTGTCTTGTGGTATTCCATTCGGTTTAATCAACTTAAAATTTTGGTCCTTACCCTGTGACCACGTCAACTTCATGGAATTATACAGGATTGTCCTAACTTGTAACTTAAAGTTAGATTTGCCGACTGTTACCACTTTGAAGTGCACAGCTACCTGTGTTTGTATAGAATCAACCTCTGACAACTGTAAGACAACTGATTCTTTGGCTCAGTAGTCTAGTGCGTGGGTTTTTCATACCTGCTGGGTCATTAATTCGAAACCCACGTAAGGGTGACCTTTCTTTGATACATTGCATCTTTCTGTCAAGAACGGAATGGCTCGTGCGGGATGCTGCCTTCTGAACTTAGTTTAGAACCCTAAAGTAGTTTCATTTTCATCTGATGAGGGGGTCTGTTACGAAATGGTGTACACCAACCTGCGCTTGTATATATTTAAGTGATATCTGCGTCAAGGCAATCGATGATTTGGCTCAGTAGCTTCTATACTACTCAGGACCAAGCGGGCATGGATGTTTGTAAGACTACCACTTGTGCGAACTTTAGTTACAACCATTTATAAACAAGCATCAACTAAGAACATAGTACATGAGTAATTAAAGTTAATTTCTAGATCACAGAAACCTTCGTGGAACTGTTATATGGTTAGAAATACAATCTTGAACTATTTACTAGTGAAGTGATTTTTTTTTCATTTAATACCTTCTGCATGAAATTTTCGCTGAGAAGTCATAATGTCTTTAAAGATAATTCTCATAAGATCATTTCAGTACTTGGTAATTCCAGTAGCCTTTCTGAGTTTGGTACCTTGAGTAAATATATCTGGAGGCATTTCCGTCCGCAAGAGATATTTTTGATGTGTGTACATTAAAAAAATCCATCTTAGTGACTCAGAATCCTACGTGTGACATCTGTAATAGGTGAGATTCATTGGAATTGATACTTTCATAAGAAGGGCCACTGTGACTGCTTCTGGGAGGACAAATCATTATCAATTTTCATAATCGTAAAAAATCTAAGAGGAATACCTCATGGACTGGTAAGATTCCTTAAGACACGCAGTCATGGCAGTGGCATCTGTAGCTTTAAGATGCTCAAGTAGGAAACGTGGTTCATTTTAGATCAGTTGCAAAATTATTATTTAGGTAAAAGGTTTGATACAAAACTGTATATATTTTGTGTGAACAATGACTAATAATTTCTAGAAACTGTTCGTTATGCGCTCTTCTACTTCTTAAATCATTTCTGCCAAAAGGGCCGTGTTATCACTGCTTCATCATATGACGAAGCAGCGTGCTATGTCTTTTCAAACAGACTAAAAGCAGCTCGAGGTAAAAAATAAAAACTTCAAAGCCTTACCTGGAACACTTTCTAAACAGCATTTCGGCGCTTGCAAATAATCTCATATTCCGTCTTATATTCAAGAAATTCATATTTCACTAATATCAAGTCTCCAATATCCCTTCGTTTGAAAAGATCTTCAGAATGTAGAAAGGATCTAAAATAATATGGTTATGTATTCCTACTGGGATTAATTAGTGAGAACTTTTGTCGCTCCGTTCTAGATTGTATTCCATTTTTGGAGACACATGTGTCGTTTATTCATAAGACGCACATATCGTCAGTGATTACTCTTAAACGTTGCAAATGGAACTTCAGCTAAGCACAAGTTATATCGTCTGCAACATATTCCTCGATGTATATCATTTGCGAAACATTTTACTTAACTGGTGTGCTGTTTCTTTATACGTCCGTATTAAAATGGAAATCTGTTTTGGTTTGCCTCAAAAGTCATTTCTTTCCTACGGTTTTTGTAACCAATTTTGCAGCATTTAACCAATTTAACTACGAAATTATTTGGATTAATGTGATTTCTGTAACTGAGAATAAATGACCCTTTGTTACAAATGGGGAAGTATAGAAATGCTAAGAATAAAAGGCACATAAATCAAATCGGCACAGCGGGCAGGTACGTAAGTAACGTTATAAGCTACTGATTAGAAAAGCACATGCAGACGGTATGACTGTGAAGCTATACCCTACATATTTACTATGACGGAGATCTGCTGAAAAATACACCAGATCCCAAATCTAAAATATGACAAAAAAGAAATTAAAATTGCAACAAGGTACGTCATCCAAGAAGTTGCGATATTACATCAGTCACAAAGGAGCTGAAACTTACTGCAGACCGTTAAAATGTAATTGCCTTAACTTTGAATTCTTTTTTAAGTAAAACACATACACGTGCCTGGTATAATTGCTTAAGACGAGCAAATATATTTTTTTATCTTTTTTTATATTGATGGAAATAAAAGCATTTTCCTGAATGAATTTGTGATTGTATCTTGAAATTTGAAAAAAAGCTTTGCTGAAATACAATGAGACAATTTCAAGCTCGACTACATGTTCACAGAGTGAAATAAGGTTGGGTTAGTGCATCCATCATTGGACATAAAGCATGGCTTTTGCAGTTACCCTTGTGTCGGCGTCGGCGTTGCCTTCGAAAATAAACCAACGCGTTCCTACACACACGTTTACTTTTGCATTGACGGAAGAAGTAGCATAAGTATTTTTTGAGAGGCACACAAACGATTGGTGGAGAATGATTTAGATCTACGTGTAATGACGATCCAGCACAAGACTATAGTTTTAGTTTGACGAAGGAGTTTTAAGTACTTTTGTGCATCCTTAAACCTGTTTATATATTTTTTTCATTTAAATGCATTCCGAGTATGATTATGATTACGATCATCAACATCATCATCATCATCATATCTGGTGATGTTGCAATTATTTACAGGTACTTATTTATTTGTTTCAAGAACATTTCAGCTTACATGGCCGCTGACAGAGAGTAATGGGATTACTGCGCTGAAAGGACTTCTCGATGGTGTTGGTAGTTCTTCTCAAGATTACGAGGTTCTTATTGCCGATGGCAGACCACTAGGCAACGATAACTCTAATACATGTACCACCAAGACAATGAAGAATTGGTTATAAACTTATAACAATTTAAATATGGAGGAAGTATGGTACGTTCATCTTCTATCGTAGGAAAGAAGAATGGTTTTGAGTATTGAATATAAACACTTTTTCAACTCATACCAGACTAGTTAAAGTAAAGATGGTTATCAAGGTACAGAAACGTTTCGTCTCTCACCAAATATGGTCGGCAGCAAATTGGGGACATAAGCGGATTATCTACCTTGAATACTCTTTGATATTACATTGACCCTTCCATTTGGATTTCTCTGCTTTCATCGTTATTTTCTTTTTTGGTCTGGTAATAATTAAGCCTAATTATTTGCAACAATGGTAGTCACTTTACACATTTAGTTTAGCAATATATTTTGTTAACACCATTATGTTTGTTTTTTGACCCTCCTAATTTTTTATTTAATATACGAGTGAAAATTTTCACAACTAAAAGTCAAGACTATCACAAAGAGAAACAAGGATAACAGGACTAATGTGCTATTTGGTCTACCATTGATGTTATCTGAGTAAGGGACATAATTTGTTATCAGAAATGTCCCTCATTACATAGTTGTGGACCATAAATGGTTTTCAGATGTTTTGTATACTGATACGATATTCTTTCATATGTTTTAACTGATGATTTCCGCTCTGGATATACGTGTAAGCAAATCAGTTATTATCTAACGTAAAAAATGTTCATAAGAGTGCCAAACAAGCGCTATCAAGGTCATTGGCATATCTCAACTTTGTTTAATCAGTTTACTGAAAATGTTCTCTCCTTACGTGAAATTTCTGTCGAACACTAAATCTTTATTCATTCATAAAAGAAATTACCAAGAGATGCTCCTTAGAAAATATGACAAAAGAATAGGCTGAGAGAGAAGAGAAAATTAACGTTCATTACACATAACAAGGGAGATGATACAGAACCAAAAATGTTCTAGATGATTGTAGAGAATAAACAGAATGTCCATCTGGTTTGTATCGTTTGAGACAACATGTAGCGAGAGAACGACAGCGCTTCATGAAAACAAATACAGAGCTGTCATTCTCAGCTCAGATATTTTTTTTATAAAGGCACTTACACAAAATTATTCGACGAAGGATCAAAACGTTTCTGAAAGTTTCAAATGTTTTGTGATGTGAGGGTACAGTGGTGTAATTTAAGAAAATGTGGCTATTTAAAGGTTATCTAAAACGATATTTTTAACAGGAGTAATAGCATCGACCCAACAACCTTAACTGTATATTGAAAACACATACTCTTTAGATTCTGCTTCGGTTTCGCGTCTGTTGACATAATGCAACACCTTTTCCGTCAACATAATCGGTTTTTTTTCATAACATGTTTTAAATTGTTAACACTTGCTTGTCTCCTAGATTTCACAACATTATATTAATTCATCAGCATCTTTGCAGTCCTGGTTGACTGCCCACTGAATGTACTTTTCATTGCAGTCCTTGTTGACGTGACCTTCAGTTGGCTGCCTACTGAATGTACTTTTTTTTGCAGTCCTGGATGATGTGACCTTCAGTTGGCTGCCTACTGAATATTTTTCTTTACAGTCCTGGTTGACGTGACCTTCATTTGGCTGCCTACTGAATGTACTTTTTTGGCCCAAACAGAAATATCTAGTCACAGGTAGTTTGATTCAGAACGTCTACTTGGTGTGTATTTATTTCACTTTCTCTCACTTAGCTATTAAGACGCTTTTAGTTACAAGTTAATACAAAGTTATTGTTGTTTTTTCTGTATATGATAGGAACAGTAATGCCTTTGAAAGAAACCAAACTTGTAATCAGAAATCGTAGATTGAATTTAACGGTATACTATTTGAATTAATACGGTATGCCTTTGAATGAAGGCTGTAACAAAAACAACAGGGAAAAAAACTTAAAAAGTCAAAATTTACAATTGTAATGTTTTATGTACACGGAGGTTTCATCACTACTGATTCTTCTTAACTTATGGTAATTCGTCAACATGATAAATAGAGTAATTCACACCTACTGAACGCAACCAGTATCTTTGTAAGTATCTGCATAAATGTTTAATATTGCAATATGTTGTTGTTTTTGTTTGTCTGTTTGTTTGTTGTCACGTGTTGTTTTTTTTCTTTCCTTTTTTTATTCTAAAACTGTAAGAAAGAACAATATTGTAACAGTAAGCTGATTTCTAATACATGTTTGACGCCTAATTGTATATTTTATAGTGCGTAATATATTAAAAGTATATTATAATTCTTTACTTGAATACGAAGAATAGCTATGTACAACTGCATATAATTACATGTATGGTTTGATTTGTGATAAATGTATATTTTTTCATGTATTTTACACAGATGTGACTTCAATTAATTAATTAATTAATATTGACATAAATGAAATTAATTGAAATAGTTAGTCGGGGTTTTAATGTACTTAATTCAGTTAAGGCCCTGATCAAACAAGCAATCAGCTGAATATGTTTGCGCGAATTTGAACGTTGATTAACGCGACTAATTAAAGTCAACGTTAAAAAACTAGATCTAAATGTTCGGTACAAAACAGATTGCCGTTTTAGTGATGATGTAGAAATATAAGTAAGACGAACTATAGAAGTGTGGCGAAACTTACGCACATGGTGCGCAGTAATGCGGTAGAAGTAAACGTGTAACGGGCTTTTATTGCAATCAAACATGTGGACCAATCAAAACTAGCAATTGACTAATCGGCGGGATTTCCGGATTTATGTAAACAGTGAAACTTCTGCGACTGTAAATGTATTGATGACCACACACACTTAAAAGGGTAAAAATTTTTAGAACTGTGTAGACTTGTTATTAGATAATGCTTATAAGTATTACCATAATCAGATTACGTTCTGTTATACTTAAAAAGCATTAACTACCTTGAAAAAAGAATGAGGAAGACAGAAAGAAAAGACACAAAATTTAGTGGACAACAAATATAAGGGCATTTGGGCTAGCCTTTTACTTTTAGCTACATGGTTAGTGTGTCTGGAAAGTTAGCTAAGTTATGCAGCGTTATCAATGTATTAGCACTTGGATGGGTGACCGAAACCAGTGTCAAAGGCGGCAGTAATTTCACGAATCATCTCCGGCTCTCTACCTTGGTTAGTGCCTGTGTGCACTGTAAGGGCAAGGGGCAATCTTGTTGCATGGTTGGAGTGGAAACGGTCTTTACTCTGTAAGAAGCTATACAGTTGATGCCCAGCTGTAGTCTCAATAATGCGACTTCAGGCAGAATGCTGCCTTTACCTGAAGGCGGATTTACATGTAGACCATTTAAAAAATAGCACAATATTCAACTTTTTGAGTACAGTTATTTGGACTAGCCCAACTCCTGAAGGTTAAAGAGGGTTCCATATTAGGGCCATTGCTGTTTCTGTACTACATTAATGATATCCACAAAGGGCTAGGATCAACTGTTAGACTTTTTGCATATCAGTCAGTCATCAGCCAGGTTGCATGTTGTAATTTTTTTAGACCTATTGAGAAAAAAGTCAAGCATTTAACAGAACAACAGTATTGGATTGACATAGAATAATATTAGCACATTCTAGGAACTCAATATCAAATTTATAACTGTCTATTACTATCTCATTCAATAATTTATGAGTTATCAGATGTTTTTATGCGATTGCACCTTGTGATGAAAAGCAACAAATCTAGTTTTTGTAAAACCGTCTCTGTGCTGAAATGTTGGTAAAAGCAACCGTGTATGGCATATTTGTATCGTGAGGTAACTGATTGTATACAATTACAACACCTCATGGAGATACTGTCATCCCAAACAATTTTAAAATTGTCTGGAAGAATACTAAACCACAAGAACTGCATTGGATTTTGATACATTTATTAAGTATCGGCATTATTCTTACAACTTGGTCCATGCAGGATAATACATGAAAAAGTGTGTTTGGAAAACGCCTGAAAAACAGTTTTTAGCTCACCTGAGGACTGCTCAGGGTGAGCTTTTGGAATCATTGATTGTCCGGCGTCCCTCATGCGTCATCAACAATTTGACTTGAACGACTTCTCCTCCTAAACCGCCGAGCCAAAATTGACAAAACATGCCTGGGATATATCTTGCATGAAGCTCTACCATAGATGTTCAAAGAATTCCATTTCATCAAGAACTCTGGTTGCTATGGCAACTGAAAGGAAAAACTTTGAAAATCTTGTTGTCTGAAACCACAAGGCCCTGAGCCTTAAGATTTGGTACAGTACGCTCAGCGCGGATTCTGCCTTTTCCGCGATACTACCACGGATGATTTTTTTATCGCGGACAGACGCGGCGGATGTCCGCGATAATAGGGCAAATTTCCGCTGTGATCCACGGTGTCCAGTTGTTTCCACTGCGGACAAAATATGGAAGATTGTATTTAAGTTATCAATAAAATCAGTTACCTGTTTCTCAAGGGGGAAAGCGGCGGCCATTATAACGTTAGCTCCAAAAATAAATGTTTTTCAACAAGCTCTAAATTGACACGATGACTTTAAATTTATGGTGCCTTGTCTTTGATACATAACATTGTTTTGAAACCTACCCTCAAAGGAATATTAACAACCTGTCAATCACACTTCCCATAACCTATGATCTTTACACATGATATAACACCATCTTTTTTATTGGTTGTTATTCTAAGAGCTAACTTTTGACAGCTAGCCTGAGTAATTTTCCATAAAAAAATCCCACTATTGTACCGCCTTTTCCACATCACATGATCTAATGCTGCATGCTTTTCTAAAAATAGCGATGCTTACACTCTACTTTCAGTTCTCATTTTCGGAAAATCTTTACCCAGTTTTTTCTTAAAAGAAATTGACAAGGATTGAGTTTTCATAGTATATTAACTAAGAAACAAAAGTTGATGTCTTCATTGTTGTCTCTTGTTACTTTTTCATAAATGCTGTAGATTATTCAGTATTTGACTTTAAGTGGTTTTCACAACCATGAAGTTGCGGATCTACTCTATTTTCCAATAATTTGCCGAATGTCGAATATTTTTTTTGTACATTACCCAATAAAATAAAAGAACAACACGAGTTACAAACAACAAATACATTTTATTTACATGTATTTTTATTACAAAATCAAATTTTACATATTGTAAGTTGTTAAGTTTTAATAATTAATCCTAAAATTCAACAGTTTTCACCGCAATCCGCAGTGATTGACCACTGTGTTCCCCCGCGATATACCGTGGCATTCCACGGGGGAATCATGTAGATTTATGTCTGCAGTGGTGAAAATTTTCAGTCCGCCGGGTCTCGTGAACAAATTTTATGCAAATTTTGAAAAGTCCTCGCTGAGCGTACTGTACAGTACAGCTCCCGCGATATGTACAAATTTTGTGCTTCCTCCGCCATCGTGGTCAATGCAGTCCGCGGAGTTTCTCCTTGAAAAATGCTCAGAAGCTCTGCGATTTAAGTTTACACACAATCGCCGCATTTTTAAGCTTTTTAGGGCGTTACCGCAGAGATTATCCGTGAATATTCTAATGTTTCATCATCAGAGTTTTGACAAATTATTTTCGATTTTAAGGTGTGAAAAAATAATCATTATAAAATACATTTGCTTTGAAATGTCATTCTTTGCGTAAACAAATAGGAGGGTTCGTACAAAATTGCATCAGAATTAGAGCCCATTTGTTCGAATTTTGTCTTTTAAATTAGATGTATTAACTTTTCGCAGTTTGATTATCATTTGTAATTTATTTGCGAGTGGATTAACGCAAGCGCGGCACTGATTAAAGACTTGAAAATATATAAATTGCAGAATTTAAAGTTAATTAACAAGCTGTCAGGAAGGTGCGTAAATCTATTCATAATCAGCTGTGTTTCTTTTCTACAAATACCCTCATTTCACGCATTCAGTATTTATAATTGAGTCGTACAAAACCAGACTTTCTGTTCAGTCAACAAAGCCAACATTGTCTAAATAAAAAAATATCCATATGTCAAAGATGTTAAATAATTTATCTTATTCACAAAACATCATTAAAAAATCGGTTTTCACGGGAAAAGCATGGTACATTTCCCGTTCTAAAGAGTCTGAAGCTTGTAGTGACGTAATGTGAAAACCATTTATGGAAAATTACTGTCTCTCAATGTTAAAGGTCATATCTTATATTTAGGAACCGATTAACGATTGAGACACAATATAGCATGCATGTACAGATCATAGGTCATGAGACCAACATTTGATATCATGTATTTTTAAGTCAGTTGTAAAAACATTGTAACGAATAAAAATATAAGGCATCCTTAAACATGAAGATAAAAAGAGTAAGTAAATATGAAATATCACTAGAAAATAAACAGTTCAGTCAACTGAATGCATAAAAAAATCGCGGAGATTCGTGGAGTATTGATTTAATGCAGTTTCACAGTAAATACCGTCAATTATCAGACAAATTTCGTCTCTGCGATGACTCCGTGATTTAAGGCGTTTTTCCGCTATTTTCCACCTTAAGTCCACAGAGTTAAAGAGAAAAATGTGCATATTGCGGGAGCTGTACTGTATGTAGCATTGTCTAGTGGACCTCTACCAAGCTTGTTCAAATTATACCTCTCAAGTCAAATTTGGCCCCGCCCGGGGGTCAATTGATTTTACATAGGCTTATATAGGAAAAACTTTAAAAACCTTCTTGTCTGAAACCACAAGGCCCTGAGCCTTAAGATTTGGTATGTAGCATTGTCTGGTGGACCTCTTCCAGGTTTGTCAAATTACACCCCTGGGGTCAAATTTGGCCCTGTCCCAGGGGTCAGGTGATTTTATATAGGCTTATATAGGCAAAATTTAAAAAAAAACTTCTGTCTGAAACCACAGAGCCTACAGCTTAGATATTTTTAATGGAGCATCACCTAGAGGTCATCTATGAAGTTTATTCAAATTATGCCCCTTGTGTGAAATTTGGCCCTGCCCTGGGGGTCACATGTATTCATATAGATTTATATAGAGAGATTCTTAAAAAAGCTTTTGATGTTAGCTCAATAGCAGACCCAAAGGCAAAGTATTCAGGTGAGCGATCTAGGGCCATCATGGCCCTCTTGTTTTAGTTGTGCTGTCATTCTCCATTTTGGTATCAAACTTAAAAGATTTCTGTAAAAGTTAAAACCTATCATTTATTAAATACTTAATTTCAAATCTACTTCAGCTTTTAAAAGCAGAAAAATCAGATTCTAATTCATTACAGGCAAAAATGGCACTTAAAAAGTGTAGATCTTTTACCTCTTGAGAATTTTTCAAAGTTTCTGCACATTTCAGGGTTAATATATATACTTGTCAACTGCTGGAAAATATTTACAAAATTTCTGAGGATTTAGCTTGTACAAGTACAGTCAGGTTTTGGCAAAGCACCATTTTTGTGCACTAAAACATGTCAGTTCTGCTTTTCTCAATGTCTGTGATATTTTTTTGTCAAAATCAGCAAAATAATGGTGCATTTTATATTGTTTTATATTTCCTATAAATGAAGGTAAATGTGACTTCTTAAATACTGAGTTAATATGTATTTATTCATAATTATAATACTTTGATGAAAATATCGGTCATTTTGTGCAAGTTTACATTACACACATATACATGTTTTCTCATGTTCTCTAATGGCCTGTTTGTGTGGTTCTGATTTTGACATCATCAATATGTTTGCGATAGATAGTATATTTGTTTCACTGAGATAATTGTAAGATTTTAGGTATTTACATGTAGGTAAACAGGTTTTACTGTCTTTTGCAGTATGGCACAGATGCAAGCACAGAGATCAGATGAGCAGGTGGAAGTGGATGATGAAACCTTTGGTCCTTTACCACTTTCTAGACTAGAGGTAAGTGCAGGTCATTGTTTAAGTCAGCTGCTGGTTCTAGCTATTAGCTCATTATCACTTGTTATTATAATTGTCAGTATCAGACAAAGTACTTTCTAGACTACATACAATGTGTATTAAATGCAAACTGTTACAAAATGCATTAATATTAATGCATTTGAACTGTTTCATTACAAGTTAAAAGGGGGTAAAGCAAGTTTCATATTTGAGTATACATGTAATTATAAATCACACTTCATCACTGAAATTTGGGTATGATTAAGACAGTTAGATTAAACATTTTAGTTTATAGTACACCTGCAGATGAAGATTGTTTATTATGCTGTCTGTATGATATATTTCTTGTAATGCCTTTATTTACTGTTCATTTTACATTTTCAGGCACATGGTATAAGTGCGACAGATGTTAAGAAGATGGAAGAGGCAGGATTTTATACTGTAGAATCTGTAGCCTATGCACCGAAAAAGAACCTTCTCGCTATAAAAGGCATTAGTGAGGCCAAAGCTGACAAAGTTCTGGTACTTTTTTAACACACTTCATTTTGCTTAGAGATACTACGAAATTCAATCAAGAGCGGTTGTGATAAGATTGGAATCCAACATGTACAGTTGATCTGCAAACTTTGGAATGAGCAAATGATCTTTTTTTTTTTTTTATATATAGAATCTCATTTTTCATTGTATCACACCTTGTGTTCTAGCAATGTAAAGTGACCATGGAATATTCTGCAGTTCACTGTATTATTGGGCCAAAAATAAAATATTGTTTGTTTCCCCTCCTGCTGGGTACACACAAAAGTCATAGCTACCCAAAAAAATTTATTGCAAAACAACCAAAAAAAAATTTATTGCTCATGGAAGCTAAGTATTCAGTGAGAATCATGTCTTTGACTCATATTTTTGCATTGTAAATATACAAATTGGGATGTATATATTAAATAAAACTTTGAAACTTTGGTTCTAATCTTTGAACAGATGCTAAGCACTCACAATTTCTGTTTCTTTGAAATCCATATAATTCAGATATATAAATTACATAATAAATTTAAAAAAAAATTTAGATTAAAAAAGTGTTTTACTTACCTACTTACCCTACCCAAACTGGCATGAGTCACAGGAGGTGAAACAAACAATATTTTATTATAGGCCTAATGTGTCAGTGTCTTGACAGTACATGACTTTAAAACAATTGTGGGTTGTAAAAAAATTTAACCAGAAGTTTTATGACCCCTTCTACATATTATAGGGAAGTAGTTTTAGAGAAATTACAATAAATTTGTCTTAAAAGTTTGAAAAATGAACCTGATTAAGTCTGTACTGTGTTTCATTAAGTCAGAAGTTAAGACGTAAAATATTGGAAGTTATTTGTCTAGTACCAGCATTATGGTGACAAAATTCATGTAAGAATGTACTTTATTAAGAATCATGCCCCTGTTATAACTTTGTCTAGAAATAATGCAGGCTTCCAAGTTATCATATGAGATACAATATTTCTTGAACTCTCTTAATTGAAAAGAATAATAAACTGTTCAAGTAGTTAATATCTTCAAAACTGCTCTGGTTACATTTCAGGATGTGTAAATTTTAGGGGTAGTATAAAAAATGATACTGTGGTTGCCCTTTCCAATACTTTCAGTTATTTTAAGGAGAAATTTGTCTTGTGTGGCTGAAGGTGATATTTATGTTATTACTAGGGAGAATTTTTACAAAAGGATTATGATTTATCTTCTCACATTTTCATAGCCTTGTCCAGTATATCTAAATTGGCATAACAAGTGAAATATCACATTTCACAACAGATTGTAGTTAAATATTTCTTTTCTCAGAGCCTATTTTTTCATAACAATGTACTGAAATGTTCCTAACATTTTGCTTTCAGTCATTTCCATAACTTGTCATAACTTGTCAAGTTTTTTTAATGCTGTCCTAGATAACAGTTCCTAACAATTAGAAGGTTTCTGATTGAAATTTCATACTCAGTAAGAATATTGAAAAAGAGTTATAAACATGATGTACATGCAGTAATCAATTAGTCTCCAAGCTGGATGAGTGTGTCATTAGCACCATATACATTGTACATTATATAGCTGAAACCAGTCACTGTATTGATGTTGTGAAAATTCATTATTACATGTATTCTCAAGTTTCTCTTTTATCCGTTACAGTTGTTGAAATTCTGGAGTTTCAGGGAAAGAATATATTAGGTTTATTTCTAAAGTTAACTCTCCGTTTCCTGATTGGATAATTAATTTACACTTTAAGTGTTGCAACCTTTATTTGATCAGTGTAGTTATAAGTGGTGGCAGGAGCAGATGTGGTCCAGTGGGAACAAGCTGGACTGGTAAACCAGGGGCCCCGAGTTAAATCCCCTGCTCCTCCACTAACATTTCTAATAGACTTTCAGATGAGACCTTAAACTGAGGTTCCATGTATCAGTGCTGTACACTGAGCATGCAAAAGAACCAGGGGTGTCTCTGGAATGGGATGCTTTCTGTATCTTGCACTACCCTCACATTATATAAATAACACGCCCTCGCTGATGTGTGTTATTTATTTTATTATACTGAACCATACATGTGATCATGTTATATATACCTTAGGACTGTTTTTGTTTGGTAACGAGAAGAATCAAACTCAGCTAAACGCTTACAGTCAATATATTCAATATGCGCCTACGAAGTCATCAGACGCTTGAATTTTCTGCAGGGTGTGCAAAAAAATAATAACACCCGGAGGGTTTTTGAAAAAAAAATTTTACCCTCTGAGCTGATGCAAAATGTAACATTAGTTTTAAAAGCCCGATCGCCTATGGGAATTTAGTATTGGCAGTTTACGTGAGGTATAATAAAATAAAATACCTTATCTCTTCAGGGGGCGTCGGTCATATGGGCAACCGGTACCAACGATAAATAAGCTCAAATAGATAGATATAAGTGGTGGTCATATTCCTAGCAGTGGGTACCATCCAGCAGTTACAGGCATTGCAGTCTAATGCTCTCTCATTTATGCATAATGTCATTTGGAACTCCTGTGTGTTTGTATCGGTGGGGGTCAACAGTCTTCGACAAAAATTGCAGAATATTTTTGCTCAAGTATGAATGAAAAATTCTAAACAAGTAGCCAAACTCTTTAACGAGTTACGCTCATTTTAAGGAACATGTGATATTTTGGAATGGTAAATTGAAAACATGCTAATTCATTTTGACACAGGCTATATTCCAAGCAATAAAACTGTCAAACATATATCACAGTAAGATGGTAACTGGTGAACAATATTGTCATCAACTATAGAGTGAGTGTCTAGATGATAAACAGTGCTTTTTCAAGGGTTTATTGCAGCACTGTCACTCTTTATACAAGGGAATAATTCAGTTAGGTGTTTTTTGCAAGGCCCCTTTATGTATTGATTTCTGTTGTCTGTTTCTCCAGAGATACTCATCACTCTCAAAATACCTAACTAATTAGGAAAGTAGTTAATGCTTTATTCCAGCTAAATTATATTATACCCTCTTGTGTAGCAGAAACTCATTTTCTCAGTTTCCCTCCTAATTGCTATAATGTACATGAAAGCTGAAGCATATGAATACTTACAAAAAGTATGTTGAATAGAACCAAGTAACTGCCAGTAGTCTTACAAGGCTTTGCAATATCTAACTCATGCAGGAAAGAGGTTCAGGACCAGCTACATGTAGCAACCTGACTGCCTCAGTGAGTAATAGAAGGTAGTTTTTAGCTCGACTTTTTTTGAAAAAAAATTGAGTTATTGCTATAGTCATGGTGTCGTCGCCGTTGCCGTTCCCGTCCGAAAACTTTAACATTGATCATAATTTTTTTTATTCCTTGATGGATTATCTTCATAATTGGACACAAGAACCCTTTGGACAAGACCTTCAAGATGACAAGACTAAACTTGACCTTGACTCTTAAATGACCTTCATATTCAATGTCAAAATATTGAATTTTGCTAAAATTAACCATAACTTTAATATAAGTTGGTGGATTCTCTTCATTCTTGGACACAAGAACCCTTTGGACAAGACCTTCAAGATGACAAGACTAAACTTGACCTTGACTCATAAATGACCTTCATATTCAAGGTCAGAATATTGAATTTAGCTAAAATTGACCATAACTTAATTATTAATAGGTGGATTCTCTTCATGCTTGGAAACTACAACCCTTTGGAAAAGATCTTCAAGCAGACTGGACTAAACTTGACCTTGACTCATAAATGACCTTCACCTTCAAGGTCAAATTATTGAATTTTGCTAAAATTTGCAATAACTTAATTATTAATTGATGGATTGTCTTCATACTTGGACACAACAACCCTTTGGACAAGATCTTCAAGTGAACCAGACTCAACTTGACCTTGACTCATAAATGACCTTCACCTTCAAGGTCAAACTATTTTGCTAAAATTGACCATTACTTTAGTATTTATGGTTGGATTTGATTTATACTTGGACAAAACAACACTTATGACAAAACTGACATGCTGAATAGCTCAGATATGACCATGACCTTAAAATGACCTTGACCGTCAAGGTCAGATGATTGAATTTTGCTTAAATTGTCATAACTTTCTCATTTAATTATAGATTTGATTCATACTTGGACTAAACAACATTTATGACAAATCTGACACTATGATTATTTCAAGTTTGACCTTGACCTTTAAATGACTTTTACAGTTAAGGTCAAATAATTGAATTGTGTTCAAACTTGCCATAATTTTGTTATTTATGGTTGGATTTGAGTCAGACTTGGACAAAACAACACTTATGACAAAACTGACATGTTGAATAGCTCAGATATGACCAAGACCTTAAAATGTCCTTGACCGTCAAGGTCAGATGATTGAATTTTGCTTAAATTGTCATAACTTTCTCATTTATTTATATATTTGATTCAAACTTGGACTAAACAACACTTATGACAAATCCGACATTTTGATTCTTCCAGATATGACCTTGACCATTAAATGACTTTTACAGTCAAGGTCAGATTATTGAATTTGCTAAACCTGGCCATAATTTTGTAATTTGTGGTTGGATGTTAATAATACTTGAAAAAAAAGCAACACTTACGACAAAGCCGACATGATATATTATTCAAGTGTGACCTTTACCTTAAAATGACCATGACCGTCATGGTCAAATTATTGAATTTTGCTCAGATTGTCATAACTTTTGTATTTATTTATGGATTTGCTCATACTTGGACAAAACAACACTTATGACAAATCCGACATTATGATTCTTTCATGTATCAACTTTACATTAAAACGACCTTGACCTTCAAGGTCAAATTATTGAATTTTGCTACAATTTGCCATAACTTTTTCATTTATCGTTGGAATTGATTCATACTTTGACAAAACAACACTTGTGACAAAACCGACATGTTGTTTAACTCAGATGTGACCATGACCTAAAAATGACCTTGACCGTCAAGGTCAGATGTTTGAATTTTGCTTAAATTGTCATAACTTTGTCATTTATTGATGGATTTGATTTAAACTTGGACAAAACAATACTTTTGACAAATCCAACATTTTGATTCAAGTTTGACCTTGACCTAAAAAATGATCTTGACTAGCAAGATCAGATTATTGAATTTTGCTAAGATTGGTCATAACTGTGTAATTTATGGTTAGACTTGATTCATACTTGGACAAAACAACACTTTTGACAAAACTTACATGTTGAATAATTCAGGTATGATTTTTACCCTAAATTGACTTTGACAGTCAAGGTCCCATTATTGTACTTTGCTTAAATTGTAATAACTGTTGTTTATTTATGGATTTGATTTATACTTTGATAAAACAACAAAATCGACATTTTAATTTATTTTAAGTATGACCTTGACCTTTAGATGACCTTGACATTTAAGGTCAAGTTATTGAATTTTGCTTAAAATAGCCAAATTTTTGTTATTTATGGTTTGATTTGATTTATACAAAATGACAAAACTGACACATTGAATCATTCAACTGTGACTTTGACCTTCAAGTGACCCTGATTATCAAGGTCAAATTTTTGAATTTTGCTAATATTGGCTATAACGTCATTTTTAGTTCTTTTTAGCTCACCTGAGCACAAAGTGCTCAGGATGGGCTTTTCTGATCGGTCTTTGTCAGTCCGTCCGTCCGTCCGTCGTCAACTTTTCATTCAAACGACATCTCCTCTGAAACCAATGGGGCAAATTTAATGAAACTTGCCTGGGATGTTCCTTGTATAAAGCTCTACCAAGATTGTTCAAATGGTTCTGGTCCATTGCATTTCTGGTTCACTGGAGCTAAAAATAGATTTTATAAGTTGGATCTTTAAAAATCTTCTTATCCCAAACCACAAGGCCTGGAGCTTTGATATTTGGTATGAAGCATCATCTAGTGGACCTCTACCAAGTTTGTTCAAATTATGTCCCTGGGGACAAAACTGACCCCACCCAAGGGGTCAGTTGATTTTACATAGAGTTATATAGGGAAAACTTGAAAATCTTCTTGTCAGAAACCACAAGGCCTTGAGTTAAGATATTTGGTATGTAGCATTGTCTAGTGGACCTCTACCAAGTTTGTTCAAATCATGGCCTCTGGGTCAAAAATGGCCCCGCCCCGGGGGTCACTTATTTTACATAGAGTAATATATGAAAATCTTAAAAAAATCTTCTTGTCAGAAACCGTAAGTTATAGAGCTTAGATATTTGGTGTGTAGCATTGTCTAGTGGACCTCTACCAAGTTTGTTCAAATCCTGTCCTCTGGGTCAAAAATGGCCCCGCCCCAGGGGCCACTAGTTTTACATAGAGTTATATAAGAAAATCTAAAAAAAATCTTCTTGTCAGAAACCGTAAGTTATAGAGCTTAGATATTTGGTGTGTAGCATTGTCTAGTGGACCTCTACCAAGTTTGTTCAAATCCTGGCCTCTGGGTCAAAAATGACCCCGCCCCAGGGGCCACTAGTTTTACATAGAGTTATATAGGAAAATCTTAAAAAATCTTCTTGTCAGAAACCGTAAGTTATAGAGCTTAGATATTTGGTGTGAAGCATTGTCTAGTGGACCTCTACCAAATTTGTTCAAATCCTGGCCTCTGGGTCAAAAATGGCCCCACCCCGGGGGTCACTTGTTTTACATAGAGTTATATAGGAAAAACTAAAAAATCTTCTTGTCAGAAACAAGAAGGCCTACAGTTAAGATATATGGTATGTAGCATTGTCTAGTGGACCTCTACCAAGTTTGTTCAAATCCTGGCCTCTGGGTCAAAAATGGCCCCGCCCCGGGGGTCACTAGTTTTACATAGAGTTATATAGGAAAATCTTAAAAAAATCTTCTTATCAGAAACCGTAAGTTATAGAGCTTAGATATTTGGTGTGTAGCATTGTCTAGTGGACCTCTACCAAGTTTGTTCAAATCCTGGCCTCTGAGTCAAAAATGGCCCCGCCCCAGGGGCCACTAGTTTTACATAGAGTTATATAAGAAAATCTAAAAAAATCTTCTTGTCAGAAACCGTAAGCTATAACTTTTTCTAACAAACTTGGTAGAGGTCCACTAGACAATGCTTTAACCTCTACCAAGTTTGTTAGAAAAATTTCACAAGGGTCACTATTGGCCCCGCCCGAGGGGTCACAAGTTTTAAATAACAATATAGAAGAAAATCTTTAAAAATCTTCTTTTCTGAAACCACAAGACCTAGAATTTTAAAATTTGGCATGAAGCAAGCTTTATCAAGCTTTTTCAAATTATTGGATTAGGTTAAAGGTCACGGAGGCTAAAAGTAGATTTATCTACTGTACCTCATAGAGCCTTCATTTATAGACCAATATCTTTGATATTCAGTATAGAGGTTCCTTGCATGGACCTCTACCCATGGGTAGGGTTTGAGGTCACTGGGTCAAGGTCAAGGTCACCATAGCTTATAATAGATATTTCTACTTTCTGTCATAGAGCCTTTATTTATTGACTGATATTTTACATATTTGGTTTGTAGGCACTTACATATTTTCAATTAAAAAATGAAATACTGCTTAACAGCAAACTTAAGTACTCAGGTGAGCGATCCAGGGCCATCATGGCCCTCTTGTTTATTAATACTAGGACAAAACAACGCTCATGACAAAACCTATAGGTTGAATTATTCAAGTATGACCTTAACCTTTAAATGACCTTTACAGTCAAGTTTGAATTATTGCATTTTGCTAAAGTAGCCAAACTTTTGTTATTTATGGACAGATTTGATCTATACAGGGACAAAACAACACTGATAATAAAAGAAATGTGTTAAACAATTCAAGCATCACCTTGACCTTTAAATGACCTTGACATTACTTAACTTGGCTATATCTTTGTTGTTAATGGATGTAGTGTCTTCATGCTTGGACATAACTACATGTACCTTTTAGACAATACCTCCAGAGAAGGTTAAACTGAACTTGACCTTGACCTTTAAGGTCAAATTTCTTAATGTTGCTAAAATTGGCCATAACTTTGTTATGTATTATTATATTTCTAAATGATGTTTCATTTGAAATCCCTTCACCACAATGTGCTTCCTCTGATGTGTTTGCCTTTGGAAATAGAAAAAAGTCGAGCATGGCCCCTGCTTGCGGTGGCTCTTGTTGTGTTACATGCTAGCATGGCAGCAGTACACAAATGTTCACAGTATCTTGTGCTTGTGTCATACACATATTCCAGAAATCTCGAGGTCAAACTAAAATATTGTATACAACATTGAGTTTTTATAATGCTATTTTGTCTGGCGTCCATTCACATTTTGTTTGTAAACACTCTAGAGGCTTAGGTACAGTGTCGGTTGGAACTTAATGAAACTTGATCAGAATGTTAGCTTCAGTAATGAGATCAAAACTGGATTATGTGGGATCAGAAGTTAGGTCACTGGATCCAGTGATGTACAAACCTATTTTTCACTGTTGAAACAACATTTTTGATAGGATAATTACCAAAGACAAGACCTTCCCATTGACTTATATTCATTTGACCTTGACCCCTGAATGACTGGTCCTCAGATCAAAGGTCAAAGCATCACTTCAGGAGCATTGTCATCTTACAGTGACAGTTCTTGATTTCATTCAAGATTCAGGATGAATCACAGATAAATAAATAGACATTGATAATTCAATCAACATGCTAACTCTGGGGTCTCTAAGGTCAAGGTCATTTTATTTACATCTTTGTATTTTGCCTTGGCTTTAATAACCTTGTATTTCCTGCTGGATTAACAAGAAAGAGTTGTTAAGCATATCTGATAAACACAGCCCTTGTTTTTCTCAGATCAAGGTCTTTTACATTTTTGATTTCTTATCTTCATCTACATGTATCAGTGCATCCTCCCTGTACAAAGATTCCAGTTGCATATGAAATTATCAATGCCTGTGATTAACTCACGTATGATCAGTCTATGTTTGTTGTGTTTTGTCCATTGTCAACATTGTTTTGCTGCTAAACACTCTAAAGGCCCCACAGTTTTGATCTCCTGTTCAAAATGTTTGTCATAGTTATCTCTTGAAACTTGGTCATGTGGGTTGAAATTCTTGATCACTTGCTCAGATCAGAGGAAAACTTGGTCACCAGCTGTGAAAACTTTGTGAACACTCAACAGGTCATATTCGTGACCTAATCTTGGGAAACTGTCTTAGAATGTTGGTTAGCGCACCTGACCTTTGGTCAGGTGTAGCTTTTAGTATGCTGTTTTGTCCTCACTTGTCCGTCCGTCATCCAGAATTGACTTTAAACAACATCTGCTCCTATACATGCACCACTGGGTAAATTGCAGTTAAACTTTACAGAAATGAACCTTGTATTGTTCTCTATGAAAGTTATTTAAAAATAGAATTCCATGCAGAACTCTGGTTGCCATAGCAACTGAAAGGAAAAACAAATAAATAAATATAAAATTGAAACAACAGAAGAACTACTTGACTTGCCCCTATTCTATGATAGCTCTTTCCTCATTAATAAACAACATATATATTTGCCTGAACTATTTAATAGAGGTATAAGATATGTTAAAGATGTTATTGATAGGAGAGGGGTTTTTGTTGGCATTAAATACTTAGAACAGGTTATTGGGAAAAAACTAAATTTTCTAAATATAATGGGATTACAAAAATCACGAACATCATTCATAATAACATTAAAATTCCCTGTAGAGTATAGCTTAGGTGCTGAATACAACAATCCATGTATGAACTGTTACCTAAAACCACTATTGTTGAAACAAAACACAAATCAGTTTGTTTATAAAACGATAAGTAATAATGAAGATATACCTACAAGTCAGAAAAAATGGAATGATATATTTATTAATGAAACTATTGATTGGAAAAATATTTATAACCGAGTATTTAAATGTACTAAAGATTCTTATATTCAGTGGCTACAAACAAGAATACTACATAGAATACTGCCAACAAATTCTCTTTTACATAAAATGAGTATTAAAGATAATAATTTGTGTACCTTTTGTAAGAAACGAGAAGAAACATGAAGTCATTTATTTTGGGAATGTCGAGATTTAAGTAGAATAAAACATATATCTGATAAATTAGTTGAAATTGGGTATAATTGTTTGATTACAAAATTAAAAGTTCTATTAGGCTCAGAAAACAATAAATATGATCTAGACATATTAATATTAGAATATAAGAGATACGTATTTTTATGCAAGATTAATAAAACAAATCCAAGCATAAAAGGTTTCCAGAATAGCTTAAAATTAGCGTGGGATATATATAAATCTACAACAACAACAGATAAACTATTGAGCTACTGGTCAGTTGTAAGATCTTTTACCGAAAATACATGATAAGGTACCTACTTTCAGTAACAATATAAATGAAAAAAAAAGAAGTTGAATAATTAAGTACAACCATTTATTTTATTTTTTGTGCAAAAATTAACGATACGTTTCAGAAAAGGATCACAGTCAAACATCTGCATTATGTGTCTATTTTTTATACACCATTGTTTATTTGTACATATCTTTGTCACTATAAGTTCAACACAAAGGAAATAAGGCTACTCATTTTTGACAATATGTCATAATTATTTTTATTTATGATTTTGTATCTTGTCATTCAAATGCCTTTGTTATTCATTTTAGTTATAGCATATATTATATTATATTGTAAGGTGCCATGGGGATGGCCTTGACCCCATGTAACCTATGACGAGGCTAATAAATGGGTTTTTGCAAAAAAAAAAAAAAAAAAAAAACTGAAAGGAAAAACTTTAAAAATCTTGATCTTACATAGAGTTATATGCGAAAAAAGTTTTAAAAAATCTTCTTGACAGAAACCACAAGGCCTAGAGCTTACGGATTTGATTGATAGTATCATCTAGTGGACCTTTACCAAAGTTGTATAAATCATGGCTGTAGGGTCAGAATTGGCCCAAACCCAGGGATCACTTGATTTTACATAGACTTATATAGGAAAAACTTTTAAAAATCTTCTTGTCAGAAACCAGTTAGGCCTAGGATTTAGATACTAAATTTATACAAATCATGGCCCCTGGATCAAAATTGACCCTGTCCCAGTTGTCACTTGGTTTTACATTGAGTTATATGGGAAAAAGTTTTTAAGAAAGTGCAAGACCTTAAGCTTAGATGCATATTATGGTTCAGCATTGCCTAGTTAATTAGATGGGCTTCAGAAGATCTTCTCCCTCATCTGGGTACTCCCCATTTCTCCCGGGGAAAAAACCACATCTAATGTGGTATTTGAACTGTCTGCTATTTGTCCCACACACACCCAGCCCAACCCCCAACCTCACTTTCCAAAAAAAAAAAAAACGTCTAATGTGGTATTTGAACTGTTTGCCATTTGTCCCCCCGTCAACAGTGAGAGGTGCACAGTCTTACGTGTCACAGTCTTTTAACATGTAATCTTTGTAGTCATGATTGATAGGAGGAGTTTGAAATTTCATCATGTTGGGTAAAAATAAGTTACCAACTCACTTCAGTGAAAACAACTTCTCAACTTCCTTTGTCACCATCTTCTTGAAACGTAATCAGAATGTTGTTTTAATGATTTCTTTAAAAATTTATAAGTAGGTCATGTAGGATCTAAACAATGTCACCTGCACAGATCGATGGAGTGAAATTTCTTCAAAGTCAGTTTTTTTTTTCTGTACGGAAAATTGCCGGTATAATATTCCTATATGTACAATTGGAGCGGGGTTAGTGTTATCCAATATTATGTACGTAATTCTATGTTTTGATTGGAAGATCCGATTATTGCCGAAGCATTACGTTTTTATGCCCCCACAAAGTGGGGAGCATATAGCGTTGCACTTGACCGTCCGTCCCTCCGTCCGTCCATCCATACGTCTGTCCGTACGTCCCGAAATCTTGTGAACGCAACTCCTCTTAAACCGGATGGCAGATTTTGCTTAAACTTCCAGGGATGAACAACCTTAATGTGTAGATGGTAGTTAAGGAAGGAATTTTTGCTGCAACCAAATTTAACAGAATAGGCCCTTTGTTGATTTTTTCACTATATACCATATAGAAATTTTGTGAACGCAACTCCTCTTAAACCGGATGGCAGATTTTGCTTAAACTTCCAGGGATGAACAGCTTTAATGTGTAGATGGTAGTAAAGGAAGGAATTTTTGCTGTGACCATATTTAACAGAATTATGGCCCTTTGTGGATTTTTTCACTATATACCATATAAATAATTGAACATATAAATTTTACATTTGTAATTTAATTTAACATGTACATAAGGTTACCTGTAGATCATTTTAGGTATATGTACAGAAAAAATCTTACATACAGGATATACATGCTCTTGTTTATGAGCACTTATGCATAGTGGGGGCATCTGTGTCCTATGGACACAGTTCTGTTGAATCAATTTGCGAATGCTTGATTTGGATGTTTTGTTATTCCATAAATTCTCTGACAGAATCACATGACTGTCTAGTAATATTGTTTATATCTGCATATATCTTGACGTTATGCTCCATTATGTTCATATACATGATTTATGGGGAGGTTTTTTGTCTAAGATTTCTGCAAAGGTTGAAGCAGCTTAACTGAATTGATGAAGTCAACTTTAATATTAAAGTTGTGTTTAATTTGGAGAATAAGCGTTGTAATAACAAAATCATAGCGGGTTATCGTAAATACTCTGTACATAGCAAGTGCCTGAATAGTGGATAGAGTGCTGTAGTTTAAGGTTCCTTAAAAAAACAAAAAAAGCTGAAGTTTCCTTGTTACCCTATGTGTATTAGATAGAATGTTTTTCTAGACGATGTCTAAAGAGAGATAAAAATTCGGTCTCATGGGGTCAAAACTAGGTCACCAGTTCAAAGAATTAGCATTTTAATGCTCAGAATAATAATGTCTTAATGTTTTCTGTCTCAGGTTTGAAACGAAGTACAAATGTAATGTTCAATGAAAAGCTAGGTTTGTCTGACTAAAAATCCTTTTCTCTGATGAAAATAATATTTTACCATTTCATTTTCAGTAAGGAAAATTCCTTCATTTGGGCAATACAGGGCCATCATGGCCCTTCTGTTGGAAAAAGAAAAAGTACTTCTTTATTAAAGTTGCCAACTAAATTTGTCTCTTTTGTTGTTTTTAGCTCACCTGAGCACAAAGTGCTCAGGATGAGCTTTTCTGATCGGTCTTTGTCTGTCGTCCATCCGTCCGTCCGTCGTCAACTTTTCATTCAAACGACATCTCCTCTGAAACCAATGGGGCAAATTTAATGAAACTTGCCTGGGATGTTCATTGCATGAAGCTCTACCAAGATTGTTCAAATGGTTCTAGTCCATTGCATTTCTGGTTCACTGGAGCTAAAAATAGATTTTATAAGTTGGATCTTTAAAAATCTTCTTCTCCGAAACCACAAGGCCTGGAGCTTTGATATTTGGTATGAAGCATCATCTAGTGGACCTCTACCAAGTTTGTTCAAATTATGTCCCTGGGGTCAAAACTGACCCCACCCCAGGGGTCAGTTGATTTAACATAGAGTTATATAGGGAAAACTTGAAAATCTTCTTGTCAGAAACAAGATCGCCTAGAGTTAAGATATTTGGTATGTAGCATTGTCTGGTGAACCTCTACCAAGTTTGTTCAAATCATGGCCTCTGGGTCAAAAATGGCCCCGCCCCGGGGGTCACTTGTTTTACAAAGAGTTATATAGGAAAATCTTAAAAAATCTTCTTATCAGAAACCGTAAGACATAGAGCTTAGATATTTGGTGTGTAGCATTGTCTAGTGGACCTCTACCAAGTTTGTTCAAATCAAAGCTTCTGGGTCAAAAATGGCCCCGCCCCAGGGGTAACTTGTTTTACATAGAGTTATATAGGAAAAACTTTAAAAATCTTCTTATCAGAAACCGTAAGGCATAGAGCTTAGATATTTGGTGTGTAGCATTGTCTAATGGACCTCTACCAAGTTTGTTCAAATCATAGCCACTGGGTCAAAATAGGCCCAGCCCTAGACGTCACTTGTTTACATAGAGTTATATAGGAAAAGGTTTTAAAAATCTTCACAGAATAAACCATAAGGCTTAGAGTTAAGATATTTTGTATGAAGCATTGTCTAGAGGACCTCTATCAAGTTTGTTCAAGTCATGGCCCCTTGGTCAAAAATGGCCCCGCCCCAGGGGTCACATGTTTTACATAGAGTTATAGAGGAAAAGCTTTAAAAATTTTCTTGTCATAAACAACAAGGCCCAGAGTTAAGATATTTGGTGTGCAGCATTATCTAATGGACCTCTCTCAAGTTTGTTCAAATCATGGCCCCTTGGTCAAAATAGGCCCTGCCCTAGGGGTCACATGTTTTACATAGAATTATATAGGAAAAACTTGAAAAATCTTCCTGTCAGAAACCACAAGTCCTAGAGTTAAGATATTTGGTATGCAGCATTGTCTAGTGGACCTCTACCAAGTTTGTTAGAAAAATGTCCCTGGGGTCACTATTGGCCCCGCCCGAGGGGTCACAAGTTTTAAATAACAATATAGAAGAAAATCTTTAAAAATCTTCTTGTCTGAAACCACAAAGCCTAGAATTTTAAAATTTTGCACGAAGCAAGCTTTACCAAGCTTTTTCAAATTATTAGATCAGGTTAAAGGTTACTGAGGCTAAAAGTAGATTTATCTACTGTCCCTCATAGAGCCTTCATTTATAGACCAATATCTTTGATATTCAGTATAGAGGTTCCTTGCATGGACCTCTACCCATACGTAGGGTTTGAGGTCACTGGGTCAAGGTCAAGGTCACCATAACTTATAATAGATATTTCTACTTTCTGTCATAGAGCCTTTATTTATTGACTGATATTTTACATATTTGGTTTGTAGCCACTTACATATTTCCAATTAAAAAATGAAATACTGCTTAACAGCAAACCTACAGCCAAAGTACTCAGGTGAGCGATCCAGGGCCATCATGGCCCTCTTGTTCAAGAATAATTCTGTATATTTGATGGTAATACATTTTCTAATCTAAATAGTTTCATAAAATCTAACTGTAAGATGAGACATGGGTCATTAAGATAGACTGATTAATCTCTTGTAGCCAAGATAAAATATGTTCTCTTCATTCAGGAAGACAATGTTTTGCAGGAAATGCAGTTTGCCAAGTAATCAGTTTCCATATTTAGGCAGAAACTGATAAAAGAAAACAAAGTTACTGCAAAAGCTTTTAAAAAGATTGTGTCATCATAAGTTTTGATAAGGAAAAAAAAGGTAATGATCTAAAGGTTAGATATTTTGCCAAAGAAAAAGTGTATGTTTGAATGAAGAACTGGAGGCATTTAGTTTATTATGTTAATACATAAGAATGTTTAGTAATGAGGAGCTAAAATCAGGGTGTTTGTGAGTAGCTCTGTGCATGCTCCCGTGCTCAGGATGTGTTTGTGAGTAGCTCTGTGCATTAACCCGTGCTCAGGGTGTGTGTGAGTAGGACTGTGCATTATCCTGTGCTCAGGGTGTGTGTGAGTAGCACTGTGCATTATCCCATGCTCAGGGTGTGTGTGAGTTGTACTGTGCATTATCCCGTGATTAGGGTGTGTGCGAGTAGGACTGTGCATTATCCCGTGGTCAGGGTGTGTGTGTGAGTAGCACTGTGCATTATCCCGTGCTCAGGGTGTGTGTGAGTAGCAATGTGCATTATCCTGTGCTCAGGGTGTGTGTGAGTAGCACTGTGCATTATCCTGGGCTCAGAGTGTGTGTGAGTAGCACTGAGCATTATCCCGAGCTCAGGGTGTGTGTGAGTAGCACTGTGCATTATCCCGTCTCATGGTGTGCTTGTGAGTAGCACTGTGCATTATCCCGTGGTCAGGGTGTGTTTGTGAGTAGCACTGTGCATTATCCCGTGCTCAGGGTGTGTGTGAGTAGCACTGTGCATTATCCTGTGCTCAGGGTGTGTGTGAGTAGGACTGTGCATTATCCCATGCTCAGGGTGTGTGTGAGTAGGACTGTGCATTATCCTGTGCTCAGGGTGTGTGTGTGAGTACTAAGCACTGTGCATTATCCCGTGCTCTGTTCATAATTCCTCACTTCATAATTATGTCTCCCCCCAAAAATGGGGGAGACATATTGTTTTTCCCCCGGTTGTCCGTCCGTCCGTCCGTCCGTCTGTCCGTCACAAAATCGTGTCCGCTCTGTATCTTCCAAAGCCCTTGAAGAATTTTTATGAAACTTGGGTCAGATGTTCACCTCATCAAGGCTACGTGCAGAACCCACTTTGCGGGTTTGGTGTCTCAAGGGCAAGGTCACACTTGGAGGTTAAATGTCAAATGCCACAAAATCGTGTCCACTCTGTATCTTCCAAAGCCCTTGAAGGATTTTTATGAAACTTGGGTCAGATGTTCACCTCATCAAGGCAACGTGCAGAACACACTTTGTGGGTGTGGTGTCTCAAGGTCAAGGTCACACTTGGAGGTTAAATGTCAAATGCCACAAAATTGTGTCCGCTCTGTATCTTCAAAAGCCCTTGAAGGATTTTTATGAAACTTGGGTCAGATGTTCACCTCATCAAGGCGACGTGCAGAACCCACTTTGCGGCTGTGGTGTAACAAGGTCAAGGTCACACTTGTAGGTTAAATGTCAAATGCCACAAAATCGTGTCCGCTCTGTATCTTCAAAAGCCCTTGAAGGATTTTTATGAAACTTGGGTCAGATGTTCACCTCATCAAAGTGACGTGCAGAACCCACTTTGCGGGTGTGGTGTCTCAAGGTCAGGGTCACACTTGGAGGTTAAATGTCAAATTTTACAATCGTCTGACTCAATACTACCTGCAGCAACTGGCTGGGGGGAGACATATGTTTTTGTTCAATCAAAAACCCATTTCTAGTTCTTGTTCATTCTGTGAACAATTTCCAAACTATTGCCAGACTAGTTTCAATTACTAAAGTCTTTACAGAAAGAAATAATTAATGAGGTAGAAAATTTTCCTTTTCCTGTCTGGATAATATGAAGAAATTCAATCTCTCTGTTGAACAAATATATTTTCAAAGATTGGATTTTTTTAGATGGATATAATCAAGTGGTACAGGTCTTTTAGTCTGGACATTAAGATATTATAGAGGGGAAGTAACTGCTTTAGGGCCTTAAGATATTGTGATACTATTTACAGTGGTAGAATAAATGCATATTTCATTAAATTGCAAATGAGAAATGTATCACTGTATTTATCACTAGGCTGAGGCAGCCAAGCTGGTACCTATGGGATTCACGACTGCGACTGAGTTTCACCAGAAGAGATCAGAAATCATACAGATAACTACAGGATCAAAAGAGCTGGATAAATTACTCCAAGGTAGCTATTTAAAGCTAGGCTGGCACTAAGAAATAGAACTTTGCAAAATTTCTGTAAAATACATGCTGTTTTTAGCTCACCTGAGCATGCTCATGTGAGCTTTAAGGATCCTTGATTGTCCGGCGTCCGTCCGTCCGTCCGTCGTCCACAATTCATTCAAACGACATCTCCTCTGAAACCACTGGGCATAATTTAATGAAACTTGCCTAGAATGTTCCTTGCATGAAGCTCTACCAAGTTTGTTCAAATGGTTCCGGTCCATTGCATTTCTGGGTCACAGGAGCTAAAAACAGATTTTAAAAGTTGGATCTTCAAAAATCTTCTTGTCAGAAACCACAAGGCCTGAGGCTTTGATATTTGGTATAAAGCATCATCAAGTGGACCTCTACCAAGTTTGTTCAAATTATGATCCTGGGGTCAAAAATGGCCCCGCCCCAGGGGTAACTTGTTTTACATAGAGTTATATAGGAAAAACTTTAAAAATCTTCTTGTCAGAAACCGTGAGGCGTAAAGCTAAGATATTTGGTGTGCAGCATTGTCTAGTGGACCTCTACCAAGTTTGTTCAAATCATGGCCTCTGGGTCAAAAATGGCCCCGCCCCAGGGGTAACTTGTTTTACATAGAGTTATATAGGAAAAACTTTAAAAATCTTCTTGTCAGAAACCGTTAGGCATAGAGCTTAGATATTTGGTATGTAGCATTGTCTAGTGGACCTCTACCAATTTTGTTCAAATTATACCTCTGGCGTCAAATTTTGCCCCACCCAGGGGTCATTGGTTTTACATAGGCTTATATAGGAAAAACTTCGAAAATCTTCTTGCCGAAACCACAAGGCCCTGAGCCTTAAGATTTGGTATGCAGCATTGTCTAGCGGACCTCTACCAAGTTTGTTCAAATTATACCCCTGGGGTCAAATTTGGCCCCACCCAAGGGTCATTGGTTTTACATAGGCTTATATAGTGATAACTTTGAAAATCTTCTTGTAGAAGGAGAAGTAACATTTTCAGTCCAAATAATCTGGAAATTTGTCAGACAGGTTGTTTCTATAATTTCTAGCTCAAGTTTGAATATGGGTCATCTTGGTTCAAAAACTAGGTCACAGAGCCCAAAAATAGAAAAATGTCGTTAACACTCTAGAGGTTACATTTTCAGTCAAAATATCCCAGAAATTTGTCAGAAAGGTTGTTTTGATAATTTTTTACCTCAAGTTTAAAATTGGGTCATCTGTGGTCAAAAACTAGGTCACAGAGCCCAAATATGGATAAACCTTGTAAACACTCTAGAGGTAACATTTTCAGTCCAAATAACTTGGAATCTGTCAGAAAGGTTGTTTCAATGATTTCTAGGTTAAATTTGAATATGGGTCATCTGAAATCAAAAACTAGGTCACAGAGCCCAAAAATAGAAAAAAACTTGTTAACACTCTAGAAGCTACTTTTCTGTCCAAATATTCTCCAATTTTCAGAAAGGATGTTTTAATGATTTCTAGCTCAGATTCGAATAAAGGTCATCTGGGGTCAAAAACTAGGTCACAGACCCCAAATATGGAAAAACCTTGTTAACACGCATTGAGGTAACATTTTCAGTTCAAATAACCTTGAAATTTGTCAGAAAGATTGTTTTAATGATTTCTAGCTTAGTTTTGAATATGGGTTATCTGGGGTCAAAAACTAGGACACAGGGCCAAAAAGTAGAAAATCCTTGTTAATGCTCTAGAAGTTACATTTTCAGTCCAAATGTCCTGGAAATTTGTCAGAAAGGTTGTTTTGATGATTTCTAGCTCAGTTTTGGATATGGATCATCTGGGGTCAAAAACTAGGTCACAGAACCCAAATATGGAAAAACCTTGTTAACACTCTAGAGGCTACACTTTCAGTCCAAATAACCTTGAAATTTGTCAGAAAGATTGTTTCAATTATTTCTAGGTCAAGTTCGAATATGGGTCATCTGGGGTCAATTAACCAGATCCATAGCAACTTTGTTAAAAGCAGTCATATTCAGGTGAGCGATATAGGGCCATCATGGCCCTCTTGTTAAACAAATACCAGAAAGCAATCATTAGAAGCCATGGGTTATTTCAGATACTGGTAATGATATCATAACATATGTACATGTAATAAGACGTTTTTAGCATTTGAGTAATTTTTGTGTATTTAAATAAGATACTTGTATTGTTAATATCTAATATAATATTATGTATAAACAGCTGTGATTTGTCCAGTCATTTTAGGCCCAGTTTCACTCATTATATTCCCAGGAACAAAGTTGGGAGGGGGGATATACTAGAATAAGCTTGTCAGCCTGTCCATGTACACAATCACTCAGACCATAACTTACTTTCTTATCATCTACCTGCATGATGACTTACTCATGTACTTCCACAGTTCCACTCGATCAAGTATGATCCGTATTGATTTAGGGGTAAAACCAAAAGGTCTAGGTCACAGAGGTTAGAAGTAAGAAATCGTAACTTGCTTTGTATATCATCTGCCTGCCTGAAAACTTACGCATGGACTTCAACCACATTAGGGATGATCCCTTTTGATTTTGGGATTAAAGGTCTTGGTCACAGTGGTTTGACTTAAGTAAATAGATTCCAGACAATAACTAGCTTTCATTCATATGGGTCATCTGGGATCAAAAACTAGGTCACAGAGCCCAAATATGGAAAAACCTTGTTAACACTCTAGAGGTTACAAATATCAGTCCAAATGAACTTGAACTCGAGGAAAATGCTGTAGAAAGTGTTTAGACAAGTTTGTCATTAATTTGTTTTCAGGTGGTATTGAAACAGGCTCAATTACAGAGATATTTGGTGAATTTAGAACAGGAAAAACACAACTGTGTCACACCCTCGCAGTCACTTGTCAGGTACAATTCTTTACATCTGTAGAAAAAGCAGAGTCATGTAGACTGTATCCTTGGCTGTTCAGTGGAATTTGCAGACTGGTATACTTCTGTTCCCTCTCTGAGTATTTGAATTTGGGATCCACTTCCTGACTACTCTAGATATTGAGATAAAACTAAATATTGAATATAAATGCAATCATTTTAGGAAATTTTGGTGTACTGGAAATTTTAACCATGGTTTGTGTTACTGTGAATTCACGATTCAAAAATACTCTTTAAACAGGTAATAAAAACCCTAAAAAATGGGATATAAATGTATAGTTCAAGATTTGAAAATAATTCTTTTTCTGTTGTCATGTGGATGACCACTTTCATTCCCTTCTCTTTTGATTTTCACAACATACATTTGTAACTAAAACCTTCATTGGACATATCAGAACAGGAGCTCTATATAGTAACATAGGCAGCATCAACTGGTGTAATTTATTAGGATGCTTTGAATGGAGACAATAACTCTTCTTGTTTAACTATTTATTAACTTATACTGAGCCACAACTGACATGAACAAACTAAAACTGCTAAATAGTTTTGGAAGAAACATTCGTGTTCACATTCAGCTTTTTTCTAATTAAAAATGACCCTGTCTAAGGGGTCACTAGCTTTACATAGACTTGCAATGAAAAACTGAAACTCCTAAATAGTTTTGGTAAAAATGTTAATGTTCCAATTTAGCTTTTTTCTAATACCTTCATAAGACCTTGACTTATTGACCTACTTTCATGTTTTTGCAGCTTCACCTTTGTCCAATACCTTCATAAGACCTTTACCTTGACCTGCTGACCTACTTTCATGGTTTTGCAGCTTCACCTTTGTCCAATACCTTCATAAGACCTTTACCTTGACCTCCTGATCTACTTCCATGGTTTTGCAGCTTCAGCTTTGAAATCTGGAATGTACATATGATTTAACATGCAGGTTTCTTTGTTAAGAGTAGTTGTACTCAGATTAGGGATATAGAATCATCATGGCTCTCTTGTTTTTATTTCATAACTTTGTTGTATATATTATATATAATACATTTATGTTAGCTTATTTGTTTAATTAGTTACCTATAGATATGGGTGGAGGTGAAGGCAAGTGTTTATATGTTGACACAGAGGGTACCTTTAGACCAGAGAGATTGCTGGCTGTCTCAGAAAGGTAAATAGCTACTTCAATATCATTAAAGCATTTAACGATGTACCACCTGTTGAATCAATTTGCGAATGTATCGTTATTCCGGATATTCTCGAACAGAATCACGTGACTGTCTAGTAATATTGTTTATATCTGGATGTTATGCTCCACTGTGTTTATATACATGATTTATGGGGAGGTTTTATGTCTAAGATTTTTTCTTCAAAGGGTGAAGCAGCTTAACATAATTGATGAAGTCGGCTTTAATATTAAAGTTGTGTTTAATTTGGAGAATAAACATCTTAATAACAAAATCATAGCGGGTTATTGTAAATACTCTGTACATAGCAGGTGCCCGAATTGTTGATAGAATGCTGTAGTTTAAGGTTGCTTAAAAATAAAAAAAAAAAACACATACTCAAGTCCATTTAAATTTTTCTTGATATAGTAAGAATAAGAAAGATCAGTATGTTTCTGTTTACTACTTAAGCCAGTTCTGTCAGTTTTAAACTTACTATAATATTGTCATGTCTTGAAAAGCTCATGTCTAAAAGTGTCTAATATTGTCTATATTTGCTATAAGTTAAAAGTGTGTTTCTTAAAAAAAGCTGATTTGTCATAAAGTAGTGTGTTTCTTAAAAAAGCTGATTTGTCATAAGGTAGTGTGTTTCTTAAAAAAGCTGATTTCACTGAGGGTTGAGAAAAAGTTTTTTCTGGGTCTAATTCTTTGACTAGAACTGCCCCCGGTAGTTTATTAGTTAGCTGTTGACTTGCTTTTGCAGTCAGGATTATATGTTAAATTTCATTTATGCATTTAACAGAAAAGAGGGTATCAGCATTTAGTTTATTACAAAATAGAACATATCTCTTTAAAGGGACAGTACTCTTGTTGTACATTTTAAATGGAGAAATAATTGATTCCCTTTAGTCATATGTGGATTATCAAGACCTTTTTTATAACAAAACATGATTCCTTTTTGCAGTGAAAGACTTCAGTAGACAGTTTTTTTTTATGCTAATTGCATTGTGATACAAATTTAATAAATAACAAATAAATCCTCCCACTCCACAGAACTGTTACCTACATGTAGTTAAGTTAGTATAGCCTCTGACTGACTGGTGGTCATAGATTAAAAACTTGCAGTAAGCTAAACTTTAAATGTGACTGGGTTTTTCATAGATGAGAATAGTACTGGTTCTGCCCTGGAACTGAGGTTAGTAAATAGTTTTCTAACTTTACAGAAGTTTTCTGGAAGTTTTCTAGACAAAACAAAGCAAAAATATTAGTGATTTAAAATCATATCACATGATTGTGTACATTTAACTCATTCATATAAAGTCTGTTCTATTTCACAGATATGGTTTATCAGGTAGTGATGTTCTAGACAATGTTGCATACGCAAGAGCCTATAATAGTGATCACCAATCACAGCTTCTGATACAGGCTGCAGCGATGATGGCAGAATCCAGGTAACTAGACTGACCAGTGTTAGTGGTCATCGATTTTCCTTCTGTTCACTTGTTGGCAAGAAGAAAATAAAACTAAGTACCGAGAGGTGAGATATTAGGATCACCCTGTGTCACCCTGCAAGGTCATTTTCAATCAAACTTTACAGAAATACTCATTAAATTGTCCTTTTCTACTGGCTAAAGTGCTGCAAAAGCTAAAAGTAAAAATAATTTTTTTTTTTTATAAACATTTTGCTTCAAGTGACATCTCACAAACTACTATTTTAAATTATGATCCTGGGGTCAAATTGGCCTTGCCCCATGGGTCTTATTTGTATGAAATATAAGACCTCTGAAAATTTTCAATTCAGAAACTTTAATTTTGGTTCTGATGTTTGCTCAACAGCAGACTCACAGCCAAAGTACTCAGGTGAGTTATCCAGGGCCATTATGGCACTCTAGTTACTAATAACTGTACAAAGAGCTGTCATTTGTCAGATGATTTTGAAACTTTTAATAGCCGTTGGCTCCCAAATGACCTAAAAATAGTGCTTAGGTAGAAGTTGCTGCTGTTAGTTAAAAAAACTCATCTGGTGACTACCGACATACCTTAAAATTTTAAAAAGTCTCAAATTTAAAGCAAATAATATTATATGCCTGAAGGAGCATATTATGTTACGGTGCTAGGTGTCCATCCATCCAACGTCCGTCAGTCCATCCGTCTGTTAGCAATTTGGAGGAGAACTTGAGAACTGTTTGGCCTACAGTCTTTTTACTTCATATGATGATTGCCCACATTGAGTGCATGATCCCTATCAACTCTGGGGTCAGTAGCTCAAATGTCAAGGTCACAGTGACCTTACCATTGAAAACCACATCACATGTAACTTGACCATCATTTGTTATAGAGACTTCAAACTTATATCATGATGCACATAGTAAGTGGAAGACCCCTATACATTTTGGGTCAGTATATCAACGGTCAAGGTCACAGTTACCTAAATGTTTAGAATCATTTACACTCTGTAACTCGACAACCATTTGTCATTGAGACTTCAAAATTCATATAATGGTTGCATACATTGAGTGAATGACCCCTATTGATTTTCGGGTCAGTAGGTCAAAGATCAAGGTCACAGTGACCTAAGCACTGAAAACTATTTCTGCTGTAAAACTTTATATCCATTTGTCATGCAGACTTCAAACTTTATATGATGATTGATTACATTGAGAAAATGACCCCCATACATCTTAGGATCAGTAGGTCAGATGTCAAGGTCACAATGACCTAAACACTGAAAAATATTTCTGCTGTATAACTTGGCAACTACTTCTCATACAGACTTCAAAAATATCTTAGAATGATTGCCATCATTGATTATGTGACCCCTACAATGTTTGGGGTAAGTACATAAAAGGTCAAGGTGACAATCAACTATACAATCAATATTTCTGCACTATAACTTGATAACCATTCATACTTAGAAAAAACACCCTTTGGGCGTATAATGATCTGCCTAGCAGTGCTCTTGTTATTGAATAAGGTTCTTTTTGTGATTTCTCAGAAAGATGATATTAAAGATAAGTTCTCTAGGTTATTTCTGGATGTATGAAAAAAGCATCAAAGTTTCAGAAGAGAATATGTAAGATTATATCAAGGCCTGTTCGAATATTCAAATGTTCACTTAATCCCTATTGAAAATTGTTAAACCAAACATATCTCAGCTTCACAAGAGATGTAGAGAATAGATATCTAGGGCTTGGAAGCGAAACTGTTGTTACATATAAAAATGAAAAGAAGGAACTATAGTTATACAACAAAACTTACAGGATTTAGTTTTTATTGAGGCCTTTTCAAATGAGATTTCTGTGACCTTGACCTCAACATATGAGTAGTTGATTAAAACATTGAATAGACCTATGCATAACTAGTTTGATGCTGGTTTTTAACATTAATGATGCATGTAGGTATTTTCAGTTAATTTATTTTGTTGCGAAACTTGAGATGATATGTGTACATTCTTATCCAAGAAATGTGTCTCCATGGTCAAGCTGACTGTTTCAAAAATAGATCCATCCCTGTTACATATAGGTGAGTTCATTTCTGACTGCTAGTTGATTGAGGGTAATAGAACTAAGATCCTTTACAGATCTGATTTTATTTTAGGTATGTGCTAGTTTTTGATATAGAACAGTTGACTAAAACTCACAAATGCCAGAACTGTTGTTCTGATTAAATACATTTAACTAAATGTAATCTATAGTGAAATATCAAGACAATACATGATGTCTGGAATGTTTGGATCATTTTACTCTAACTGATTTCCTGTGATAAATTTCTATATCATGTGTAAGTGAGTTATATAAGATTCATAAATAAAGGTGTCACCCAAGCCCCCTTCCTTCAAGAAGCTGCAAACTTAAAAATAATTTGCAAAGAACAATAACAAGTAAGTCATAATGAAGTATATGCTAAATGGTTTCTTTAATGAATTGACTTGATAACTCTCAACATACATGCAATAATTCTGATAATTTTAGCAACCTTCCTTGACAACAAAAGCTTGTCTGATCAATAACTAAAGAAGGCTTTGGCCTACAGTCCTCAGATTTTGTTGGGAGATTGGTCGTGATCCCTTTTGTCCAGTCAATAACTAGAGAACACTTTTGAGTCCTCAGATTTGGTGGGGAAGTTGATCATGACAAGGAGATGACCTCTAATGATTTTTAGGTCAGTAGGTCAAAGATCAAGGTCACTGTGATCTTCACAACAAAAGCTGGTCTACAGTCCTCAGATTTGATAGTGTGGTTGGTCATGACCTGTAGATGACCCATATTGATTTTGAGGTCAGTAGGTCAAAGGTCAAACTCACATTTAGAAGTCCATATGACATGGCTAATTGGTTGCCATTGGTGGGAGGGGGTATGTTTCACAAACTTCTCTTGTTAAATGTAGAAAATTGGAAAATGGAAGGGCATAAATGACAGAAATTTGGAAACTTACCAGCTTTCAATCAGTTTACAAAGAAGACATGTAGATTTTTAATATACTTGTAATTCTGTAGTCTCAGCAACAGATATTTACCTCAATCTAAATTTCAAAAAAAAAAGAAAAAAGAACAAATGAACAGAGGAACTGAAGCCCAACTTCTTATTTTTGCTACAAGCCTGCTTATCAGTGATATATATACAAATCAAGCCAGTCAGTGACCGGTGATATAATAGAGAATGAGAGGACAGTTTATTAACTTAACTCACAATAATAGACCAGCATTGTGTTGATTTGTTTTAATGTTGTTTATTCATATCAAGAATTTCACTTTGTTCATTAGCTTTGTCTGTCATAATGTAAATGTTCTTGTTCATCAAACTGTTTTATTAGCTCACCTGAGCAATTCCAGTTCCATCAAAAAATCTGGTTGCTATGTGAACAAAAAGGAAAAACTTCTTGTCTGAAACCACAAGGCCTAGAGCTTAGATATTCACAGGTACAGATTCACTTAGAGGTCCTCTACCAAGATTATTCAAATAATGCCCCTGTTTTCATATTAGACCTGCCACAAAGGTCCTGTTTGTGTAAAATATTTAATTTTGAAAATCATCAGAAACCATAAGCCTTAGACCTTAGATATTTGATAGATGTCATTGTTTAAAAGTTTGCTATACAAAGATTGTCCAAATTATTTCCCTAGGGATTAAAATTGACTCTGCTTGTTTTACACTGAGTTTGTATAGGAGAAACTTTGAAAATCTTCTTGTCTGAAACTATATGCCCCTGAGCTTAGATATTCTTTATTTAAGTGGACCTTTACTAAGATTATTCAAATTATGCCCCTTGGGTCAAGATGGGCCCTGCACTGGGGGTCCTGTTTGTGTGAAATATTTAATCTTTAAAAATCTTCTTGTCAGAATCCATAAGCTCTAGACAATAGATATTTTGCATGAAGCATAAGTTTGATCCTGAGTCCTCTTTCAAGATTTTTTAAATTATGCTGCTGGGGTCATTAATGGCCCTACCCTGGGGGTCACAGTTTTACATAGGCTTTTATAGGGAAGACTATTGTCTTCTTGTCTGAAACTGTATGCCTTAGAACTTTAATATTCTGTATGTTGCACATAGTCTAGTGGATGTTTCAAGATTTTATGCCCCCAAAGGCATGTCTGTCAGTCCGTCCATCTGTCTTTCTGACCAAAAACTTTAACATTGCCCATTGAGTTTGTGTAGGAAAAATTTTGAAAATCTTCTTCTCTGAAACTGTATGCCCTAAAGCTTAGATATTTTGTATTTAACATTATCTATTAAATTTGTACCAAGTTTGTTCAAATTATGTCCATTGGGTCAAAATTGGCCCTGCCCCAGGGTGATGTTTTGCAGCAGACCCACAGCCAAAGTATTCAGGTAAGCGATCCAGGGCTATCATAGACCTGTTATTCAAAATTTCCATGAAGAACTGGACCATTACCAAGGCTGAACAAACTTTGTCCCTGTGGCTCCACCAAGGTCAGATGTTTTGCATAGACTTATATAGAGCAACTCTTAAAATCTTCTGGTAAGAAACCAACAGGCTGAGGCTTCTGAAATTTGGTCTATAGCATTGTCTTATGAGCCTGTACCAAAAAAAATGCAAATTATGTCACGGCAGTCATTATTGGCTCCAACTCTAGGAACAAGTTTTGCTGAGAAATATATGGGTGAATCATTAAATTCTCAAGACTCAAAGTTTGTTGTTGTTGTTGTTTTTTAATCTATGATGCATAGCCTAATGGACATTCACCAGGATGGTTCAGACTTTGCCTCTGGGGATCATGGGAGTAAAATGTTTAACATAGATTTATATAAAGAAACTCCTTAAAAATCTTGTCAGAAACTGTAAGGCTGAGCATTCTGGAATTTGGTATGTAGCATTGTCATATTAAACTTTACTGAACTTGTTCAAATTATTCTCCTTCAATCATTCTGTTCCCATGGTGCCACATGTATTATATACAAAAAAGCATTGCCCAAAGGACCTTTACTAAGATTGTTTCAAATTTTTCCCTGGTGTTATTTTTGGCTCCATCCGATGAGTCAAATGTTTTACAAAGACTTATAAAAACAAACTCTTTAAAAAAAAAAACTTGTCAAAAATTCCAAAATTTGGCATGCAGCATTGTCTAGTTCTTTATTTTGTTATGATAATAAAATCATTACATTGTTACATTTATACTTTGATGAGGAATTTTAGGCTATCAAGGCGCTCTTATTTGTAAACAGATGCAAAAAATAATTGCAGACCAGATCCAGTGGTCACACAAACACTGTGCATGATATTGTATTTAATTCAGGTATGCCTTGTTGATAGTAGACAGTGCCACAGCTTTATACAGAACAGATTACTCTGGTAGAGGAGAACTGTCAGCCAGACAGATGCATTTAGCAAGATTTCTCCGAATGTTACTACGCCTTGCTGATGAGGTAACTTTCCTGTATAAACTTGACGGTTTCCTAGAAGGCAAAAACAATGCTGAAAGAGCTAAGGATTTAATGTATTTATATGTGAACAAGTATTGAATGTTTGAAGATGTCCAAGAAGGCAAAAACCATGCTGAAAGACAGCTCAGATTTTAATGTGTGAACAAGTTTTGAACGTTTAATTGCATAAAGGAAAGCCTTTCTTTTCCAGTGCTGTTTATTGCCAGGTATTCATGATACAGAATGGCAATACACTGATCAGTTTGCCAACCCTCATTTGCTATATATATTTAATATAAAACACCTTTTTAGCTCACCTGAGCACAAAGTGCTCAGGGTGAGCTTTTCTGATCGGTCTTTGTCCGTCGTCCGTCCGTCCATCCGTCCGTCCGTCGTCAACTTTTCATTCAAACGACATCTCCTCTGAAACCAATGGGGCAAATTTAATGAAACTTGCCTGGGATGTTCCTTGCATGAAGCTCTACCAAGATTGTTCAAATGGTTCTGGTCCATGGCATTTCTGGTTCACTGGAGCTAAAAATAGATTTTATAAGTTGGATCTTTAAAAATCTTCTTCTCCGAAACCACAAGGCCTGGAGCTTTGATATTTGGTATGAAGCATCATCTAGTGGACCTCTACCAAGTTTGTTCAAATTATGTCCCAGGGGACAAAACTGACCCCACCCCAGGGGTCAGTTGATTTTACATAGAGTTATATAGGGAAAACTTGAAAATCTTCTTGTCAGAAACCACAAGGCCTAGAGTTAAGATATTTGGTATGTAGCATTGTCTAGTGGACCTCTACCAAGTTTGTTCAAATCATGGCCTCTGGGTCAAAAATGGCCCCGCCCCGGGGGTCTCTTGTTTTACATAGAGTTATATAGGAAAACCTTAAAAAAATCTTCTTGTCAGAAACCGTAAGTTATAGAGCTTAGATATTTGGTGTGTAGCATTGTCTAGTGGACCTCTACCAAGTTTGTTCAAATCCTGTCCTCTGGGTGAAAAATGGCCCCGCCACAGGGGCCACTAGTTTTACATAGAGTTATATAAGAAAATCTAAAAAAAATCTTCTTGTCAGAAACCGTAAGTTATAGAGCTTAGATATTTGGTGTGTAGCATTGTCTAGTGGACCTCTACCAAATTTGTTCAAATCCTGGCCTCTGGGTCAAAAATGACCCCGCCCCAGGGGCCACTAGTTTTACATAGAGTTATATAGGAAAATCTTAAAAAATCTGCTTGTCAGAAACCGTAAGTTATAGAGCTTAGATATTTGGTGTGAAGCATTGTCTAGTGGACCTCTACCAAATTTGTTCAAATCCTGGCCTCTGGGTCAAAAATGGCCCCGCCCCGGGGGTCACTTGTTTTACATAGAGTTATATAGGAAAAACTAAAAAATCTTCTTGTCAGAAACAAGAAGGCCTACAGTTAAGATATTTGGTATGTAGCATTGTCTAGTGGACCTCTACCAAGTTTGTTCAAATCCTGGCCTCTGGGTCAAAAATGGCCCCGCCCCGGGGGTCACTTGTTTTACATAGAGTTATATAGGAAAATCTTAAAAAAATCTTCTTATCAGAGACCGTAAGTTATAGAGCTTAGATATTTGGTGTGTAGCATTGTCTAGTGGACCTCTACCAAGTTTGTTCAAATCCTGGCCTCTGAGTCAAAAATGGCCCCGCCCCAGGGGCCACTAGTTTTACATAGAGTTATATAAGAAAATCTAAAAAATTCTTCTTGTCAGAAACCGTAAGTTATAGAGCTTAGATATTTGGTGTGTAGCATTGTCTAGTGGACCTCTACCAAGTTTGTTTGAAAAATTTCCCTAGGGTCACTATTGGCCCCGCCCGAGGGGTCACAAGTTTTAAATAACAATATAGAAGAAAATCTTTAAAAATCTTCTTGTCTGAAACCACAAGACCTAGAATTTTAAAATTTGGCATGAAGCAAGCTTTATCAAGCTTTTTCAAATTATTGGATTAGGTTAAAGGTCACGGAGGCTAAAAGTAGATTTATCTACTGTACCTCATAGAGCCTTCATTTATAGACCAATATCTTTGATATTCAGTATAGAGGTTCCTTGCATGAACCTCTACCCATGGGTAGGGTTTGAGGTCACTGGGTCAAGGTCAAGGTCACCATAGCTTATAATAGATATTTCTACTTTCTGTCATAGAGCCTTTATTTATTGACTGATATTTTACATATTTGGTTTGTAGGCACTTACATATTTTCAATTAAAAAATGAAATACTGCTTAACAGCAAACCTAAGTACTCAGGTGAGCGATCCAGGGCCATCATGGCCCTCTTGTTACAAAACTGATGAAAATAACTAGGAATGTATTTAATGTGTAGCTATAACTAGGAATGTATTTAAATGTGTAGCTATAACTAGGAATGTATTTAATGTGTAGCTCACAATATAAAGGACACATTATAACAAAATGAAATTTGTCCTTAGTATCACTGTCACAGCAAACATGTGCGGGATTCTCAAGGTATATTATAATGTCTACCTTGCTGCACCTTTAAATTATGTCTCGAAGTTCTTCAAGATGCTGACCATAACATTGTCTATAAATAAATATACATTTCAATATCAAACTCTGTTTTGAAATTAATGTAATGCGTCAACTTTCAATTACTTTCACAGTTTGCACTCCAAGTTTGATAATACTGAGCAGCTAATCTGTCAGTATACTCGGACAGAAATATAGTGATATTAATGGTATACTTGCTTTCCCATGCATAACCAAATCAGTTATAATACAAGTTAAATGTAATATATCATAAGCCAATTCTTATGACAGATACAGTCATTGTACTTCCTCATTTTATAGCACAAGTATTCATATCTTTGGCAAGGCATATGCTGTATATGAAGCCAATACTTAATACATTATCAAGAAGCAAAATACACATAAGCAATCTACCATGGTCTCCCAGCATAACAATATTACATGACTTTGGACTGAATTTTAGAAAGATTTAAAAATTATCAGTGCAATAATTTCTGCCCATACCCCATATCTCACCTCCATACAGCAAAACTGAGCTGACCTTGAATCAGATACTTTTAAATGTTTTATGAGGAACACAAGCTAAATTATCAAACATATTTTCAGTCTCAATGAGAACTTCCTTCACTTTTACAGACATTTCTTCAGCCATTCTATTTCATGACAATCTGTTTATAAGGTACAAACCAACATATTGACAACTTCTAGTTAGTCATTACCGTATGACTATTGTTGTCTTAGAGACAGATGTTCTAAATGCCCACCTTAGTCTTATTAATGTTTACAAGTGAAAGTTATGTTAACAACTTTTTAACACAGAGTTCAAGAACTGTGGAAATACACAAATGTGTAAACATAAAATAGCAGTTTCTTTCTTATTTACTTGTTGTTGAAAATCATATGAAATTAATTTCCTTACAGTTCAGAAAAACTTTATGAATGAAAAAGTTAATTTTGAGATGTAATTATGCTCCCTCAAAGAAGAGGGGGTATATTGTTTTGCAGATGTCGGTCTGTTGGTAGACCACCTCATTTTCAATCAATTACTTAAGTACACGTCAAGCTTACAGGGGTCCACACAACAATTTTGCAACAATTCAACAACAACTGCAACCAGGATCTTCAATGTTTACGGGATGATTAGGTAGGATGAGTAAATGAATCCTTTGTTTAAACCATCAAACTATACAGGATGTTTGAGCATGCTCACTGTATCAAACGTCCAGTTTCCAGGGGCCTGTACTTCATAAGTGGTTTTCAGTTTCATACTAGCTCTGTTGTTTTCATTATCTCTAGTTATGTCAGCCTGACCTACCCTCAGTTTTAGTACTCCCTGACTTGAAGACCTCACATTAAATAACCCTTCCAGAGACTATGCTTGAGTTGCATGAGTTTGTTCAAATGAATTTCTGTTTTTACTCATGTCTCCACAGTTTGTCAGAGGGGGTCATTAGTAACATTGTTCAGGAGTTAATGAAATGTTTTATAATATGTTAAGAAGTCACTCCTTTCAGTTTACAGGAACTGTTATGTTACAACAAAGTGTGCTAAGTAATTCATGTACTACTTGCCCTTTTTCGTATCATCTGGACAAGTTTATTTGAAACCCATGTTCTTAAACATCCTATAGAGGTTTTGAATAATATTATTAGTAAGCCAATGCACACTTAAGACAAGAAAAGCACTGGTGCACAACATCAAGTTGGCAGAGAAGATTTTGAAGATGTGAACGTGTTGGATACATGTGATATAACTATTGAACTGTTAGTGCATTTAAATAGACAATCTGTGAGTGTAATTTGTACCCATGCTGCCTTGATCATAAGTAATTTGCTAAATCAATGCTCTTATAACTGATCCTTGTCGCATTTATCGGAGGTTGTATCTGTAGATTTCAGGGTCTTTTTTGCTACCTTCACATGTTCGCACTAGATGTTCTGCAACCCAGTAAAAAGTTTTTGATACCCAAATTATTTTTTAGATGAATGATACTTTGCAATAACATAACTACATTTTATTTTATTTAATACAAATTCATATTTTAATGCGAATTTACATTTTTTAAATCAGTGCAAATAAGTTTTTAATGCAAATTAATGTTTTTAGAATTGAATAGTTTTAATCTATCATATGCATGTACAATTTGTAAAACAACTTAATCTTTGTTTCAAGATAGGAGACACATTCTAGAAAATGATCTTCTAATAATTAAGAATTTGTAAGAACAAGTTATCAAACAGACTAGCATTAATTACCAGAACACTGGAGATAGTAGCTTTAAGTTATAATCGTAACTTATCATTTAATGACACTGCCGCCATAATCGTACTAACATTTTCTACTTCTTTGTCAAGTCCAACTGAGTGTTAGTCTTAGCTGGTGATCCTTTTCTATACTCTTGTTAAACATAAATACAAATAATCATATAATCAGCATGTATGTTTGCTTTCAAATACATATCTAACCTATTTGAGTTAGGTTATTGTTCACAAGTTAGCCAATTTGTGATAAACCTTGTAGCAAATCTACTAGGTGCGAAAGATCATAGGAAGCCAATATGTACAGATAGCAAACTGACTGTGAAACATCCAGTATCCAATCTATACAAACACAAACGTGTACTGAATTGTGTTACACTTACTCTTCAGGTCATTATAGATAAGTAACTTCAAAAGAAGCCAGAAAAGGCAGAAATATATGAACGGAATCTTACTAGCCAATATTTACTGAGTTCTAATTTTGTCTTATGTAGCGCCACATCACACAGCAGTTACTTCCCTTAATGAAGGGGAGATTACTGCATAGAGCTAGGTTCAACTAACTTATTAATATTAAGAGACTGAAAGTTAAGAAGATGTTGAGAATCATGAAACATGATATTCTCAAGTTTATACCAACTGAATATTTCATAACTTTTTCAGGCTAATACCTTAGTTAAATTTGAATAATGTTTATTCACTGAAATGACATAATGACAGAAAAAATTAATCATTAGCAACAACTAGTACGCAACTTTTGCAATGAATTTAACAATATCAAATATAGTCGGCATTCTCCTGAGCACCGACTAATAATTCTGCAGTGTCTTATCACACTTTAAAATATAGCCCACATTTGAATAGCAGAACTTCCTGTTAGGAATCAGTCAGAACGCATTCTGTAATGACTTTAAAATCTTAAGGATTTTTTTATTATTGACATAATCGCTTTTGCTATAGGATTTTATGGGATGATAAAGTTGGCTTGTTTTCTTATAGTACACAACCTAGCTTAACATAATATGTGTTTGAGTATTGCACAGCTTTGTAATTCTTAATGGACTTATGTATGTGTGTTTTATTATGAAGGCACTATATTTTCATCTGTTTATGTCTGGTCATTCTCTAGGTTGAAAGTAATTTCAAAGCTTTGCCTTCTTTCCCGTTAAGGTAATACTTGTAAAATCTTATGTAAAATCTTAAATCTTATGTAATCTATACATAAATGATATGGCACTTATATGACTGATTAATATTCAGTAATTTTCTGACTGTCACAGAAAGCACATGTGATAAGTCGGGTTTAAAATATGCAGGAATACTTTGTCATGCACAGTATCCTCTGTTAAAATAATGACAGGTTTAGTAAATTCTTGTCAACACTTGTTTTTCTATGGGCTTTAACTGAACAGATCTTCTTCACAAGTCATTATTTATGGATGATCATTGCATTTGATGTAAAGCGTGACATAGGCAAAACTTTATTTTACTTATTCCATGCAGAACCAGCTTGTCTAATAGGGCATTCATGAATAATACACAGCAGGACACTTCTGTGGCAGCAACCTATAGTAACAATGCTGTTTTCACAAAAATGAGTTGTATTGTTTTGAATAAATATAATTTTCAAAACATATAAAATGATTTACAGGAAGATTATAGGGCTTTTTTCTCCTTTCAGTTTGGCGTTGCTGTTGTCATAACTAACCAGGTTGTAGCCCAGGTGGATGGAGCTGCAATGTTCTCTGCTGATCCAAAAAAACCAATAGGTGGAAATATCATAGCTCATGCTTCAACTACAAGGTGAGTTTATAGAAAGTAAACATAACAGAATAGAAACTAAACAAGCTTATTATAATAGTCTATCTTTGCTTATGTGTAAATGGCATACTTATAGTGTGTTTGAAATTGAACTGCAATAGTCCAAGTCTGCACATGTAGATCAAAGTTCTATATTACAAAATAGACTTCATGCTGTCAGTGCCTCTTAAAATTTTAAAACAGAGCATATGGGGTTGAAAAAATTAAACTTAATCATCACTGCCTCAATTTCCATCTTTGTTACGAGCATCTAGTACAGTTTATGTAAGTCTTTTACATACTGACTGACATACTGAAGTATGCTTGCTCCTTAAGGTTCTCTTAAACCCCGTTACTCCTGGTTCATGACAGGGTTTAAAAACATCTTTGCACAAATGATCAGCAGATTGCAGCAATGGGCCAGAAAGTGTCTGTCTGTCTGCTGCCTGTAACTCCAGATGATATAAAACTGTCCTTTTTTTCATGCTCCCTTTCTGTATGCTTCTGTCCAGATTTTTCTTGCTGGCAATACCTTACAGGGGTATTTTACATTTACAGTGATAGATACTTTTGAGGTCATTTTAGACTGACTTAATTGTTTATGCTCCCAAAAGAAAACATTTAGTTATTGCAATGTCTGTCTGTTTTTCTGTCTGTCAGTTGTTGTACAGTTCATGTCTTCTCTGTAACTCTGCCACTTTTTGTAGGATTTTGATTTAACATGCACATATGTTAATAACATGGAGGTGATATATTGTGATAAAGACACAGGTTTCAAGGGTCAAAGTCAGAAATTGTTCTTGAAGTAATATTGAATGCTGTCAGCCTATATATTCCAGTCTGTGTTTCATCAAAATATTTTGAAATAACATGCCACAAATTTGCATTACATTGAGAGGAAAAGTTATCAACAAGACTCATGTTCCTTTCATCTCTGTCTGTGGTACATCAAAGGATTTTGAAACAATATGCTACAAATTTGCATCATATTGATAGGGCAGCTTGCAAAAAAGATTCAAGATCCTGTCATCTCTGTCTGAACATGATGAATTTTTAACTAACTTGCCACAGTTGTTCACCAGATAGAGGCAATGTGTCATGTGTATCCTCTTGATCATTTATCTTACTGCTTTATAACTAACAATACTGCCTATGTATATGTTCCTTTCTACTTCTTTACCCCTGGTACATGACAGGATTAAAACAAAATTTTTCCACAAATAATCAGCAGGTTGCAGCAATTGGCCACAAGGTGTCTGCAGCCTGTACCTCCAGATGATAGAAAAAAAATTGTTAATGCACCATTTCTGTATGCTTTTGTCCAGATTTTTCTTACTGGCAATACCTTTAAGGGGCATTTGTCATTTACAGTGACAGCTCTTGTAAAAGAAATAAATAAAAAACTAATATTTTACAATGTGGTAAAGTAATAGTTGTTTTGTCATTTTTAAAAAATTACACAATGTGTATAAAATAAAGTCATGTCTTTCTATTTTAGATTGTACTTAAGGAAAGGAAGAGGAGAGACAAGGATATGTAAGATATATGACTCACCTTGTCTCCCTGAGGCAGAGGCAATGTTCGCAATAAACGCAGATGGTATAGGAGATGCCAAGGATTGAAATTTACACTGGGAAGAGAATATGTGCTAGTGATCATTGGAAACTGACAGTGAAGACTTCATTAAATATGTGGAAAACAGTATTTCATGATAAATGTGCAGGAATAGATTGAAAGAAAAGATTCATTGTTGTAAGGCTTGTGTGAAGTGAATTATATTATGAAAAACATTGTGTGAGGAATAAGATTGTACGATGAATATGGCTTTAAGTGTGTATAATTTCTTGAGTGTTGTCTTTTAGCTCACCGCTTGCCTTAAACAACATCTTTGAAACCACTGGGTCAAGTTGATGAAACTTAGCAGAAATGCACCTTACATGAAGCCCTAGCAACTTTGTTCAAAGAATTTCATTTCATGCAAAACTGTAGTTGTTAAGGCAACAACAATGAAAACTTTAGAACTCTTTTGTCAAAAACCACCTTGGCCAGATTTCTGAAATTTGATGTGTAGCAGTGTCTAGTAAACCTCTAATAAATTTGTTCAAATTATGTCCCCTGGAACATGGTCCTCTTGTTAAACAGCTCGGATGATTGAAAGTCAAGCATGTTACTGACAGCTGTCACTTAAACTGACATCAGCTTCACTGAAACTTGACTACAGCTAAAGGCCTTGCCTTATATGTGAATCATTTCAAAGAAATGGTTAGATTATTTAAGCTTTACAATCCAGGGAAAACTGCTAGTAATGTTCTACTGTTGAAACACAATTTAATGAAAAGCAATACAGTGACATTTCTGGGGTAAGGGAAAAAAATCATTCAGGCTTCTCATAACATGGCGATGAAAGAAAGGTGCAATAATAAAAAAAAAATTGGTTCTGCAGCAAAATTTATCAGGTCCTATGCATACACAAAGGGTAAGTTTCAGCAGTACTGATGCATGCTTTTCTAGATTTGTCTTAAGGTATGATTTTTCCATGTTTTCAAAAATTAATGTAATTTTACCAGAAATTTAAAACATGGTGTCGTTTTCAAAAAAGTTTTGTGCATTGTAGTAATCGGTTGCTGTTACAGTTACTTTAAATGCTTTTTCTGTAAAGAAATGTATCACAGAAAAAATATTTATTAAAATCTTTCCTTCGTACTTTTCTTTGTTAATAGGACATTTTCATTGCAAGCTGTATAACTGTATATAAAAGTAGCTGTTTTCCTGTTTATCTCTGTTCACCAGATGTTGATGAAATCTGTATGACTTTATGTCCATTTTCTCAAAGTCAAAATCAGTAAATTAAATATAGCTAGTGGAAACTTGAAGTGGTCACGTCAGATATGTATTGATGCTTTGAATTGGACTGTTCAGATAAATGAATGTTCAGCAGTATATCATAGTCTTGTATTAAATATGATTCAAGTGACCTGAGGTTTCACTATCACAAAAGGGCAATTATATCAAATCTATGAAATAGGCAGTTAGTGTTGAATATTGATATCTGACGTTTGCCAAGCTGTGTTATGTGTAAACAGAGATATGGAGAGAAGGAGTGGTAGAAGTGTTTGTGCTTGTCCATTGCAACAGATAATTTTTCAGCCACAGTAATATGAGTCTGTCACTGTCATTGAACTGTGGATGTCAGGTGATCAACAGCATTGATTAGACACATTTTTGCTACATTTTCATCATGTAACCTACAAAAATAGAAAGCAAATAAAGTCCATGAATAGAATACTTATAGTATACAGCAGTCACAATATAATGGCAAACTGTAGAAGCTAGGCATATTCTCCTAAATACAATAAAAACTTGCAAAAATATAATTTTATTTTGATTGAGTGTACATAATGTTAAATGTTGTTATAACAACTGAATGATCATTGGTTTCAAGCTGTTAGTTTTTCTTTTTCTTTCGATTGTGTTGTAGCCATCAGCTTTGGTTTTAGTTTATTTTGTTTAGCTGTGTTTTGCTCCATGTGTGGATTAAAAAATTTTCTGTTAATACTTACTGATGCTGTAGGAAGAAGAGTGTAAAACTATGAAATGGTGTGCTATAGGTTTGTGTAATGTGTAAGAAAATATATAAATTGTTGCTGGAATAACTGTGCTAGTTACGTAAATTGCTAAATTATGTATGTATTCTGTAGAGGAGTATACAGTTGCAGCGTTTTTTTGTTACCTCTCAGTCAGCCATTTATTGTTTTTACCAAGGAACTATTACTGGAATTCCTTGAAACCTTATGAAGATTCATAATTGGGATGAAAAAAAACAAAAACATTTATGACTAGATTGAATCACTCAGACACAGGGGTTGATCAGTGGTAACATAGGACTTGTAATCTGTGGGTCACAAGTTCAGTCACCCAGCAACACTAATCTCTTGGTCTGGATTAAATGTTGAAACAAGGTCCCAAGTGTTGGTGCTATTTTTCACTGTCCCCAACAGACTAAAATGACTGACAACTTCATGAGGTGCCATTCAGATGATGATCTATTAGTATTATTGACAATAGATTAACTAAAAAGCAGAGCTCTAAGACTTGAACACACAAAGTTACTTACCTTTTGATTTTATGAAAGTTTTTTTTTCTGGTACTATACCTATCAGGGCTTCTCTCAGCTACCACTGGCTAGTCTTCAATAAAAGGAAAAGATGGAAACTTGCTTGACTGTCACAGAGTTATGGCCAGCATATGACCTTACAAGGTAATTAGAGCAAACATCCCTCAAAGATTGCCAGTTAACCATTCTTAGAAAAGTCATTGAAATAGGCTTTCATCATCTCTTACCCTACTTAAATTGTAGAAGGAACTGTCATCAGTTTGGAAAGACACATTTTATGGTTATTAACTAAAAACTGAAGTTAAATTAATATTACAGATTGTTACTAGACTACTACATGGTCTGTACTGCTAAGGAAGTAAAAGCAATCACAGACAGCAGTGTAAAGATTTCAGGTTATGAAATGTTAATAAAAAAGCAGTTTTCCTGGAAGTATTTAGTAAAATTTAGAGACAATTTCAGAGAAACATTTACAAGGGATTGGCCTTACAGGTAAATATGGCATGTTTTATCTAAAGATCGATGACCAACAAGTATAAAACTGTTGAGCTAGACAAAGTACATTAGGTCTCTCACTTCATATCTCGTGTTATTACTCTGGAATCATTTTATAAGCCGTATACTAGTATACAGCTATATTTAATCATTAACACTATAGATGTAGGTCTGTGTTTTATCAAATTCCCAGTCTGTAATCTGAACGTGTGATATTTTGTAGAAAAAACAGAAATGGATGACCTTTGTGGCAAACTTATGAAGCAAATGACATAAAATACAAGTTTAGCTGTGTTCATTCATTTATAGCAGGTGTAATACTTGTGTGTCGACATAAGTTCCAAAGCGGTTCCAGATTAAGTCCACTCAGTGGTTACTTCCCTTTACAGAGTGTACACGTTCTTAAACTGCACTTGCGTTTTGATTGATTTGGAAAGGCCACATGAATGTCAGTGTGTCCTCTTGACCCAAGCAATACACTCGATTGTTATGTTTATTAATCTGGTCTTATTATATACAAATTGATTTAACCCTCTTGTAGACATGGCTAGATCAAACAACTGGCTTTTAAATATTGGTCAGACGTGGTCCGCTGACCTGAAACGACCCAGTGTAGAGGTACATCCAGCGGTCAGCACTTGTATTTAGTCGGAAACCAGTAATCGCTTACGTCTGTATAAGAGCAATTTATCCATAGTTATATTATCATACTATTGTCACCATTAGAGTTTACCATGCGGTCGATACATGGCGGTCAGCCCTCTAGGTCGCAAAAGATCAATGACTCATATTAATTTTGAAATTAAATAAATATATATTATGCAACCATTAATTCATTTTCCCAGAGAAAGCAGTCTTCCCAAAATCTTGCATTAATCAAAACTAATTGTGAAAATCCTTAACCGACAAGTATTAAAAGAACACAGATCCTGTCTGCAAAAGAATTTATTTCTAACATTTTATGATTTCTACTCTAATGGGAGCATTTATGATCGTCAGATAAAAACGTCAAACACCATCAACAACGTTCAGGTACGTGCAAATGTAAATTCTAGTTTAAAAAAAATCTAGTTTCAAAACAAAATCTGTAATTTAGAAGTTTTGCTGCTCTGATCAGTAAAAAAAATAAAACGTTTGGAGGGCGGAGAATTTGTAGGTCAGAATTTGTCATTTTTTCAGCTGACAACAGATTCATTTCTAATTAAGTTCTAATTTATGAATTTGTAACCCCGTCATACATGCGTTCCTGCGTCTGTTTGTCATGATTGGGTATTTAATGACACAACACTTATTTTATACGCATAAGTTATCGAACGAACTAAGAAGTCTGAGTGAAAAAATGAGAGGATTTTGATTAATTGTTCAGAAGTGATCGAGGTGAGAAATATTCAAGAGCTGTAAGATGCTTCCTATTTATGCATAATGAAAAAATTATCAAATAAAATTTTAGATATCCTAATTTGAAACCCGTTCATACTTATTTAAGAGACAGAAAAAAATCTCTTTTTTCGGATTAGTTTTTACTGATTTTTTACCAACTTTGAAGAAGTTGAAATTTTTTTCGGGTATCTAAGTTTGAAAAAATCCTTTTTTTTTTAGAAATCGTTAATGTCGGGCTTTAAGCACACGGGTCCTGACTTTTGGGCGGCCCAAACCATCTTCAGGAGATTTTATTTATTTTTAGCTTTCAAAAGATCTAGTAAAAAGTTAAACCACAATATAGCTCTTATAAAACAACATGGAAAAATCCAGTGTTGTAATTATGCCAACTTGTTAAACTATGCCTAGTTTTTGTATACAATTTTTTGTGCGTAATTATTGTACATCTTCTAGACAGATTTTTTTTATACAACTATAGAAAAATAGACAGAAACTGGTGCTTCCTTAACTTCCTCGAAACATTTGAGACATCTTTTCATACAAACTGGATAGGAAGAGAAATAACGACCAATAACGGGCATAAGTCTAAAATGACACCGCATATTTATGCGACCGGGTCAGCGGCATATTTATGCATATTAAACTACGTGTCGCCACGACATGTTTTCGCCGTTTATCGACGCATTTTTTCTTCCATTTTCCCCCAACACGAATCTTCTGGTCATCCTCATTGACAGACATACAAAATGATAACAAAAGTAAGTTCAGTTGATTTTATTACTTTGTCTACTCCAAATTCAGATAATAAATGAAAACACAAGTACGTTCAATTTGATTTGTTTCAAAGGGAAAAGATAGGCCCGGGGTGGGGGCAGGAACACTGAACAGACAGGCTTACATCGACAGTCTGGAAAAAAAACTAATCTTCTTTTATGAACAGAATGGGTAAGACAGATTATTACTAAAAGGTACGTAGACAATCACATATGTTCGACTCTAGATATGATTACTGAACGTTTGAATCCTCTTTGGAATTTTAAAACTAACAACAAGCCACACCACGGTATGAGGTACTAAATATACTGGTGGTCACTTTACCGGTGCGGTGTTCTCGGATATTGAGCCAATGTTAACAATTTCTACGGATGTCTTTGATTATATTTCCCACAGATATGTAAAAAATCACAGATGAAAGACCCTTATACAAAATGTTCCCGTTAATCAGTCCGCCTACCACTGAACTATAAGTCCTGTGGTTTATAGTCTAACCTAAAATTGCGGAGCTATATTGAAGGATCGATCATTTTTGATATCGTTCTTAGGCATTTTCAAACCATTTGAAGCGTATCAAAATAAGACCCTGCAAATCTATGACCTTATGATGTCAGTGGGTAGACACGTTAATGCGATTGTCAAACATGTTCTATACACAACCTTTTCACTGGTAGTCTTAGCACACAAAACTAAGTTCGATAGGCCAGATTTGCCTTTTAAATATTTGAAAGTAGAAGGGCAGACAGACAGCCAGAAAATGATCACAAAAAATGATAAATAAAACAGGCATCCAATTACAAATGTATCCTTTTGCCAAGTTTTAAGAAATCAAACATTTATATGTTGACAGTGAGAGATGAGAAAAAACTGAGAATATGTTTTTAAGTGAATGTTTTTAGCACTTTGTATTTTACTGTGACAACTCAGTGACGTCAATAGTTGGTTCAAGTATCTCTCAATTCTCTCAATCCACGGGCAATAAGTTCACTCAAACGGTTATGTTTGTGATTCATGTCTTGTGTTTATGGTACTCAGGTGAGCGTTACGGGCCCAACTTAACTTGTTTCTAAACGACAGTCATAGTCGTTCTATCGACAATGCAAGTCATGTTACCAGTTTGCAGTCGGTTTTATCAAACAATTAGATATATACCTAACTTATTTCAGAGCGTTCACATTTAGTACAAGCTTATATCCGTGGATGTTTTACTGCGCTTTTCTGAACGTAATTGTGTTAGTTTAAAACAATATTCGCTTACCGAACAGAACAGAACAGAACAGAGCATACCTAAATTAACTCAAAACTTATTACAGTTACATGAGTATACAATGAAACATATAATTCCATTCCGTTACCGATATTTCTAAAGCACATGTCCTTCCAGGAAAATTCGGTATCTTTAACAACTGTAAAATTGAGAGACTACTTTTGTGACATCCCTTTCAAAATTCACAGGCGTTTTTTTTTTAGAAACAGACTATTATACAGTAAGGCCTTATTATTCGTAATGTCGTATGATTACGCAAGCAAAATAGTTCTGTACTAGATATTTAATTGTTATGTACAAAGTGACCGTGTCAAATCGGGTCCATAGTTGATCTTTCGGTCATCTAGATAGGTAGATATTTAAACGATAGACGGTGTCCTCGGCTGACCACTCCAGTTTGACCGCTTCGTGAACCTACCGTATCTATAAGTGTCCTAGTTTTCTTCAGATCATCGTGACCTGATGTGTTTTTCCAATATTACAACTTTCTAAACAATATAATGCAATCCAAATTGGCAACGCGAGTAAATACACTATATTTTGTCTATAAACGAGCAGTAGATTAGAAAACCGAGGTATTCTGTGTAACCTACATAGCGAGCACTGTTTTTTCCCGTTCAGGTCAGTCTGACATCGTGTAGCCTATATATAAATTGTATCAGTAAACGAAAAAAGACACAAAAGCAAATTTGTCAGTGCACTGAGCAAAAACAATTGTCGAACATGGTCGGAAAATTGGAAATTTGTAGACGTTATTTTAAACTGTTAAGAAAATTTCACGATATGAATTGAAATGTAAACATCAGGGTCATTGGAATCTAGTATCAAACTGTGCATTATACATGCTACTACTATCAATACAAGTTCATGCAAAATGTCTTACGGAAAATGTTTACAAGAGTGAAAAATTGTTTCTGAAACTGGAAAACGGATTTAACAATGTACAAACGCTTAGATTAGTAAAATGAACATGTAAGTAATTTATATATTTAATATTTGGGTGTGTACATACACACTTTTATATAATTTGTCCGACTAAAACTTGAACTTTACAATGTTAAAGATACATATGTTTGTATGTTCTAGTAAAATATTTAAACAGGGTTAAGATATAGTGAGCATACTTTTCAAAGAAGATATAGTTAGGCTTTAAATTTAAAAGATGACAAACAACCAAAATAATCATTTGATTAAGCTTGTATTATATTGAAGATTTAAAAAAGTGATGACGCTGATGATGGTGGGGGTTTTGTTCATAGGAGGTTTGAACAGCGGATAATGTTTTAACATAAGCTGCATTAAAATAACGTCAAAATTTGTTGACTGTCAGAACTGTGTAAGCACGCATAACCAGTAGCCCCGCTCCCATCCCTGCGCCCCCCCCCCTACCCCATCACCCCACCCCCAACCAACACACTTCGCCAAGCCTCTTTAATCCTTTATTTTCTGAAATCCCGTATATTTGTCTGACATCAAGTCCAGCAAAACTGTAATACGCGATTGATTGGCATTAATAAGATTATCTGCTTATTTTATGCCATCAAGATTTTAAGTAAAGACCAGATTTGAGGGATAGCTTCAATATTTTTCTTCCGTTTTCTAGTCGTATAGAAACATGAAAAGTTTTGATTTTGTTTAATGTTATTTGGTCTTAATTTTGATTTTGAGGAAAATCCTTTTAAAGTAAAATCTGGAGGTCAGTAGCTTTATTGGGTAACTGTGAAATGTTTGATGTGAACCGGAACAAGAGTTACTTAAATACATCGTTGTTGCAATGTCTCTTTTTTGTACATTTTTACAGTTATCACTGTAAATATAACACGTAATCAGTCATTATCATAAAATAATTTCAACACTTTGCTGTTAAACTTTTTTGAATGACCTCCTTTACAGTCACTTTTGTTTAAAGTTTTATTTATTTAGTTGTTGTTTTTTATATATAATGAAATTTCCAACATAGTAAGTAGTCTCTGTGAAATATGAACAGGTACACACGTGCCCAGAGGACATGGCTGTCCAGACTCTATGCTTTAAACAAAAATTTAGAGGAAATTTCACCTCCGTCTCAATATTCTTCGAAACGTTTATGACGTATCCTAAAACGTTTGAAAATTCACACTAATCATTATATGGCAAATAAAAGATTAATTATTAATTAATTAATTAATTAATTAATTAATTAATAACTGTTATAAAGCTGTTTTTGAATAGGCTTATATAGGGAAGACTGGAAAAAAAACTTCTTATCAGCGACAGGTCCTTTACCAATGTTCTTCAAATTAAGCCCCTGGGGTCACTTATAGCCCTATCCCGATTGTCGCTTTATTTTACACAGGCTTATGCCTATACAAGGAAGACATAAATTGTTCTTGTCTGAAACCACAATTCAAAAGGCTTAGATATAATTATTGAATGAAGCATCATCTAGAGGTCCTCTACCAAGAGTATTCAAATTATACCTAGGGGACATTAATGCCTCGAGGTCACTTGATTTTAAATAGGCTTATTTAGGGAAGACCTAAACATTCTTCTTCTCTGAAATTGAATGCCCTAGTGCTTAGGTATTTTGTAAGTTGCATGTCCTAGTGGTCCATCCGTTCGTCCGTTCGTAGACCTGACATTGTCCAATCAATAACTCGAGTACCACCTGGCTACAGCCTTCAAACTTCATATAGTAGTTGCTCTTATTGAATAGAAGACCTATATTATTTTTGGGGTCAGTAAGTGAAAGGTCAAGGTCAGTGTCACTTTTAATTTGAAAACCATGTCAGCTCAATAACTTGAGTACCATTTGGCCCAGAGCCTTCAAATGTCATAGGGCGGTTGCTGTTATTGAGTAGAAGACCCCTATCGTTTTGGGGTCAGTGGATGAAAGGACACTGTCGCCTTGTATTTGAAAACTATGTCCGCTCGACTTGAGTACCATTTGACCCACAGTCTTCAAACTTCATAGAATGGTTTCCCTAATTTAGAAGAAGATCCCTATTGATTTTGCGGAGAGTAGGTCAAAGGTCAAGGTCACTGTCACCTTGAATTTGAAAACCATGTCTGCTAAATAACTGGAGTATCATTCGACACACAGCCTTCAAACTTTAAAGGATGGTTGCCCTTATTAAGTAGAAGATTCCTATTATTTTGGGGGTGAGTAGGTGAAAAGTCAGGATCTCATTCAATCAATAAGAAGACGGGTAGATGACCGCAATTGATTTTGAGGACAGTAGGTCAAAGGTCAAGGTCACTGTTATCTTGACCAAGGAAAGCTTTTCCCACCAATGACTAGTGAACGCTTTTGCTTACAGTCCTCAGATTTGGTGGGAAGATTTGTCCTGACCTGTAGATGACCTCTTTTGATTTTGAAGTAAGTATGTCAGAGGTCAAGGTCACTGTAACCTTGACCACAAGGAACATGACTGAACAGTGACAATGAAACACTTTGACCTACACTCCTCAAATTTGTTGGGAAGGTTGGTGATGACTGGTAGATGACCCCTTTTGATTTTGAGGTCAGAAGGTCAAAAACAAGGTTACTGTGACCTTGAGTCCAATTAACAACTAGAGGACGCTTTGGCATACAGTCATCAGAATATATTGGGAGGGTGGTCATGACCAATAGTGACCCCTTTTGATTTTGAGATAAGTAGGTCAAAGGTCAAGGTCACAGTGACCATTACCACAAACGCTGGTCTACAGTCCAGATTTGATAGTGTGGTTGGTCATGACAAGTAGATAATCTATATTGATTTTGAGGTCAGTAGGTCAAGGTCACAATTAGAAGTCCGTGTAGCATGACTAATTGGTTGCCATGCGGGGATGGGATTCATGTTTCACAAACAACTCTTGTTTGATCACGCTTGCACACAGCATAAATTCCGGTCAGTTAATTTTTACAACCTAGTGGAAAAAAATTAAAAATAAAATCGAACAGTTTTGGTTGTGTTGTTGGTCATGATCTGTAGATGACCAGTATTAATTTTGAGGTCAGTTGGTCGAAAATCAAGGTCACATTCAGAAGTCTATGTACATGGCTATTTGGGGGGGGTATACATGTTTCACAAACATATCTTTGTTGTTGTTGTTGTTTTTTCGTTTACGTTGATGATTGACAGAGGTATAAAATGCAAAGATATCGTAGCCTTAGGTCAAAGGTAAAGGACAGTAAAAATTGTTTGAATGTGCATACTTCAAAGACTTAAATGTCGTGCTTCAGTAGCTGCCGTCGTCACTTCAAACATTCCATCCAGTGGACTTGACTTCCACTGGTTCTCCAAAGTCACGAGATTGTGAATTTTCCCCTTGAGGTACATGTGGAAAGAGATGTCAGATTCATATATTTGTTTTCTTACAGTATATCTTTTTAGGACACATGTATATCTGTTAATATGAATAAAAGTTAGAGTTTCATTGCATCCAAGTAAAAACCAAACAAGAAAGCTTTAATCCGACCAACGATTCATGCCCTATTTTGATTTTTCCCATCGATGTCCCATCACATAACAGCTGGGAAGATGAATGATTGTCCCCTTTTACCACTTGTCCTTGAAGGATCCGTTCATTGATTTGACCTTTCACGGCCAGGTGCCCGTCAATACAAAGGCCAGAATAAAATATAAAATTTCAAATACAAGCTGAATTGGAATAGACGCTATTTTTGATAAGCTCAAGGTCTTGACATGGCAAATAAACCAAAGATGGCTTTCAAAAGTGACCGGGTCAGTTTCAGGTAACATTTGATATGGCTAACAAGGGTCGTTTCAGGTAAGCTCATTAAAATATGAATAGATTAAAATATTAAAAAGTGTGACGATTTCTTTCTTTATTTCTTTATTCATTTAAATCACTCACGCTCTCGATCTGCTCAAACCAAACCCAAAATTAATGAAATAAATGAAAGAAGGGGGAAGCATAAACGGATGTATGGATGAAAGGAAGAACGAACGAACGAGTTACGATAGACATTTAAAAAATTATCCGTGAGGTATAAAGGAAAGACTTTTGCCTTAGTTTGACCGTTCATTGAATTGATATATCAAACAACAGGTTGAATTTACTCGACCAATAACCTTATTTAATCGGCGTCAGTGACCTAGCCTTACCGAGCACTGTGAACCCGAACCGCGGTTCTTGGTTTTAGTTCAACCTTTCGCAGGGCATAAGTGTATATGGTAAGTAGTAAGAGAATTTGGTCAATTAAAACGGAGGTCACGTTTAGGACTTGTAACTCAGTGGTCTCGAGTTCGACCCCCGCTCCTGCACTAAAAGTACTAATTGTCGTTTGTATGAGTCGTATATATACATTTCATGTATCGGTACTTTACACAGAGTATGTAAAAGAACAAAGAGTATCTCTATAATGGGAGCAAACAATAAATACAATCACATAGACTATATAGATGACTGAAAGACCCTGCTTTTATGTTTACCTCGTAGGTACGGCATCTTCTTTACAAGTTTTATACCAAGTCTGTTTGCATTATTTCCCAAGGTGTAATCGATTTGTCATGTAAGTGAGCAATCGTGTAATCCTACTTTCTATCAGAATGTTGAAACTTGGTGAACATTTATCTTCATAATTATATATCTATCACATGACAGCTGACATATATATGTCAGTAAACATTAGAACTACAGAGAATTCTTATTACAATATAAAGTCTATTGAGGGTAAATTAGAATTCTTTGGTTTGGAAAAGAAATTGCTCTATTTTCTTATACGTGTTTCCTTCAATTTCAGGCTTTCACTTGAAAATTAAGTGTTTTTGGAAAGTCATATATTTTTTAGTTCTTGGTTAATTAATCTTGGTTGTAACATTTTATTTCTATTATGTATTGCATTAATAACACGCTATTAATATTGCTGTCAATAACATTAATAGCATCTGATTACTGAGGTTTAAGTTTAACTGTGAGGTGATTTCATTTCACAAATAAATCTCTGTTCGCGACACACAGGACGTCTTGATTTTTCAACAAAGCAAAGGAAAGTATTTCAGCATGATATTTAGATTGTCTTAAGTAGAAACCTGCATAGACTTCTCTGCTAAACGCCCGAGTGTCACCCCCGTCTTACCTTTCGGTACAAACAATGTGTGTATATACTGTATAGAAAGTAACGGAATCAACTACCATAGGTTTCTGAAGATTGTCATATGGCATAATATATATTATATTATTGAGCATAATTTCAACTGCTTTTTCTTTCGTCCAATGGTCAGACGCCTTCTAAAACGTATCAGACTATAATTCAAGTAATAGTTCAGTGACCCATATAAACAGAGTCATTGGCATAGCTTGTCAAAGCAAGATACATCTTGCTAAAATACCCGATACTTAAAATGTTTTACGCAATTCATGTTCATTATAAACAATTTGGTGTCATGTTTATGGATCAAAAGTTCGTGAAACATTCGTGAAACATTGTTCACTTGAGCTGGAGGATATAAGGCCGCATCACAATCGAAGATATTGAAATCAAAACATTGTTCCAATATGTTGCACTTAAATACCTCATAATCACAAACATGTTCCGCGCCCGATAGGCATGCTTGCTGTGGCTCGAGGTCAAGTCAGTGCAAACACTGTACTCGGTTAATAGAAATGTAGCTGACATGTAGCTTTTCACTTAGTTTGACGCAGTCAACAATCTTACGACTGTATGAATAGTCTTGATCCAAAAAAGGATCTGTTCTGTTCGGCTATGTGGTCATACTATGGTAGATTCTCTCAGAAGGGGGACATGATTATACTGGTTACAATGGCAGACGGTCAGACAATAGTTTGACACTGGTCGCTCCTTACTGTATTTATGATGTTTGATTTTTTCCATTCAAACGACAAAATAAAATTTTGTACAGCTTAAACTCATACTGTTTCATCATTGGCTTGCCAATGATGAAAAGGAAATTTTAACAGTTGCTTCTTTTCTGTTTTCTAACAATCGTAATTTGTCCGTCTGATATACTCTAAGATAAGGAATTAAACAATTACATACTCGCAAATTACTTCTCATGCTTGTTTTTTCTGGTTATTTCTGTTTACGGTTTAATAATTACAATAAATCATGTACAATGTATATCATATCAGTTAGATCGACATAACAGACCCAAGTGCATTGTTAAATGTTTTTTTAGGTTATTGGTGTTATGATTGACATAAATATATTATAAAATAAGTGTTTTGTTTACGACATCTTCGTTGTCCTACGTTGACCTTTTGGTCAATGAGTGGCTGCTGTTTTAATTAATTTACCCACGGGCACTTTGCACGAGGCGCAGTGTCGCTAACTGATATATACATGTCATAAAAGCAAACTCACAATAAGTACGTGTACGTAAACTCAAACCTTATTGAACAGTCATAAATAAAATGACTGTCCAGTCATATGAATTACAAAACTTCTCAAGAGTATAAATGTACTATCATCGCTTTATCACTATATTATTTTTTATCTTATTTTTTTTTTTATTTTCTGCAATTCAAGATCCACTACAACAGAATTTTAAAAATAATACAACACTATGAATTATTATTATTCAGTGGCTTGAGCCAGTATGTTTGTCCTTATACAAACACCTATCTTATGCTAGAACATTATCTATAATCTGGGTATAACATGATTTAAAAGAACGAAAATACTCACAATAATAACGTGAAGAAGCCATGAAAAGACAATTCTTCTTAACCATAGAAAAATAAAGGTATGTCTTGTCGACTTAGCATGCCGCTCTTTCATTATGCTTCCCGAAGGGCAAGCATATAGTTGCCGCTTTGTCAGTCCGTCCGTCCGTTCGTCTGTTCATCCGTCCGTCCGTCATTATTTTGTCCGGAGCATAACACAAAAACTATGAGAGTTATCAAGACCAAACTTCATAGGTAGATAGGTCTCATTAAGGAGCAGTGCAGTGCACAAGAATCATAACTCTTGCATTATTAATTTTTGAGTTATTGCCCTTTGAAATTTCTCATACTTATTTTTTGTCCGGGGCATATCTCATCAAGTATAAGAGTTATCAACTTGAAACTTTATGAGATAGATCTCATTGATGAGCAGTGCAGTGCGCAAGAACCATAAGTCTTGCTTTATTAATTTTTGAGTTATTACCTTTTTTCTCATACTTATTTTTGTCCGGGGCATATCTCACAAAGTATAAGAGATATTAACATGAAACTTTATTGGTAGATAGGTCTCTATGAGGAGAAGTGCTGCGTGCAAGAGCCGTAACTCTATTTTATTATAATTTAGGAGTTATTGCCCTTTGTTATTTTTCATACTTAAAAAAATACATATTAAACAATAGCCCTTTTGGAATTAGCATTTTTTACATTTGCATTAAGCCTTTCTCAGCCATAAAATTCTCCTCGTCAAAAGATCATATCGTGTAAGTCTGGTGTGGAGGGAAATTGTAAAAAATAATATTGATATTTTTGGAGAATTAGACATATTTTATCAATGATTTTATTGTCAGTTACTAAAGCATTTATATTTTATTCAGCATAAACTTACTAGTAATTTTGTGTAATTATTTCAGTTTTTTGGACTGAATATAATAAGTTAAATCATTAATAATGCTATTTTCAACAAGTCTTTGCTTACCATGTTACTGGTCGTTTTGTTTCGAGGCCAGCATAACTTGAAAGTGAGATTTGACATTTATGAATTCAAAGTTATATTTTGTGTACTGTTTGATTGATAAACGAGCTGCCAAAACGATTTGCCGTTCTGATGAGCACGGTGGAAGAATTTGTTTTGAATGAAAATGCGGTTTATCCCAGGTCACTACTGGTCAAACTCCGCCTCAGTTGATGGGGTAAGTCACCTGAGGACAACGTTCGCGATTCTGTCTGCTTCATTAATTTTCGGCAATCTTCGGAAAACATCGAGACCATAAGACACAACACTTGGCATAGGGGTGCTAAAAACTTGTGTTTCACAACAAGCTCTAGTGTTTGAACTGGTCTATTTTTTTCAAACGAAAGAAAGAATTACCGAGTGAAATATTGTAGGTGGCGGTCTGATATTTCAAGTAATGAGCATCAATGTATAATCATTATCTGTAAATAATACCTTGAATCTAAGGTGAACTTTATGCCGCAAACTGGCTCTACCTGTATGCATCGTAACTTAGAAAATCTGGTCCGAAAAGTTCTATTTCTGCTTGCTGCCTTGTCCAAGACGTTCCATTCTCATTTTCTTCCTGGTTCAAGACATTACCTCATGTCTTTGCTAGCTGGTCTGAGATTATTCATTTCCGCTTGTAATCTGATGCGAAATGTGCCATTTCAACTTGCCATTTTGTCTGAGACGTACCATTTCTACTTGCAGTCTGTTCCAAGAACTCAATTCCCTCTAGCTACCTCAGCTTGTCCGGAAGGTTCTATTCCTACTTGTTTTAGTGTCTGAGACGCACCATTCCAACTAGCAACCTGGTCCGAGACGTACAATTCCAATTAACTATCTTGCTCGAGACGCACCATTCCAGCTAGGTATTTGGTTCTAGAGGTACCATCCCATCTTGATCTCTAGTTTGAAATGCATCATTCCAACTAGGTATGTAGTCCGGGACGTATCCTTTCAACGAACTATCTTGCTCAAGACGTATCATTCCAGTTAGCTATATGGCTCCAGACGCACCATTCCAACTAGCTATCTGGTCCGAGACGTACCATTCCAATTAGCTATCTGGTCCGAGACGCATCATTCCAGTTAGCTTTCTGGTCCGAGACGTTCCATTTTCACTTGCTGCCTGGTCGGAGACTTATCATCCCTACTTGCTGTCTGGTCCCAGATGTACCGTGCCAACTTGTTATCTGATCCGAGAAATCAGTTCCCACTGAGACGTACCATTCACCCATGCTACCTGGACGGAGACGTTCCATTCCCAGTTGCTATCAGTTCCGAGACGTTCCATTCCCAGTTGCTATCAGTTCCGATACGTTCCATTCCCAGTTGCTATCAGTTCCGAGACGTTCCATTCCCAGTTGCTATCACGTTCCATTCCCAGTTGCTATCAGTTCCGATACGTTCCATTCCCAGTTGCTATCAGTTCCGAGACGTTCCATTCCCAGATGCTATCAGTTCCGAGACGTTCCATTCCCAGTTGCTATCTGTTCCGATAAGTTTCTTCTCACCTGCTGTCAAGCTTACATTGTATTTGTGAAACAAGTTATAGTAACAGAAACTTAAAAAGCGTAGAATATTTTCCCTATATGAACAGAAGTGTAGAGGAAGTGGCAAACCAGTAGCAAAATTAATCAAATGCAAAATTTTCCCACCTGCTGTATACCCCTTTGTATTTCTCAAGGCCAAAACCCGTGGTAGTCATCAGTCATGCGAGGGTTTCAATTATATTTTATAGACAGCTGGTGTTTTAGCGACAGTGCCCCTTGACCCCATGACCTACATGCATTTTGACATGCAATGGTCACTTTTTCGTTTTTCACTGCAGTGGCCACAAAACTTAAATGACCACTATGATTTAATTACGTTAGTCTTTTAGGGGTTAGTTAGTACGTTATGGGAGCTGTCAACAAAGTATTAAAATCAGACGTATTAATGAGGAGCGCTTACCACGATTGACCATGTCCTTAAATGCCCTGCACGTTTTATCGAGCAATGATATGTAGCTGTGTTCTGCACCGCAATGTCAGGTTAGGTCAATTGCTTAGTGGCCTCTCAGTGACCTCCGCTTCTAACCATATACTTAGTTCAAACAAATCGTCTCTCACTTGTACGGCTATTGTCGACCCAATGAACACAGTCCTTCTACACTTGATATCTCAAAAAGTTCTGATTTACATAATAAGTTGCAAAAGTGTGTTTTAAAGGTTGAAATAAGCGGATATTCTTGAAAAAAATGTGCTTTACATTAGACACAAAACATGGAATTATATAATTTTCTGACGCGGAAAGATTGAAAAAATAGCTGCTATAAAAGTGGAGTACTAACATAGTAAGTTATTGTATGTCTTTTACCTGTTCTTTTAATTTTCTTATTTAACTTGAACACAACGACTGTCCGTCCGTTCATGTGTAATATCTTGAAGATCATTCTTGTGTCTAGTTGTACGTAAATAATTCTAAAGTTTATATGCGAGCACCTTTAGAGATAGATTAATGCGAAATACTCATTAAACACAAGTAGTAAGACGTCTTAAAAAGCGTTTTCGCTTTCCATCAAAGAACTGTTCAGAACTTGACATAACGGGAAACATGAACATTACGAGTTTAGTGCCAATACTGTCGAATGAAAGTTTTCTGTTCGCCGTGGTAATGCTTCTTGAAAAAAACAACTCTTTCACCCTTACCGCTGTTGATGTATGCTGTTGATGTATGATATAAGGGGGTGGGGTAGGCAGCGAAGGGTAAGTTGTTCTATAAGCATTGTCCGTGACGTCATATATACTTCAACACTTATCACGAAGTGGAAAATGCAGTCAGTTGTTGAGATGACACTACGTCACAAGGGTAGAGACGCGATGTAATAAGTGAAGACTGACGTATCCACTATGAGTTAAGTGAAAAGATGACTGAGTTATATTCTCATATTCTGTGTAATAACTCACTCACTCTCATTATCCTGAATACCGGATTTTGCTTAAAAAGTTAAGAGATGAAATTTTTAGAAGTTTATATACCAGTGGTTCATGTCACGGGTGGATGTACTGCAGGCTATACCAGTGGTTCATGTCACCACGGTTACAGTTACTGCATTATATCAGTGGTTCATGCCTTCAGAGGTGGATGTACTGCATATTACATGTCACTACGGGTGGCTCTACTGCAGATTATACCAGTGGTTCGTTTCACAACGGGTGGATCTATTGCAGATTATATCAGTAGTTCATGTCACCACGGGTGGATCTACTGCATATTATACCAGTAGTTCATGTCATCACGAGTGAATGAACTGCAGATTATACCAGTGGTTCATGTTACCACGTGTAGTGGTTCATGACACCACGGGTAGATGTACGGCCACGGGTGGATGTACTGCAGATTATACCAGTGGTTCATGTCACCACGGTGTATGTACTGCAGATTATGTCAGTGGTACATGTCACCACGGGTGGATGTACGGCCATGGGTGGATGCACTGCAGATTATATTAGTGGTTCATGTCACCACGGTGGATGAACTGCAGATTATGTCAGTGGTTCATGTCACCACGGGTGGATGTACTGCCACGGGTGGATGCACTGCAGATTATATTAGTGGTTCATGTCACCACGGTGGATGTACTGCATATTATATCGGTGGTTCATGTCACCACGGTTGATGTACTGCAGATTATGTCAGTGGTTTATGTCACCAGTTGTATGCAGA